>SWDC01000153.1:9581903-10048008 GCA_004919715.1 Linderniella brevidens | reverse complement strand
TCCTCCTCTTCAGACTTAGAAGTATCAGCTTCTCGGGATTTTGGAAAGGCACCTGGTGAAGTACGATTGGCACCCGCATCTAGAAGATCCTGATCTTGGTCGAGAAAATCGAAAGGATATTGGGAAGCGGAAAAACTGTTAGCCCTAATCTATGCAAGACACCCTCGGAAGTCAAATACAGGTTAGCCGCCTCGGGCACTCGGTCGGCAGGAACAAGGCCTTGGGATAACAGCCCCTTCATGCTACGACTGCGTGTGCGCTCGGACTGAAGCTCTGACCGAATTTTCTCGATCTCTGCGTGGGAGTCGTCGAGCTGCTTTTTCAAACGACCGGCCTCTTGCGCCCCTTCGAATAGCCTCATAGTTGTCTCTACATTATTGCTACGAGCCGCCCCAGCCATCTCGCTTAGGGCCCTGAAGCGCCTGGCCCCCTTACAGGAGAACGAATACGCCTGATAAAAAAATCCTAAGTCCTAAAAGATTCCTAAAGGAGGACAAGAGTAGATGTAGTACCTGGCTTTGCGAAAGGGCCCACTTATTCAAAAAATCGGGTACTTTCGTTGTATAACTTCTTTCCTCTAGAGATAAAAATGTCTGCATGTAAGAATAAGAGGAGGTCCCCTCGGTCTCCACAAGGAAGAAAGGGTGTGCGAAAGCTTCAGGAGAAAGAGATGCACTATCAGGATCGAGATTCAGAGTCTGGGATGGTAGAGAAACCTTAGCAAGAAAAAGTCCCATAGGCCCTCAGAAGATGACCTTTTGGCATAAGGCAAGGCACGCTTAGAAGGAACGGCCTCACGGGACTTTAAAGAATATGCTCGGGTGCGAAAGGCCACTACCGATTCGAAGTCCATTCCTTTTCCTGATTCAGGAAAATTGTTAAGAAAGTATATATGATCAACAACAAGATCATGAAACATACCTGAATCTCCTCGGGAAGGAGTATTCCCGAATGACACTCCTCGACTTCGGGAGGAGTCATCTAGCACCAATCCTTCACCGAGAAAGTCTTTTCGCCAATCAGATCCAGGAATTCATGAAGAATGGCGGGAGATTGAGAGAGTATATTGCAATGATTTTTCCAGGGTAGAGAATAAAAGTGATGATCTTGATGAGAGGTTGAAGGCTTCACAAAGAGGAAGCGGCTCATCCAACCTTTAGTGGCTGGGAAATTGTCCTGAAAAATATCAACGAAGGAAGGAGTGAAAATAAACTTTCCATTCTCCCTCTTGCTGATTTTGAAAAAGCTAGTAACTAACTCCACCAAAGGAGGAAGCTCATGTTGCTGAGCGACAGCTACTAGAGCGAGAATTAGGCTACAGGAGTTGGAAAAGATTTGACCAGGAGAGATGAGCAAAGTTTCGCAAAGGTCCAAAAGAAAGTGAGGAAGAGTAAATTTGAGCCCCATGTCGATCTGATCTGGGTAAAACGATAAGAAGCCGGGTGGTGGAAGAGAGACCACCTGCTCGGGTGCTGGAATTCTGACCCCATAATCAGAAGGAATCCGAGTCTTCTCGAGAAACTCAGGTTATAAGGAAGGATTTAAAGTAGACACCTTGGTGCGATACCAAGGTAACCTTTGCTTAATACGGATCTCTTCTATCTCGGCCGCCCACTTAATCAGATCTCGACGGAAAGTCTTGTCGTCTTTTCCTTCTTTGGACGGAGGGTTGCGCCCGAGAACAGGGACCTGCCCGAGCGATGGGAAGGAACTCATCGAGAGGATGAATTTGGCAATATCTCTCGAACATCATCAGAATCTGAGGAAGAGGGGGCTATTCTTTTGGAAACAAGATTTTCTCGACGACGGGAGGAAGACATGGCTTTTCGAGAAGGAAAATATTCAAGAGCTAAAGTAGAAGAATAATAATACGCACATAACCCCTTATATAGAACTCTTGAGAGAAAAGGAGTCGTACGAGGAATGGATAAAAAGGAGTACCCGACAAGTCAGGAAAATTCGAAATTTGAAGGACCCGTTTTTAAAATCTATTGACTCAATATCTCGCTGACGAATAGGAAAAGTTGAAGTTCAATTATGACGGAAACATAGAAAACGGTGAAAGACCCTTTATGATCCACCCCGAGAACCAACACTACTATGGGTAAATAACTCTTATTTATTGCCGAGACTTTACAAGATTTATGGCGTGTAGATTTTAAGGCTCGAGAGGATTTGCGGCGTGTAGATTTTAAGGGCAATATGAAGGAAAGAGGAGGAGAATACAAGTTACGATAAATGAAATTTATATTCAAAAAGCATCATATGTGCAGTTGATTACATTCAGGCGCCAATAGTGCGCCGACTACGAACAAGAAAAAAAGAGAAAAAGGGGCGGGGATAAACTTCCTAGCTACACGAACTCTAGCTAGGGTTACTACTCGGCATGGTCTGGTGCGACCGTCGCGTCCTCTTCAGCCAGGTGCCCCTCGGCCTGCACTGGCGCCTCTTCTCTACCCTCAACATCTTGATCCCGAGCCTCATTGGCTTGCTCAGGTAACAGCTCCATCACCTCTTTGTCAGCCGATCCGGCCTGCTCTAACACCTTCTCCGCGAACTTCTCGGCCTCACCGGCCTGCTGGGAACTCCCCTTGTCCGCCGTCTCTTCAGGAACCTCATCCTGTTCGGGGTCGGGCTCAGCTGGGGCCTCCTCCTCTTGGATCTCCCCTTCCAGGGGCTGTCGATCATTATGGGCTCGGAGGTGGATGCTGCTCGGGTATTCTTCCGAGAGGCACGAGGCTCGGCAGGGTAGCCAAAATCGGGATCGCAGGAGGCGAAGGCCTTCTCCTC
This sequence comes from Linderniella brevidens, assembly GCA_004919715.1. Lineage (NCBI taxonomy): Eukaryota > Viridiplantae > Streptophyta > Magnoliopsida > Lamiales > Linderniaceae > Linderniella > Linderniella brevidens. Next base: position 10,045,218 of record SWDC01000153.1, on the reverse strand, counting down.
ATCGAGAAACTCGAAGGGTAAGTCCGCCTGGCTGAAGCCGGCCGCCCTAAGCTGCGCCACACATCCCCAGAAGCCATAGCCAAAGAGGGTGATCATCTGGGCCCCATAAGCCTCGTCGGGGTATAATTCCGAGTAAGCGTCTCTTGCAGCTCACGATGGAGCTTCTCTTCCCGAAGCACGAGCGGCCTCCTCCTTGATTCGAGCAGACCTCTCTTGATTCAGCTTGCCCTGAATCTCCCTCACTTGCTTTCGCAAGTCCTCCTCCCGGCCCCTGGCTTGAGTGTCTCCTGCACCAACTCCTCGATGCGCTGCCCCAGATCCGCCTCCGTTTTCTTAGTATCCTCGTGGATTGAGTGGTATTCCACTAACCGATCCAAGGCCTCCGAGCGGTAAATCATCCCCTATCCTGAAAAGAAGAAGCTGAGACATAGGAGATGGAATTAAAAAAGCAAGGTATGGGAAGAAAAATTGAAGAATTTACCTGCCCCGCGTTAAGAGCATAAGCGATGCAGAACTCCTTGGGGATCATTTTCTGAACGTGCCCCTGATTGGGCTCGTTCGGAAAGTCCCTCATGAATCCGATGCAATCCTGGGCTCAGGGGCGGCTGAAGAAAGTCGGTTGCTCTGGAGGAAAATCCTCGGAAGGAGGATCACTTGCAGCAGTGGCGCTCGGGACGGAAGGTGTCGCTTTCGCCTTCAGAAGAAGGCCCTCAGCGGCTGATGTCTTCCTCTTCTGGGGTGGTCGCCTAATCCCCGAGGAGGTGATGGGGTTTTTATCTTTCTCTTTCCCCCTTGGAGGAGCAGGGCGGCTAGGGAAAGCAGGAGAAGCGGTGGTAGAAGGAGCCCCGCTCTTCTTCTTTTGGAGGGCAATGATAGCTGCGAGGTTCATCCTTGATTCTGAAAAGAATGTAGGAATTAGAAGAGAAATATGTTGATAAGAATAAAAATACTTATGCTCCCGAGCAAGGGCGCCTCCTTCGGGCAGAAGCCATAATAGCAGAGGAGGTCTTTTATGAGCTCGGGAGCACGGAAGCTTCTACCCCCCACGGCTTCCCTGAATTTCTCCACCATCTCGAGAAATTCGGGGGCGGGAGGGCGGGGGGCGGTTAGCAGAGGCAAAGTCAGGCCAGTGGGAGATCATGTCGTTTTCCGCGCTCTCAGGTGGAAAACGAACAAAGAAAAACTTGTTCATCCACCCCTTATGAGAAGTAGGATTACCAACGATGAACTCCTCGGCAAAGGCAGAAGAGAAGAAGAACTTGCCCGGTTCCTTCCGATTGATTTTTAGGAAGGAGGCTATTAAGGGCGCAGATAAAGGAAATTTGTAAAAATTGATAAGGATAGCCAAAGATAGAAGGAGGCTGAAGGACTTGGGAGCTAGCTGGGAAGGGGAAATTTGGAAGTAATTACAGACACCAAAAATAAAGGAAGGGATGGGGAATCTAAGTCCCATATCTACTTGCCCGAGGAAGAAGGTATGGAATCCCTCGGGAGGGCCACTCGCCACTTCCAGGATTTGAGGGATTCGAACCACGTATTCCTCGGACATCCTAGCCTTATCTTTGAGGGTTGGGATGAAGGCGTTCGAGAGAGAAGAGACCATGGTCTCATGACATGGTAACTCATCCATCTCCCGATACGCCTCGAGGGTAAGGATCCATTCCCGATGGGCTTTCAAACAGCGCATCATCATTGAAGTCCTCCCGAAGGGGAGGGATATGGGAATTAAACCCAGAAAATTTGGAAGGGGCTTTTTCTTCCGGGGAGGTCTTTGTGGGCGGAGCGGCACGGCGGAGGGTGAATTGTGAGAGGCAGAGTCGCCGTCATTTGGCCGCGCGCCGCCGACGGAATGGGATTCGGGGACCTCGACCCCTCTCTCAGATGCGGTAGAGGAAACCATCGACAAACCGTGACAGAGGGAAATGAGCTTACGACTGTGAATCGGCGGAATAAGCCTAAAGGAGACGAAAGTTCGGCAGCGTTTCTGTGAGTGAGAAGTGTGAGTGTGTGTTGAGGAAGAAAGACGAAGGTATTTATAGACGAATGAGAAGAAAAGGATGTGAAGCGACACCTCATGATGAAAACGTGAGAGTAGGGGTACTAAAAGGTCCAATCGTGTCAGTACCGGGCACGAGACTGAAAGAGGCGAGCGGCAAAAATCCCTCCATAAGAAGAGAACACGTGCATAGAGCGGAACGTGGCCACGATACACGAAATTTCGCAAAAACGTGGTTTCCATGCCTTGGAAAAATAATGCAACTACTTCATTTTTTCTGAAGATGGCGCCGAGGAGAAGACGCCCGAGCAACTATATGTTCGGCGAAGCCATGACTTCCATGCCTTGGAAAAATAATGCAACTTCTTCATTTTTCTGAAGATGGCACCAAGTGATAGACGTTGTTATCCCTCGGGTTTTTCGGTTGACCGAGAAATTCTCCCGCGTGATTCTAAGGGCCGGTAAAAGTGCGCTAAAGAAGAGACCTCTATTCGAACTTAAAATACTAAACCAATGGCCCGAAAACCCAGGGGGTGCCTCCTTGGGAAAGCTTGAAGAAGGAAATTAGGGGGAGAGAAGAGGATGACCCGTGCTATTTCCCGAACAAGGTGAGGCAAGTTGCTCGGGCGATCTCCCGACCACCTTGAGGAGTAGAGAAAGGTCGCTCATCGTGTGGCTGAAAGGATCGCGGTTATAGAAGATCGAAATTTTCATCGTGCGAACGTGGGGTGAAGCGAATACGCCAACGTGGGTTGGGCTTGCCTGACGTGTTGCCAGGGACGTGTCCCACATATTGATCGTGAATGTGGTGGTATAAAGAGAAAGGACCCTCAGACGGGCTCAGGTATCGATTTCTTGATTTCTTCTCCTTTACGCACTGATTAAACCGTCACCACGAAGACAACTTACTTGAGCGTCGGAGTGGCGTCGCCGAATCGGCGTCCACCCTTAGTTCTTTTTACCCCTCATTTTTCTCAGGATCGTGGGGGAAGATGGAGTTCCCGAGTCATCCCGTTGGCCAAAAGATCTATCGCCTTTTCTAGTTACTCATCCGGCGGAGAACCGCAAATACTCCAGAGGGACCATTTCTGAACGCATCACATACCTTGGAGCATATGCGTGGGACTTCATAGAATTTGTTTTGAGTTTCTCTGCACAGAAAAACCATGCATATGGAGAGAGATTGAAAACACTTTCTCTTTATAATAACCGTCGTTATTTTCCAATAATCGTCGTCTAATGTTTTATGATGATTAAATTGATATCCATATCTTATATTTTTCAATATTCAAAATAATCATTTTTTAGTAAATTGTACGATATAGGACATAGAGGGGAATATGAAAAATTGAACATGTGATTTCATCTGTCGTCTTAATGGAGATACCAATAAGTTGAGTTTAGACGTGCTGAACCCGAATATCAATTTCCTCATGTAGAGATTGGTAACTTAACTGCAATTCTCCTTCGACGTTGGATTTGAGTCACAACAAGCCCAACGGTTTCATCCCCCGAGAAATTAGTGGCTTGCCTAGACAGTTACAATGTCTTTTCCTGTCGTGCAATAATCCAGACAGGGGTTGCACCTGCTGGAGATTTCAAGCACTTCAGGCAACACAAGGACTCCATGATCACTCCAACAACAGATAGATCAAGCGGTCCAGTTCCTGAAGAACTCTGTAATTGGCAAGTTTATCGAATCTCACTATCACTACCCGGAATGTGTCTGGGAATATGCTAACACTCCTCATAAATTCAGTTATAAAGTTGCACGGAGGCAATTATGCTAATTGACAAGTTGAGTAACTTGGCGAAGATCAACTTGTCCTCGACTGTATTTACGGGTCGAAAGGGGAGCCTTTGCTGAAACTAACCCAAACATTTTGGAACTTACATAATCGAACATACTCAGGGTTTTGGAGCCTGTTTACAAAACCGTACTACCAAATGTGAAAACCGTTGCAATAAAGAAGCTGAGCACGCGCATCACTTCATTGATTTTGTGCAATAAACAACTAAGCACAAGACAAGCGCATCCTAATTGATTCGAAAGTCTTAGATACCAAGTTGTGCCTTCGGAAAACACTATTTTACATGTCACTCATTATCACCGTAATCTTCCGCCAAATAAAGAAAATTTCAACAGCCTAACGTAACTTAACTTCATTACCTCTTGTTCGTCGACGATCCATTCTTCGTCAGCCACGCCATCTCCTCCTCCTCATCCTCCTCCATCTCCTGATCACCACCGTCCATGTCCTCCTCCACATCCAACGGTTCAGATTTAACCAGCTCGCCGCCACCGGGCTGCTGCAGCTGCAGATCCATGACATTTCTCATATCATCCGAACTACCCTCACCTTCCTTCTCCCTTGCCCGCTTCGCCCCCAGCGGAAAACCGAACAACCTCGTACCAATATTCCCGACATTGCCGCTCTCTTCCCCGCAGCTGGAATTCGTCGACCCGATCCTCATTTCGTCGCAGTAGCTCGTCATGGGAAGGAGATCCAGGGCCTTGAATTTACAATTCTGCCCTTGACCGTGGCCGGTGGTGGTGTTGTAGTTAGACATCAGGACGCAGATGTTGCTGCAGAGGCTTTTCATCCGCGTCAGCTCTTTGTTGAGCTTAACGTTCTCGCCCCTCAGCCGTTCGTTCTCCCCCATGAGTTCTGCATTGGTCCCGGTGAACTCAAGGGCGGAGATAGCTTGCTCGTCGCCGGATTCCAATGGTGGTGGTGGTGCCACGGCGGAGGGCAGTGCCGCCGCCGCGGTGATGCTGGTGGAGGGAGAAGATGCCTGAGGAGACGGACAGAGCTTTCGGCGGTGAATGTCGCAGAGGAGCTTCTTGTCCCCTCGACGGAAGCATTCGTTCGAGAATTCCCAACGGTCGGGAACTATTTTTCTGAATCCCTGTGAAAATAATACTATTTGCTCAATCGAAATAATCAAGAAACATAAGAGAAGAAAATACTTGAAGAAAGAAAGGTCTTTTTCACTGATGGAGAAACTTCTCAAGAATAACAACGAAAAGATAAATCTAAAATCAGTCAGCACCAAATTTCAAAATTTAAATTCGAGTGATCGATAAATTAAAGTATTTTAATTGGTACAAATGAAGAAACAAAAAACAAAATCAAATTTGCATCAAACAGCGGAAGGAAACGAATGGACAGCTAAGAACTTCACAACACAGAATTTTACTTCTGCGAAGGACAATTACAAGGAGATAGACCAATTCAATCAACGCAATCATTACTTTCTCGTACGTAAACATAGGCAAGGGAGAAGGCATGCTATTACAGTTTATGTAGCAGAAGAAATGAAGTTACGTAAGTGTTGAGCTGTCGAACGAAGCTGGAGAAATTGTTGTGCTTGAAATATTTGGGAAGCAAATCTCTGGCGAACTCCGTAGGATTCCACACGATGAAAGCGGATCCGTCCTCGTTCCACGATATGACGTCATCGATGTCACGGTCGTCGACGAGCTGATACGTCTTCGTCAGAAACGGCGTCAGAAGAGACCTCGAAACGTCTCCGGCCATCGGAATCGCGGTGAATCAGCTAAAGCGAACGCGTACGCCTGTACGGAAGCCGGAACTCACCGGTTATTAACGATACACACATCGGAAGCAAGTAAAAGGGGAAAAAACCAGTTGCTAACTCGCATATGCGTGCCTTTAATTACTAATACATCTAAGAAAATCTTGGAATTAAATCCTCCTAAGTTAAGTCTGTGGTCCTCGAAGCTTCTGCTGGTGAATGAAGGCTTCTTTATCTTCGGGGAGAGAGAGAAAGGAAATGTACTGTTCAGATGAAATAGAAAGAGAAAAGATAAATTATAAAGAAAGAAAAAGGAAACAACGAGATGTTTCCGGCGGTGTGGATAATGACGTGGCGTTATTACAGCTAATTGAACTTTGTCTGTGTATGTCTCTGTTGTGCGTGTAAAATAGTATTAGGGTGCGTTTGATTGTGTATTTGATTGAATTTCGTAATTATAAATTATAAATTTCAAAATTATAATTTTAATTCAAATTCTTTTACAAATGTTAGGATTTCAAAATTTGAATTTTAAAATGGAGCTCGGGCTCGAGTTCCAACTCATGAAACTTGTCGAGCTCGACCTCAAACTTTTTATTAAGAAATAAAATGTACAAAAATAAAATAAAAAACTAACAAAATAAAATAAACTCGTGAGTCGGCTCGCGAGCTTTCGATCATCGTCCGTCATTCGTCAAGCTTAAGCAGAGCTTTTATCGAGTAGGCTCATCAAGTTCGCGAGTCGTCTCGACTCATCGTTCGTCGAGCTTAAGTCAAGCTATTTTCGAATCAACTCGACGTTGTACGTTGAGCTCGGAGCGCCTCGTCGAGCTCGCGAGCCGGCTTGACTCATCGTTCATCGAGCTCGAGCCGAGCTTTTGATGAGCTGGCTCGACTCATCGTTCGTCGAGCGCAAGTCGTCTCATCAAGCATGCGAGTCGGCTCGACTCATCGTTGACTCATAATTATTATTATTATTTATGAAAATTATTACGGCTTGGATTTCGAAAACGAACCACTTGAGGTCGAATTTCAAAATCATCAAACAACAAAGGGTTTGAATTCTCCTCGGATTTGGATGAAATCGAAATCAAAATCCAAGCGGTTGAAAAATGGATGATTTGGAGGAAATCTAGATTTCAAATTGAAATATGAGAATCCAAGCGGACCATTACATATTTTTGCTTCGTTTTATTTCCCTTTACTTCGGCTGTGTTTAGTTCAATCCGATAAGGCCAGATAAAGATGCTATAATTTATTTTAATCTTGTTCAGTTGGCCATTGAGAACATATCTTGAAAGCCCGATATAAATAAATGGCCCGATGTAATAAACTTGGAAGTCCAAGATAAATTAATTGATGGACTTCGTCTAGATTATTATCCAACAAAGATAATTCATTGACTAAACTTACTCGTAGAAAAGGGCTTTTTTAATTATTTAGGGATTTTTTTATTATTAATAAAATAGAGCTATTTTGATGGACGCGATGTGCGCGGCGTTTTCTCCTAACTCTCGTAACACTGTTTCATTTTTTTTTCAAGTACCAATATGAGAACAAATAATTACTAATAATTACTCATTGTCTTATGTAGCATTTATGTTTCGCTATTTTAACGTATGGTTTCTTTTTGTGAGAACTAAATATTTCTCTTATGTTTTCTTTTTCTGTTATTTTTCATCTAATTATTTATTTTGATTTTATAGTAAATTAAGTTTACACAATTTTAATTCAAAATTTTCACTATTTATTTGACTATGTTGGATAATTTTTTTGAGAAGTTAGATAATTTGACTATGTTGGATTTTTATAGTGTCAATTATCTTGCAATAATTTATTTAACTCCACTACAAATCATTAATTATTATTTTCTAAACCCGTATTGATTTTTAATAAAAGAACTTTGAATTATAATATAATAAGCGCACTTGTAATGTATTTAAATGTAGGTTTTAAAATAATTATCTTTAAAAATATAATAGAATTATATTATTTATTAGTATAGAAGAAACCAAGCCAATCGATTCAACTACATTGGTCCACTTCATGTATGATAAATTCACTCACAGACACGAATCGATATTGTACAAAAATCAAGATAGTGAAAAAATATGTATACATGAAAAAATAAAACCTCAATAAGTTAAGTTAATGAAAAATATTTATGTAAATTCAAAAAATAAATATGTAAGTTTCACTTCTCTAAAAAAGAAGTAAATAAAAAAATTGAATTTAAAAAATATGTAAATTTAAATTGCTATAAAAAGCTAAATAAATAAATTAGAAAATAATAACAGGGAGAACATAAATGAAATGATTAGTTCCCGCAAAAAGGTACCATACGTTAAAAAGAGTGACCCAATTTATATATATAAGAGAATGAGTAATGATTAGTAATGATTAGTTCTAACAGTATTTGTATAATATGCTTCGGTACTTGAAGAAAGAATAATAGGAGGTTCCTGAGAAAAGTCGCGGCCAATGGCCACGTTCATTAAAAAAAGCTCGTAGAAAAGTAACGTTTTTCATAATTCGTTTGACGCGTGTGTGAGTTCTGAATTTTCTTTTGACTTTGTAATTAATTTTTTATTTTTAATTCATATGCCACCAAATTGTAAAATCATTGTTATTTCGTATGATTTATATGATAAAAATAAATAAAAATATTTAATTTATTCCTTATTTTACGACGATCAAATTGGTATACATACCTTATATTTTTTTATATTAATAAAAATAACCCTTTAGGTAAACGGTGTATCGCTTAAATGAAGTGGAAAAAACATGAATTTGTAGGTCAGTTTGGTAATTACAAATAATATACGACATGAATATTTTGGGAATCTTACATTTAAATACTTAGAATAATAAATATCAATTCGGTCATTTTTTATATGCAGATATCTAGTAGAATAATGTTTTTACACATAGATACCCATTTGACGAACATATAAGATATTTGGGTACCATAAAGAAAAGTAGTGTGATACATAATAGAGTGAAAAAAGGTACATACTAAAGCGAACAAAAGGTACATCATATAAGGACTTTAGGTACCATAAGAAACGCATTTTGGTACCATATAAAACGTATGATGTGGTACGCAATATATATATATATACATATATATATATAAAGGTACGTGAAGGAATGAAAAAAGATACTTTCGGTCAAATGAGTACCTATGTGTAAAAATATTTTCCTATTAGGTATCTGCATATAAAAGTTATCTGACAGGGAACTGAATTGAAATTATTTTATACAAAGATGTATTTTTTTTTATAGTTTCACCAAGATTTTTTTGTATTAAAAACTAAAGAAGATAATACTGCAATATCTTGTTGTCAATATTGCAAATTAAACTAGTACTCCAGATAAGTAAGAAGATTATAATCTTTAAGATAAAATTATCCGGCATTTCTTATCGTGATAACTAAACGCAGCCAATGCGTTTTCCTATAAACCCCTCACGCTTTATATAAGATAAGAGTATAGTTAATCATCCGAGTAACTAATAATTTGGTCATCTAATTTTCACGAAAATCACTTTTAATTCTTTAAGCATTCCTTGTACATAATTAGTCCAATATGTTTAAGTCATTTAACATAAAATGTTCTTTTGACTTTCACAAAAATCGTTTATAGTTCTCTAACTTTTCTGATGTACAATACTACTCCGATATGTTTAGATAATTTATCATAAGGAGTCCTTTTCGAACATGTTATCATAATTTTTTTGCACGTGAGGAAGGGGTGATTTGAACGGGTGATATGTCATATTTTGTGGAGTGAAACTATGACATGACACCATCTCATCTGAGCTGGTGGTTAACTATGACAAAAATTGGTCCAAAATGACTGTTTATGATCATTTTTGGACGTGGGAGATGAATAATATGACTTCCTTTTATTTGACGAAGTGAAACTTTTGAACTGTCATTGCCACGTCAGCGTCGATGGTTGATAGAAAAAAAATGCCCGTAAAGGATTGTTTATGATAAAAGAGCTAAACATATAGGACTAATTTTGTACAGTGAAAAGTTAGAGGAGTAAAAGTGATTTTCATGAAAGTTACATGACCAAATTATGAGTTACTCCGTTAATTATCCTCGTCTTAATTAATTATAGACAAAATTGAATGTGTTTTCATCTATAGTAAATGGTTATAATTTTATAATTACATAACACAATCATTATTAATTCACTAATTAACGGGGAAATTAACGAAAATTAATTAAAATATTTTAACATTAAAAGAGAAAATTCAAGACCTCCACAAACGGTTTGGGTCAGGTTCTTTCTATTATGCGTCGTACCTGGAACCAGAACCGGTCCGGTAGCCTGAGAATCCGAACTGGTCTTTGAGGACCTAAACCGATTCCATGTCAGCTCGGGGTATTACTCGATGAAGAGAAAATAAAGCGTTACGTATAAACACCGATTAATGAGCTCATAAAAGTGAATGGTTATTGAACTTAAAGACGTAGTCCGCTACAATAAGGCAGTTAAAAATTGTTTAAAGCATGTATTTAATCAACCAACGGTCAATTCCTCTTTGTAACCTCTTTCCTATATAAATAGGTAGGTGATTGTGTCATTTCAGGTACGTTCTACAACTCGCTCCACTCATATACCCGAACACTGTAATCAGGCTTTCTTTTCAATACGAAACGAAAGAATTGAGCGTCGGAGGGTTTTCGCCTGCATTCCCCAGTGACACCCTTCTAACGTGTGTTTGTGCAGCTCGCAGTGAGGGTCAAACGAGAAAGTGAAGAGGAGACTAGCTATCAGAGTGCACTTGGAGTTTTTTTCGAGCACATCGCCGTAGATTTAATTTTATTCCGAAATATAAAGTTAATAAATTATATTTGTAATTGTCAAATATAATAACTCAAAATAGAAAACATAAGAATTTTTTTTAAATGAAAATACATAAAGTAGGTTATATATATATGTGTGTGTGTTTTGTGGATTAATAAGAGTAAAAGTTGTTTCTTTCCAGAGCAGTTTACTAAAAATACCCTTCAAACATATGACTATATGTTTAGAGAGCCGACAAATTTCTAATTTGGTCCCTAGCCGATGACGAAATAACGAGGAAAGTTGATATTTCTAATTTGGTCCCTAGCCAATAACGAAATAACAAGGAAAGTTGATAATGACACACATATATATATATATATATATATACCCTTACCCTTACACATATATTATATATGTTTGACTAGCTCTATTAGGCGATACGATGCATCGTATCTTCTTGCATTGTATGTATGTTAAGTTATATTCAAGTGTCATTGTACAAATATTAAGTCATTTGACTAGTGTTGTCGAAGTCAAAATGATTTCTTAGGCTCCATAGTAACTGACTTATTTAAAATAAGTAAGTAGGATTGAATTCGGTTCGACTTGTCAAGGTTGAAGCCCGAAAGCCTCCCGAGTAGCCCGTCCGAGAAGTTCCCGAGCAGCAAGTGACCCGAGCGAGGCCACCAAACAGACAAAATGGAAGATCAAAAGACTCTAAAACTTTCCGCCTTCCTTTGTTAGAAGTCAAAGAGTTTAGTATTGGAAATAAGAACTAGTAAAACCTTAGTCTTTTAATATTCTCGATTGCTCCTAGTATAAATAAGTGTTATCTTAGTTGTTTTTTAGTAGTCCGAAAAATTGTACTCAAGAAGGCTTCGTAATATTATAATTCTCAGCTAAATATCTCGAGTTCTCGGATCCTTTCGTATTCCCTTTGACGTGTTTGTACCCGGAAATACAACAAATTGGTATCAGAGCCGATGGCGACAGTGGGAGTAACTGGTAGCCAAGTGCCCATACTGAAACTCACCAAACCTAAATTGGAGCATCCAGCTGAAAGGGTTACTCGGTTCTCAAGATACGTGGGAAGTTGTTGAGCACATACATACCGATCCAGAAAACACAATCGGGTACATGACATCACAAATGAAGGCGTTGGAGGATTCTTGAAGGCAAGATACAACCGCACTTTACACCATCTACCAATCCATAGATGAGGCCGGATTCGAGAAGATAGATGAGGCTACAACAGCGAAGGGTACGGACACGTTGTAAAAGACTTACAAAGGTGTTGACCAAGTAAAGCAAGTGCGGCTGCAGACTCTTCGGGGCGAACTCGAGATGACGAAGATGAAGGAAACCGAGAGCGTATCCGAGTATATCACTCGAGCATACAGTTGCAAATCAACTAAAGAGAAATGGTGAAGCCTTAACCAATGTTCGTATTATCGAGAAAATCCTGAGATCTCTAACAAACGATTTCGAGAACGTGCCGTCGCGATAGATGGCAGTTAATGAGCTCTCAGGCTCACTCGAAGGTCACGATCAAAGAAAGGAGAAAAAGAAGCAGGATACTCTAGACGAGGCCTTACAGACCAAATTGTCAGTCCAGGAGGACAAGACAATGTTGGCAAGCCATAGTCAAGGAAGAGGACGTGGCTGAGGCGAACGCGGTTCCGGACGTGGCGGATGACGGGGACGATGAAATAATAATGACGGAGAAGAACAAACAAACCAACAAAATTAAAGAGGTCGGGGACGAGTGAAAATCCTAGTGTATCCAACTAATAAATATTAAAGAGATATTACCACGAGATAATATGAAAAATTAGAGATTTGCGTGGGGTGTTGTGCCTGTTCTTGAGCACGGCGGTTGCGAGGTACCTATTTTCTATTATTAGCTTCACAGACAAGACAGACCTAACTATGTGTTAGGGTATTAGTATTTATACAACAAGTTGGTATATGATACTTGCGCCCTTATAAGCACATTACAATAAGTATATCACTAGACTCTACATAATAAAGCCTAGTTCACTTAAAGAAATTACAAGAATAAGATAAAATAGTCCTAACAATCTCTCCCTTTGTGTTCAATTTGCAATTCAGCGTTGGTTATCTTGATCTTGTAAAAATATTGTCCGGAATCATCGAAGAACACATAACAGCGTATGCACGGCGGAAGCGTGCGAGTGCATGTTATTATTCAATTTTCTTCTCATTTATCTTGTCTTGTGATCTTTCCTTTAGGAGATCTTCAAGCTCACCATTTCTTGACCTCCTCTTCCTTCAAGTCTTCTCTTGAAGTTTGTCTCGGAGAGGCAGGAAGGAATTTGAAGTTGCTTGTCGGATTTCTTCTTTTCGTGTTCGATCTCCCTTCAATAATGGCACAACTCCCCCTACGTTTGTTAAACCTTGTGTTGGATTGAGGAGTTCTCTTTAAATTTGGAGAGGCGTACATGTGGTGGCAACTTCGGTTTTTGAAGGTCGGCAGCATTTGCTTGATCTGATGATGCTTGAAGATTTGACGTTTACGATCAATCTTGCACTTCTCGTTGTGGTACAACTCTCATTTTCTTTATTTACTACTACTCTCCCTCATGATGATCGAATTGGGGAGATCATCATAGAAGTGAGTGAAAATGGGGCGATAGTTTGACAAGATGTTCGCGTCATCGGGACAAGAGATGGAGATCGTAGGGACTCGGAATCAAAATAACCTAATGGAGCCACAAAGGTGATCCGTCATGTACGAAACTGGGGTCACAAAGACTTCCCGTTTGCATCGATCTAAGAGTTATACTCATAGACGATGGCCTGAAACCGTTGTTGCTTTGATGTTGCAACGGTAAAACTTCCTTCCGATCCTCGAAGCATGTCTACGAGTGACACGTCGACTGAAGTTCTAACTTGATCACAAAGATCAGGTGTTATAAAAGTGTATGTTTCCTAGAAAATATTAAAAGTATGGGAAGTGAGGATACACTAGACTCTAACGTGCTCAAGAAAGTGTGGTAGTGGGGCTGAGTACCACTTAATTCAATATCGTCCGCTTCCGAGTGAAGCGGTGTTAGTAGACGTGGCTCCCCGTAATTTCTTGAAACACTTGTATTTTGTGAGACAGACGAGTGGGTATGGCTCGGATATGCATGCGCCGTTGGACCTAATGCGGTGTCTTCTACCCGAGAGCTAATAAAATTAGCACCTATACCTATGAGGGCCGGTCCGTATGATTTGAGAGATTAGGGGATTTATGTATCTTCAAAAAATTTCAAGGCATCATCGAAATCATCTATAATGGCGTGTTCGGATGATGTAGGATATGTGGCTATTTTCTTTTAAGATCGGCTCGATGATGTTCCGGTGTTGAGATTCAGTTGGGTCGATTGAATCATGGGACGAAGTATTCGTGCATTTGAAAGTGAGCACCGAGGTAGTTTTACGAGCCACATTTCCGTATGGAAAATTTTGAAATTGTGAGCTCGAGATTCTTGATTGAACTTCGTCTAGTGATGTCGGATGGAATATTTATGAAGCTAAATGATGAGAGTACTTTTTCTTTTCTTTACTTTTCCTTTTTTTTTTGTATTTTTCACTCTTTCTCTCTCTCTCTTTTTATTTTCTCCCCTTTTATATCAATATATATATAATATATAGTGTATATATATATTATAGTGTGTATATATATATTTATTATAGTGTGTATATCTATATTTATTGTATTAGTAATAGCATAATATATTATATATAATATTATAGGGTAAATTATGCAATACCCCATGTGGTTATACTAAAATGCACATAACTACCCTATGCTTTTTTTATTGTGTGAAACTCCCTTGTGCTATCTAAAACTTAGCATTGTATTTTCGGTGTTGTTTAAAACTTAGCATAATACCCCATGTGTTGTCGAAAACTAAGCATCGTACCCCCCGTGTTTTCTAAAACATAGCATTATACCCCCCAATTACTTAGGTGAAAATGACAAGGAAGGGAATTTACGCTATTTCCGAAGCATAGGGGTTTTTATGCTTATTTTTTAACCCACGGGTGGGTTATATGCTATTTACCCATTATTATATGATATATATGTATAATATATATGATATATATATACATATTAATTTTTCTTGTTCATTTCCCTCAAATCATGCTTCCTCTAGTAGTAGTGCTCCCCCTCAAAAGATGCGTTGTTAGATCGAAAAAGAATTTCGAATCTCTTTCCCTAAATTCACGCATTTAAGGTTTGCTCCCCCTCAAAAATTTAATTAGTTCTCCCCTTCAAAACAAATATAAGAGTTGCTTCTCTTTACACTTAAATAGTAGGTCCCCCTCAAATAAAGCTCGTTTTAGAAAGAAAATGGTATGTATCATTTACGTGCGTAATTTGCAATTTGATTTTCAAAATCTCGTAAAGTTTGAAAATGCATATTTAAAATGTAGCATTTTGACAAAGATATTTTTCAATGCAGCTCGTATGCGTACTTGGAAATTCTCTTAACATACGCATGATTAGAATGACCTTCGTTTGGTTGCTCGCATCTCTTATTTCGTGTACGTGGAGCAACCCGAGATACCATACATGTTGGGACGGTGTAGTTGCTCTTGTCTCATACCAGTCATGGGTGTGGAGCAACTATCTCTAAGTACATACCCATGTTGGAATATCTGCAAAATCTTATTGGGACTTTGGTACCATTGTATGGGTCCTCTTTTATTAGCAGAAACCAAGTTAAGCATGTAAGGTGTCAAATTTGATCCTAAATCATCTATTGATGTAGCTCTGGGTAACCAATTAGGAGCAATTTGACACGGAAAAGAAGTTTTAGCGCAGGTGAATGTGTGTTTATGAGAAGATTTAAAGATTTTCTCCGAAGGCAGTCTCATTAGATGTTTTTCCGAATGAACTTTGACAGGATATTTCAGGTATGCGTAAGAACATCTAGAATTATAAGCAGGATTAGTACATGATATGTTCTTCATACGTGAAGAGTTCACACGATTCACATCAAAATGATAAATTTTAATGAAATTTTGCCTACTAAAATGATGAACATTTTCGTACGGGTAAGGAAGACCATTTATATTATTCTTTAAAGAATGATGAATTTTGAAGCTTGAGAATTTCATTTGCTTGAGCTTCGAATTTCGTCTTTAAGCGCTTCAATTGATAGGGATAGGAGAGGGAAATTCGTTAACATTTTTTACTTTAATTTTGGTGGATGATGTTGATTTTTCTTTCTCCTTCCCAATTTTCTTTTATTCCTTGGAAGTATTAAGCTTAGGGTTTTATCTTTTCCATTGGGGTGATCGTGGACTTTGAAGTCGTATCAGGTGACTTAGAATGAGTAATAAAAGTCTTTCTAGATTTGGGAACAAAGGCGTCCGTTTGTGTTCCCATATCCTGCTTAAAAGAAGGTATTTCTATAGAAAGATCATTTAAGACGCGTAGGAAAGATGAATTTTTTAGATTAGAAATCTCCTCGAGAAGTTTTTGCTTTTCCGCTCGGAAACATACTCTTTCTTATTCCAAGATTTTGCGTTCAATTCTGCTATTTTACTAGCAACCTCAGGAATTTCCCAACAAGAGATAAGTTTATTAGAATGTAAATTATTTTCCCCGGTTGACGTTGAGTCATTTGGGAACTTTAGAGTGCCACTTACGGCGTTTCTCAAACATGTGATTATATTTACTCAAATTTATATTCCGCTCAACTTCACAAGCCTTTAAGCTAGTTGTGAGTTCATGAAGTTGTGCTTTGAATTTTTCTATATGAGCATCACGACTTGTAATGCCCTCTTGTGCAACTTCTAGCTGGCACATGAGTGTGTCTTTTTCTCTTAGGTTTCTAACTATGGCTTGATGATTAGTTTCTAACCTAATTTCTAAGTTCTTGTTAGGTCCTATTTTATCAACTAGCAATCAATCTAGCATGAATTCTAGATATTCGAATGAGAAATCTTGAGAATTACCTTCGGTTGAATATCGAGTTTGAAGATCGAGAGAGAGAAACGTTTAGGGAGTGGAAGTTATTGCCTTTCTCTCTCTAGAATGTGAATTCAATACTTGTGAATTTTCTGAAAATACTTCTGTATTGATTTCGATAGTGTACATTGTCTTTATACCTATTTACATGGTATATTTACTATTAAGTCATACACTATCAAAACTACGAGTTACGCCCCTGTGGCTAATCTCCACCGTGGCTGTGACCTTGCCGGCCACCTCGATGGCCGCCGAGTTGGCCGTCTTGACTCGGGTGTCGTTGGGCACGACCTTCAGCCCGAACCGTCTTGCCGTCTCAAGGTTACAAGGATAACTAGTTAATAAAGCACAATTCTACGTTTCTTCAATCTCCCCCTTTGTTCTTGTTTTCATTTCAACTCCGTTTATCCTTGTCGAGCGTAGAATGATCTCCTCAATCCCAATATTATCTCGTAATGTCGGACAACATTCCTCAGCTCCAATCTTTCATTTATTGCATCCAGAAGCTCATCCAGGAGAGGGGCCTCTTCTTCACCAAGAACCCTGAAGATCGTTTCTTCAGTGATCTCCGCCAACCTCTTCTCGATGTTCTTCCGCACGAGCTTCAACGTCCCGTCACAAAATTTGTGAACTTCAGACTTCATCATCGCTCTTGTATTTCCAATAATTGGATTCCGATAAGTGATGGCGACGCCTGGTTTCTTGAAGATGTAATTTTCTGGGAAGTCGTTGAGCGGGAAGCCTTTCATGAGCCGAGACTCCATGTTGACCTTCTTCATATTGTTCTCTACGGCAATTTGAAGATCGTGTACGGTGTTGAACTTGATCTGCCGCACCATGAATCTCTTTAACCCTTCGAGTCCTTCCTTTTTGATGTAAGCAGAGGGCGTCTGGTATTTTCTCTTGTACATCTGAAACAGACGATAAACTTCGTCTGGTGGAAGGAACGACAAATAGCTTTCATCTATCTCCTATCGAGTATGGTTGTTGTCTGCTCGCTCGATGTGATAGATCGGAGTTGGATAACTTCTAATCGTGTGCGATAAGCCCACGAGTTGGATGATCGGTAACTTGTCCCTGAAATTTTTTCTGAGTTGATCCGTTGGGATGCCACTTTGATGCGGACCAAGGTAGTTGAGCATGAAGATGTGCTCCATCTCCTTCCTTTCTTTCCAGTGGGAGATGCCCCGTAGATTCAGCTCATTAAGCTTTTTGATGCGATTTGGAGCCCTTCAAATCTGCTTCCTTACATCTTCAATAAACGGAACTTCGATCCTTATATTCTCCCAAGGCGTCTCGACTATGGCGGTCCCCTTTGATAAGCGGGGAGAGGAGTCGAATCGATGCCTGATCATCTCTGGTAGTTCGGGGAGTGCGGAGTTGTAGTTCTCGCCTTCTTGAAGTTCTTCGTCTTCAAGCAGCATCAAATATACCGAATCTTGTTGTAAGAAGTATCTGACGTTGGAGAGTCTGGCTTGAACAACTTCCTCTAATTCCCATTACGTCAGCCACTTCTCGTTTAAGATGTAATCATCTACGATCGCATGTGCATCGTAGACGACTGCTTCTGGTTGATTTTGGAGGAGGTTAGAGGTCAGGATTGGATTTGAACTTTTGGGAGTGGGAGGTAGTGTTTGTGTGTGGGATGTGGTGGGAGTTGTGGTTGTTTGTGGCGGGTAGTGAGTTGTGTGGTTGGTGGGTTGGTGGATGATCCTCCAGCTTCTCGAGTCGTTGTTTGTTTTTCTCGACTCTGACCACAACTGCTTCATGTGGTCCTTTGCCGTTTCTCCCCCTCATGACGATTCAGATCATCGGGATCGTCATGTCTTCGCTTTGTGCGGGAGCTTTCTTCACGGCACCGTGTTTGTGCGGGTGGCTCAGGTTCATCTATTATAGCCGTTTGTAGAGACTCTCCTCAGCTGGGATCCTGGTCTCTCGGGCTAATAGTCGAGAGATGAGGATGTCGTGAAGCTGGGTGATAGGAATTATGTATGGGTTGATGAGAGAAGGGGATTGAGTTGGAGTGGTGAGGGTGGGTTTTATGGGAGTGTAGATGGTGGTGGTTAGCGGTGGTGAGGATATGGGTTGTGTGTGGGCTTCGGACGGAACTGCTTCTGAGACTGGTGCTTTCCCGGTCTCTCGTCGGGAAGTCTCAATTGCTTGGAGCATCCTGTCCATCAGTCGGTCTTCAAGAGAAGAGATGGTTGAGGAGAGGACTTCTTGCAGTCGTTGCTCCGTCACGATCATGGGTGGAGTGGGGCCAGGGTGGCGCTCCACTGTCACAACATTGGAGTAGATTTCCGATGTGCCGCCTAGGAGAGGACTTGAAATACCGGAACGTCCAAGGACATTCGTTAACAACCCAGAAGTCAGCACTTCAGTGGGTTAGCCCATTGTTTGCTCCGAAGATGTCGGGGGTCCAACGGGGCTTCCACCCAATCCTTGAGATGATACAGTATGTACCATCTCTATTGGTTAACAAATTCAATGTGAATCTGTGTGGTTGTCTGATTTGAAAGTGGTGGAGGAGTTGGGGTTGAAGCTATTTGAGTTGAACGAGATGCAGAAGGGGCAGAAATTTGTTGTTGTCGTGATCCCCGTCGTTGTAGTCTGCATTCCTCATCAGACTCGGTGGCCTCAGGAGATTCGACTTGTTGAGGGACACCTTCAGGGTCAACAACCGGTGTTTCTGTCTCCTGAGCCTCAGCTTATGACTCGTGTGGCACCACCAAAGTTTCTTGTTGGGAAGGCACCGGAGCTTGATTCACGGACCGTACCATTGCCTCCGTGATGGAATTATTTTGGCAATAATCCTGGTAGTTCTCGTCGGTTCGATCAGCTAGACTGAGCAACTCCAGTGGAATCAACATCGGTTGGAGTGCTAGATCGGCTGCCTCGGGTTATGAAAGAAACGTAGTCGTGGTGGGATATAACCTCCAACTAGTGGTAGGCGCGGGATCTCCAGATGTACGTCCATGAAATGATTGATCGGCACCGGGAACCACCGGACATACGGAAGGAACTTCGCCTTCGATTTTGTCTCCCTCTGACGCATTTGGTCCGCTAAGTCATTCCATATTAGCTGGGACACGTCATATTTCTTCGAAAAAATGACTCCGTGGAAGATTCGGAGAATGTTCCCGTTCGCCTTGTCGAACCCGGAGTGCTTTGGAGAGTGACATTTATTGATGATGCCGAACAGTGTCCTCCATGGGTGTGGGATCCCGCTGTTTTGGAAATTAACCAATTTGGTCAGCGGTGGCTTATATCCCATCCGGAGCATATCTTCGACGATCACCTCATTTGTTGGTAGTTGGTCGTATTCTTCATGATGCGGTAGATCAAGCACCATGACCAATAAATTCTTGTCCAGGATGACGTGTTTTTTATTGATCTTCGTTGTGTATCGCACGTCATCCCCAATGAGGTGGCTCGTCATACATCCCCAGATTTGCTGGAGGTAGACCATTTGTACGGAGACGGTCATCGTTAGAGCTGGCCATAGAGGATGTCCCTTGAGGATGGAGATTATCACTTCATCCGGACATCGGAATTGGCGAGGTCCAATTGATAGTTGTTGTCGTGGACCGTCATCCAACTGTCAGAGGAGGAGATGTGAGAGTACTCTTGATGTTCCATATCTGCAAAGAAGAAGTGAAATTCATTAGATGGAAATTTTCATATGCGAATTGTTCGAAGTAAATGTGGATGGTGAAAATGACTTAGAAAACTTTCAAAATTTCCTAAGTATTATAGTTTATTATCGAAGACTTAGAGAAAAATTTGAAAAATTTTGCTAAGTCTTTACAGCGTATTTTTATTCGAGCGTGAAGTTATTCAATCGTTAAGTTTTACGATCGAATAACAAACTATCGAATAATTCATGATTTTCGCCGTTGACTTTTACGATCGAATAAAAATTTGTCGAAAACAAAGTTTTTCGCTGAGTAATTTTGCGATCGAATAAAATGTTGTCGAAAACTTAAGTTTTTTCTGCGTAGTTTTGTGATCGAATAAAAATATATCGAAAAATTTTAGGTTTTCGCCGCTTATTTTTACGATCGAATAAAATTGGATCGAAAACTAAAATTTTCGCCGCGAAGTTTTTTGATCAAATAAAAAACATATAAAAAACATAAGCTTTCACTGCTGAGTTTTGCGATCGAATAAAACAAAAACTAAAGTTCTTCGATGACACTGTTTGCGATAAGAACATTTTTGGTTGAAAAAATTTGGAATCAAACAGTAAACGCTTAAAAACGTAAATAGCGTTTTCTAGGTAAACATGAGTTAATTTGGACTCGGAACGATCATAAATCAGTTGCGAATCCAAATATCATGATTTTAATCCGAATGATCGAGTTTAAACACGTTAACTTTGAGAATTTAAGACGTTTCAGTCGAAAAATTTCGAAGGTAAATTTTCGTCAAATGATTTTGAGAAGTTGTCGCGAATTGTGCGTTTTTTAACGGAAAGATGATCCGAAACGGGTTTCTACCTTCGAATTCGGCGAGATTTAGAAAACCAATGAAGATTGAAAAGTTTTGAAGAAATCGCCGAGGAGATCTTGGAATCCGAAAAGTTTTTCAACTGTGAGATGTTGCGTGAGAGTGAGTTTTTCGATCGAAAAAGTTATATTAATACTTTCCGAACATATAAGGTTTAAAGGGTTTTGGGCCGGAAAAAATTAATTTGGGCTTTCGTTAAATTTCAGGTCTGATTAAAAGAAAAATTTAATCTTTTACTTGTGAGACCGAAAATAAATTGCATAATGCGCCCTGTATTTTTGAAATTAATGCAATTATATCCCAATGTTGATGAAATTCAACACTTGACTCCTCGGATGAGCTCGAAATATTCTGTGATACTTAAAAAAATATTACAAGTCGTGTTTGCAAATAAATCATTTAGGAGATAAGAACAAATTTTCATGTAAACTCCCCTCAACAAATGCACACTTAACTTTTCGGCATTTTAGCACACAGTTAATACAATTTTGCATATGAAAATTTACTATATAAGCACAAGTAACGCTTTTAATCAATTCAGCATAGATTTATGAAAATTTTGTGTTTTTCAAGAAAAATTTTGCATTTTATCAAATCTGGACCAATGCATGTATTAATGCATTTAAAATGTGCGAAAATATTTTCAAACAAAATTAAAAAAATATTTTTGTTTTTGGGTCAGATTTTCCATTTTGAACATTATCACGCAAAAAATTCTCATGACATATAGAATAATAATTTGCCGTCAAATCATGTAACTAAACTGATATGCGAAGATCATAGTATGAATCATTTTGACAACTCTCACTAGTTTTGCTCATAGCACTCAATTTATTTTTATCATGGACATATTCAGTAGATATATCACTCATATCATCACGACAAAATTATATCAATTAATTTGTTATCGTAGCATATTTAATCAACTTACCAAGTGAAAATCCATCATTTTGAATCAAAGGGACTTTAAAGGGATTATTTTAGGCCCTGACCAAAAGAGTAGGATAATTTGAGGATTAGTGAGCTTAAAAATTCTTCAATTTCAGGAGCCCTTTTTGAAATTCATTTCTGATCATTTTGCTTTTCTTTTCTTCTGTACTTGCTCAAGATGAGTCACGTCTTCTTAACAAAGCTTTGAGAGTGAGATCTTCTTTTGTTTTCGGGCCGAGACCGTGTTCCTTGTGAAGGTTCCACAGTTATGGAATTCGAACCCAATGTCGTGCTCCTCTTCTCGTTTTCTCTATATAAGTTTAGATTATCGTTGGAGAAGTTCACTTCGAGGTGCTTTCTTCTAGGAGTATACGAGATTATCTAGGAGAGATTCACGGCGAGATCCGTGTGTCTCTTTTATAAAGATTGAGACATTCATCATGTGCATCTCTTTTTCTCCCCCTCTTTTTCTTGATTGAGCAACCCCAAAACTTATGAATAAGGTTGAAGGATTAATCGGGTTTCAAAGGAAAAAGAATGTTGGAGAAGGCTCTAAGGGGATTTCTAGAGGTAAAAGTAAATGATTTATAATTTGGGCCAAGTGAGGAATATCCTAATTTGCCCTTATCATTTTCATGACAAACTTAACAAAAAAACAAGAATGAAGCTATGAAGTACAAACCAAAGGATAGTCATTTGAAGTGTGACACACTCAAGAATAAAAAATATTGAGGTTCAAATTCTCATATATGATGTGGTTTTGTGTCTAGTGAAACAGACGAAGCTCTTTGAATAAAAGAATGTCACATGAAGTTTTTAAGCAAAGAACTAAACATATATCAAAGAAATATTTTTCTGAGTAGTTCAAAATAGGCAAGATTATCGTCATCCCTCATTTTTTATTTTTATTTTATACTATTTTATCTGTATATAAAAAAATATGAAAGATAGAGTCACGCAAGATAATCAACGAATATCAAGAAGCACATATAATTTCTTACATAAGCATAATAGAACATGTAAAACACATTTCAAGTAAGATTGAGATTCCACATGCCTAACTTAGCTATGGAATTGGAATCGTTTTTCATCCAATGCCTTAGTGAATAAGTCGGCAAGTTGAAGCTCCGTTTTTACAAAATACATATCTATAGTGCTTTTTTCTACATGATCTTTTATAAAATGATCGCGAATATCTATGTGTTTCGTGCGTGAATGGTGAACAGGATTGTAAGTAATGGCAATAACACTTCGAGAATCAATATAAATGGGAATGTTATTAAATTCAAACCCGTAGTCGCGTTGTTGTGTCCGCATCCGTAGAACTTGCGAGCAGCAACTGACAGCCGCGACTTACTCCGCCTCAGCCGTCAAAGTCGACACACAGTTCTGCTTCTTGGAGGACCAACATACCAACTTATCGCCTAGAAATTGTGTTCCGCCAGACGTGCTTTTTCTGTCCAGTCGACAACCTGCATAATCAGCGTCAATATAGCCAATTAATCTAAAATCAGTGTCTTTAGGATACTATAGCCCTAAGGTGGGAGTTCCTTTGAGATAGAGTAGTATTCGCTTGACTGCGTGCATGTGGGACTCCTTGGGGTCAGCTTGAAAACGAGCACAGAGGCAAGTGACGAACATGATGTCAGGTCGGCTTGACTTCAAGTAGAGAAGAGATCCGATAATACTCCGATAGGTTGTGATGTTGACTGCCTTTCAAGACGGATCAGCATCCAATTTGCAGTTTGTTGACATGGGAGTATTCATAGGTGTGCTCTTGTCTTGATTAAATCTCTTCAGAATATCTCGGATATACTTATTTGAGTGATGAATATTCCATCTTCGAGTTGATTGACTTGTAATCCAAGAAAGAATTGGAGTTCTCCCATTAAGCTCATCTCGAATTTGGTCTGCATTAAATCTCCAAATTTCTAACAGAGTCGTTCATTTGTCGACCCGAAGAATTGTACCCCTTGGCGACGAGTCGTGCTTTATTTCTAATAATTTCACCGTTCTCGTTCTTCTTATTTTTGAAAACCCATTTAGTTCCTATAATTTTTTTCCATGCGGTCGTGGAACTAGTGTCCAAACTCGTTGACGGTCGAATTGGTTGAGTTCATCTTGCATTGCGATCACCCAATCCGTGTCTTTACAGGGTTCGGCTACCTTAATTGGTTCGTTTTGGGTTAAGAAGCACGTGAATAATCTGCTTTGTGTAGACGTCCTAGTGCGTACTCCACTTGAAAGATCACCGATTATTTGGTCGATAGGATGAGCTCGAGTCCACTTACGTTTATGAGGAAGAATCAAAGTAGATCCATCGTTGATTAGTAGGTCGAGACCTCCTGAATTTTTAGGCTGATCATTCGTAGTTGGGAAATTCAGTTCTGAAGTTGAATTGGAAGGAATTTCCGCATCGACATTGGTAGGAGTTGCAGCACTAGTTGAAGATTCAGAATTTGGAAAATCTGGAACATTTGTTGGAGTCTGAGGACTGGGAGTCTCAATTGTAATTTCTTCTATAGAGGGAGAAGGAGCACTGCTTGTTATAGAATGAGACGAAGCAGGCAGTTGAGACTCGTTCTGATAAAAATATTCAAATAGAAAATCCAAATCTTCTAGGTCGGCGGGAATTGCCATAAGCTGGCAGGCAGTTGAGACCGTGTACCAACTTTTTGATAGAGAGTTTGTGTAGAGCATTGAGATTTAGATGAGACAGGCGTTGATGCCATAAGTTGTTCCTCTTCATTGTAGTCTGTGAGATGAGGCAAACAGCTGTCGAAGGTCGAACTGTTGTCAGATTGATGGTGTATAGATTAGATCTTCGAGATCCTGTTAGAAGTTCTTGATTCTGACTATTTAAGATTCTGCACTGATCAGCTAGAAACACCACTTGAAATCCTTTGTCGTAAAATTGTCCTATGCTGAACAGGTTGTGTTTAAGACCTTGGACGTAAGAGACATCTTTGATTGTCAGATTCTGCAGTAGAATATCTCCAAAGCTTAGTATTGGAGCTGAATCATTGTTGTCGAATCTGACTTTTCCGTTGTAACGGTCTTGGTAGTTGCTCAACAGTTCTTGATTTCCCGCCATATGTGTGGAGCAACCGGAATCTAACTACCTCACATGATGGATCTACATAGAAAGATTTTAGAGAGACATAGGTACCCACTTAGTAATGGGTTGTCTCGGATTAGCAGATTTGGTAGGTAAGGTTTGTTCATTTTTTTGTTCCTAAACCATTGGTGCTTTTAGGTTCCCAAACCAACTTAGAAGTAGTTGGTTTAAGTGGTACATCTTTAGGCAACTTGGCCTAGATGGTGTCTTGGGAACCCATTGATGGTGAACCTTACATGGGAGATTAATTTCAGTGCGGACAAATGTCTTATTAGTCTTAGTGCATGAGAAAATCTTTTCTCTAGCTAGTCTCTATGGTGTTTGGTTGAGTGTACTTGGACTGGGTACCTTAGATGAGGACAAGAATGTATCGAGCTATAAGCTTTCTTAATAGCTGGATCTTGTTTCCTACGAGACTTGAGATTTGCATTTGACTTAGAATGATGGATTATGTTTTTAGAAGTAGAGCCGATTTCAAAATTTGTGCTTTCAAAATGAATAGGCTTTAACGCATAAGTTGAAGCAACATTATTAAAATTAGAAACGGTTGTCTTCTTACGAGTGTCCTTAGTTTTTGATACAGAAGAAAGTTTTGAAAATAAGTCATTTCTATCATTTTTCTTCTGAAATTCTATCCTAGGCATCTATCATTTGCATGCTTCACCTCTTTTACTACTCTACCTGTGGATGGAGTAGAAAAAGAGTTGGTAAAAATCTTTTTCCCTTTTGAATCATTTAAGGACTCTTTTCCTCCTTTTACGCCTTTTGAAGAAGATTTGTCTTCTTTTAAAATATTTTGTAAATTAATGGGTGGTGTTTTCTTAGATTTAATCTTGTCCTTATTTAATGATTTTTAAAATGATCGTAATTTTCTTCCTTAACTTTACGAAGATCTTATAAAGGATATAATGAATTATAATTACTAGACAGGTTGATTTCCCGTGTCTTGTAACTATTATTCAAATCGGTGTAGTCAAAGGGGATGTCAGTCATATTTGAGGCTTTTCGTTTAAATTCTTCTAAGGCATTTATTTCGGAAAAATTAGTAAAGGCCATTAAAGACGTTAATCCTAAACCCATATACTTGATATCATATAACTGTTTGACAATGACCTTTTTCAAGTTATATGAATTGTTAAAACCTAAGCCTTCTTTAGGATTATAAAATTCTATATCGTGAGGTTGATTTAGAAAGATGGTTTGATCCGTTTGCCCCCTTTTCGTTTGAAGATCGTCTAAAGTTTAATCCTAGAGTAAAGCTTCCTATGTTCGTCAGGATTTCCTTAAAATTTTATCTAAAAATTTCTAAATCTCTCTGACAATCGCTAAGAGTCTTACTAAGGTCATTGATTTTTGCCTCAGAAGTAGCTATTGTTGATTCAAGACTAGATATTGTTTCCTTAGCATTCGATATGAGAATTTCTTGGTGAATTTTCTTATCTAGTTGCTTTTGGAAATTATTTTCACTAAGGGCTAGTCTCTCCTCTAATTCTTTTGTACTTTTCCGCTCATTTTTCATGTTAGAATACTTAATTTGTAATGATTCTAACATGTTTAATACTGTAGAATTAGGCATAGTTACCTCTTGTGATGAGGTTGATGCTTTGTCTTCGTCGTCGGACCTCCTTGTTTAGTTTTCGTTTAAGGCGTCGTCGAGATATGCCATGAGAGCTAGATTTTCGTTGTCAGAATTCGTTGTGCTTTCTAGCAAATGCTCTTGTTTGGCCATTAGAGCTACACCTGCCTCTTTTTGTTTGGTTAGTTGAAATTTCTTGGAGTAGTAATTGGCGTCTTTCTTCTTAGGAAGATTGCATTCTCCGGCGAAGTGCCCTATCTTTCCACAATTGTAGCATTTTTGTAGTTCTTTGGCGTTTTTTGTTTCTGACAACTCGGTCGGTCTTTCTTTGTGCTTAGAGCTTGATGTCCGAAGTCTATTAGCCGAAGAAGATGATTTCTTTTAATAGAACTTTTTGCTCATCATTTTAGTAATGAGAGCCAATTATTTCTTGAACTCTTTCATATCTGGCTCGGAGTCCGATTCTAATTCGTCTTCATCTTCTGAAGAACTTGGCAACTTTATGCTTTAATTTTTGCGAGATCGACTTGTTTTTCTTTCAGAAACTAGAGCTATAGAGTCTTCGATCTGTTTGCCCTTAAGTTCTTTTTGTATCGCTTATGTCTTCCTCGTGTTGGGCGAGATTATCAAATACGGCGTGGATATTCATCTCGTCCAAGTTCTTGTTTTGACGGATTTGCACGGATATTTTGTTCCACTCCGGTTGAAGAGAAGAGAGAAATTGGATGTTGACCACCATGTTGGTTTTGAAAATTTCTATTTTCCTCATCTCATTAAGAAGAGTTAAATAGCGTTGATAGAGTTCATAGATGTTTTCCTCCGTCTTTGCTTTGAATGAGTGGTAAGCGGTGAGAATGTTTGCTTTCTTGGCTTTGACACCGACTTCTGTCCGTTGCATAATTTTGTGGAGCTCGTCCCACATAGCTTTGGCACTAGACAGACTATCTATTTGCATATAGATGTCATTCGGAATTCCTTGCATTAGGAATGTTTTGGCACCTAAATCTGCTTTGGCTCTTAATCGCTCCCCCTCGGTGTATTCACTAGGAATTTTGAGTCTTCTAGTGGCGTGAATGGGAGGATTATTAGTGGCATCGCCTTCATGGATAAGCCAAAATTGAGCGGGACCTTCTTGAAGAGAAGCTATCAAATTTGTAGCTTGATCTTTTGTTTCCAAGAAGTTCATGAATCGGCTTCTCCATACGGTGTATTCGCCTCTTCGTAGAATTGGAGGGCGGACGTCGTTTCGAAGTGAGTAAGCATCCATTTGTAGTTGATTGGTAGGATCTCGTGAAAGTTTGGAATTGAAATGATAAAAGTGCTTCACAAGTGATAAACTTCGTTAGTAATGTTTGGTTCGTACTTCAAGCAATTTCCTTTTCAAACCTATTTTTCGGTTTTAAAGAGGAATTATTTTGATTTTGAAAAATATTTGATACAAGAATTGATACTTCAAAATTTTGCTAAAGAATTTTGAATTTATGATCGAAAATTTTGAGTATCGAAGAAGATAATTCAGAGACAAATATTTTTCGTAAGTTTTGAAAATTACGATATTTGATTTCTTTCAAATCAGTTAAATGTGTGTGTCTTTGATAGTTCAGTGGTCAAAAACTTTTTCGAGCAGTAAAGTTTTCGATTTGAAATATTTTTACTTTTAATCGAAAAAGATTTTCGATCGTATTAAGTTTTTCGTGGTATATATATCGAAAATTATTTTTCGAACGTAAGTGTTTTGCAAAGAAAATATCATATCGAAAAATAGTTTATCGAATAATTTTGTTAATCGCAAAAACTTTTATCGAAAAATTAAGAGTGATCGAAAAATTTCGTTAAGTTTGACTCAAATTGTTGACTAAAAGTTTTTCGAGTGTTAATTATTCAATCGAAATATGTTTTCGCTAAATTTTGACTCGAAAATTTAGATGATCGAAAATCTTGAGATCGAAAAACTTGTAATAGTAAAACAAGTTTTTCGAGTCAAAATTAGATATTTATTTTGCAAAAACAGTATCCGTCGAAAAAGTTTTTTATATGTGAATCGAAAAACTAATTATCAAAAATAATGTTTTTCGAGTTTTATATTTGAGTAAAACACACGAAAACAGTGTGAGTTATCGAGAAACTTTTTGGCTGTAAACTTATTCGAAAAATATTTTTCGAGCCAAGTTTTTCGATCGAAAAACGATCGAAGAACAACCTTCAAGTTCAATGGAACAGTGAAAATCCAGATGCAACTGAAAAGTTCAAGTTAGGTGCTGGGATTCTGGATAATCACTCGAATCTAAGTTTTGAATATGAACAAACACATGATTAACCACGTTTTACAGCAAAATATATCGATTATGAAGAAAATCAAATCGTATTCAAAACTCAATCGCAAACACAAATATCGATCGAAATCGAAAATCTGAAATAATTTGATGTTCTAAGCGATTGAAATCAGTACGTAATTCATTCCAAACATATAATCTATCACTTTAACAGCAAGATAATCAACAAAATTTGCAAAATTAAGCAGATAGATCAAAATACATTTCACGTAAGTTTTTCGATCGAAAAATCTGGAAATTATTTTGATCTTAGGATAGCGAATTCAATCCAAAAGCGATCACGATCAGCTCTGATACCAATTGTTAGGTCATATTTTATCAACTAGCAATCAATCTAAGCATGAATTCTAGATATTCGAATGAGAAATCTCGAGAATTACCTTTGGTCGAATATCGAGTTTGAAGATCGAGAGAGAGAAACGATTAGAGAGTGGAAGTTTTCGATTGCCTCTCTCTCTAGAATGTGAATTCAATACTTGTGAATTTTCTGAAAATAACTTTTGTATTGATTTCGATAGTGTACATTGTATTTATAGTTATTTACATGGTATATTTACTATTAAGTCCTACACTATCAAAACTACGAGTTACGCCCCTAATTACAAAGATAACTAATTATAAAGCACAATTATACGTTTCTTCAGTTCTTTATAGTCTTTCAAGATCTATAGTTGAACTTTGAGGCATAAGTTGTTGCATTGAAGTCCATATATATATATATATTTAATATTATTTGAAAAAAAAATTTAGTTGGATATGCGATCGTTAACGCGTTGTGTAGATTTGCAAAAATTTTTGCTTTTGTAAAATTCAGAACCTAAAAGATTTGGTGTGTCAAGAAATTTCGTGAAGTTTCGAAAATTTTAAGTACCGAAAATTTTTGGTGTGAACCGAAAAATTTTGAAGTGATGTCGAAGACTTTGAAAATATTACCCAAAACATTTTCTATAATGTGACAATGGAAATGTTGTGGGTTCAAAAATTAATTTTCGATGTATGAATGAGAAAATTAATTTCCGATGTGTGAATGCGAAAATTTGAATTTTCGAAGTGTTGCGATGCGAAAATAGATTTTTTGAGCGAAAATATAAATTTTTCTATAATTCGTGATGTATGATCGGCGTGCTTGGATGCGAAAATAAAAATTTTCGGAGTTGGACTGCAAAAATTTGAGTTTCAGTATAGGTGAGTGCAAAAATTAGAATTTTTGTAGTTTTGGGTGCGAAAATTGATTTTCGATACAAGTCCATGCAAAATTCAAGATTTTTGCAGCCTCATTGCAAAAATTGTGTGTTGCGAAAATAGGACTTACGAAAATATGTTGCGAAATATCAGGTTCACGAAAATATCTTTGTAGTTGCGAAAATCAACTTGAGGCTTGCGAAACCAAGGCCCTGCGAAAATTATACCCTTGTGAAAACACGGGTTTGCAAAAACCTATTTTCTCAATAATGCTGCAAAAATTTAAACGATGCGAAAACTTGACCTTGCGAAAACAGGGCTTGCGAAAACTATCCCAACGCTAAAACTAAAGGCTTTACGAAAATTAAATTTCCGACAGGCAATCGATGGTTGAAAACAAATTTTTGACGGCAAGCCGGTTGATTAAACCTCTCGACCGGAATTCGGTGGCAAATCTTCGACGGGACAGTTATGGAAAGGCTTCGACGGGACTGTGGTAGACCAAGCTTGACGGAATCGCGGTCGGAGTGTTGTTCGATGGAAATTCGGTGGGGATAGAGATCGACGACTGTGCGATCGGCATGCTTCGACGGAAACGCCGTGGTAAGGCTCCGATGGGGCTTCGGTTGGAATGTTTTCGATGGGATATTGGTGGAACGTGGTGTTGACGGGAGTTTCCCATGGAATTGAGTCGAACGCTTTGCGACTGGAATTTCGACGGGATATTTGATCGCAAATCGAGATGGACCGGTTGGTTCTTGTTTCGACAAGACGTTTTTGACGAGTTTTCCGTGGGAGAAGAGATTTTCGTTGCGAAAATATTTTTCGATGGCAAATCTGTAAATAGGAGTTGCGAAATATTTAATGAAAGGGTTTTCGTAGAAAATTTTCGAAAGCTTTTTCGCACTGATTATCGCAACGGGTTCCGAAAACTTTTGACATTCCGACGCACTTGAACACAAAATATTCGATCCCTAACACAATATTGTGCAAAATAGCCCTGAGTAATTGATCGAAAGCAACAGAAAATCAATTTCTAAAACTCATATAAGCACTTCAACACCAAAACATGTCAATTTTCCGAACATTTGAAGAGCATTGGATGAAGATCCAAAAATATATAATAAAAAACTTGACTCAAATATAAACATGTTTGGCTCTGATACCAGTTGAAAAGCCTACTGTATTTAACTAATAATGATTAAAGAGATATTACCACGACATAATAGGAAGAATTAGACAATTGCGTGGGGTAGGTGTGCGTGTTCTTGTGCACGGCGGTTGGGACGCACCGATTTGCTCTCAAATGTATTTTCTATTATTAGTTTATATACCACAAGTTGATATATAAAATTTGGGCCCTTGTAAGCCCATTACAATAAGTATATCACCAGATTCTACAAAATAAAGCCTAGTTCAGTTAAAGAAATTACACGAATAAGATAAAATAATTAAATGAACACAATAAAATAATCCTAACGACGAGGACGAGGTCGTGGCTGACGCTCGAACCGACCAAACGTTGATTGCTAAGATTGCAGAAAGCATGGTCATTATACTAAAGATTGTTGGGGAGAAAAGACAGTGGAGGAAAACGCGAATCTTATCGCCCAAGAAGAACCAAAAGACGAGGGCATTCCTCTGATGACGCTCGAGGACAAATACCTAGACAAGGTTTGGTACCTCGACACGGGAGCCATCAATCATATGAGTGGGCACATGCATCTCTTCAAGAAGCTAAAGAAAATCAAATACGGGCATGTATCTTTTGGAGACGCCTCAAAAGTGAGAGTAGAGGGACGAGGAAGGTGAGCTTCTCTCGAGCTAACAGAAGAGAAGGATTGGTCAAAAATGTTAACTTCGTGCTCGACATGAAGACAAACATATTGAGCATGAGACAACTATTGGAAAGGGGATGCTCGATCGTCATGAAGGAGCGAGCGTTGCACTTGAGAAGCAAATGGCATATCGATCGCATGTGTTGAGATGACAAAGAGTAGGACGTTCAAGCTCAACCTTGACTCCGTACAAGAGAAGAGCTTACAAGTTGACTTCGAAGACAAGGATCACATGTGGCATCTTCGTTCAGGCATCTAAGCTACAGAAGCTTGAAAGAGATGTCAAACAAGGAGATGGTGCATGAATTGCCGAAGATGGTTTGAAGTAAGAAACTTTGTGAAAGATGCGTGCTCGGAAAGCATTCGAGCACATCATTTTAAAAGCAAGCAGACTTCCGAGCAGAGAGACCTCTGGAGTTAGTTCACACTGACATATGTGGACCGATTACACCCAAGTCGTTCAGTGACAAGAGATATTTAATTACCTTCATAGATGGTTTTTCCAGAAACACCTGGGTGTACTTCGTAAAGGAGAAATCTGAGGCTTTCGAGGCGTTCAAGAAATTTACGACGATGGTCGAGAAGGCGATGAGTTCGAGCATCATTGCAGTACGATCGGATAGGGGCGGCGAGTACATGTTGGGGGATTCCACAAAATTTTATGAAGAGCACGATATCAAGGGGTTTCTAATTGCACCATACACGCGCAGCAAAACAGAGTGGCCGAGAGGAAGAATCGAACCATAATTGACTTGGTTCAATCAATGTTTAAAAGCAAGGAGATTCCGAAGGAGTTTTGGGCCGAAGCTGTACAATGTGTCATCTAGATACAAAATCGATGCCCCCACAGCAAGCTCGGGGATCGAACTCCACAGGAGGCCTGAAGTAGACAAAAGTCGTCCGTCTCCCATTGAAAGGTGTTTGGAAGTGTGGCATACGCTCATGTGCTCAATCAGAGAAGAGCCAAGCTCAAGAGCAAGAAGATCGTGTTCATCGGGTACGACGAAAAAACAAAGGCCTACAGATTGTACGATTCTCTTGATAAAACGGTGACTGTTAGGAGAGATGTCCGAGTAGACGAAAACAGCTCGTGGGATTGGAAAGTAGAAGTAATACTGGAACAAGCAGAATCACTAAATCTCTTGCCAACGCTCGGAAGAATCCCAACCCACGACCGAGGCTGATGAACCGAGACAACGAAGGATGCAACGTTTAAAAGATCTATACGACTCAACCGAGGAGGTTCACCTTGTTTGTCTGATGGCGATTCGAAAAAATTAGCTTTGAAGAGACGATCTGAGACGAAGAATTAAAGGCAGCGATTGGACGAACAAATCAAGTCCATCGAAAGGAACAAGACATGAAAGTTGGTGGAACTTCCGAACGGGCATAAACCTATTGGAGTGAAGTGGGTTTACAAGAAAAGATGAATGTCCAGGTTCTCATCGAACGATATAAAGCAAGACTAGTGGCGAATGGCTACAGACAACTAGTTGAAAACGATTACGACAAAGTTTTTTCTCCTGTCGCGAGAAGGGAAACCATCAGGCTACTATTGGCACAAGCTGCCCAATTTGGGTGGTCTAACGAGGAGAAGAAGAAAAGGTGTTGAAGTTGAGAAAGGTGCTTTACGGGCTAAAGAAAGCGCCTCGGACATGGAATACTCGGATTTAATACTTCAAGAAAAACAAATTCCACCAGCGTCCGTTCCAGCATGCACTCTACATCAAGAAAGAAAAAAATGTATGATCATAGTTGCTCTTTATGTTGACGATCTTATTCATGAAAATCAACGAGGAAATGATCAGTGGGTTCAAGAAGACAATGACCGAGGAGTTTTAGATGACGAACCTCAGCAAGATGGAATATTTCTTGGGGTTGGAGGTCGAGCAGATGAACATGGATACCCTTGTCTCGCACGGAAAGTGCGCGAGAGAGATACTAGTAAAAGGGAAAATGAAAGAGTGCAAGCCCGTAACAACTCCGATGAAGCTCAGTGCAAAACTATCAAAATTTGAGGGAGGAGAACGAGTTAGCGCAACCGAGTACTGAATCATGGGGGGACGTCTAAGATATTTAACCTGGACAAGGCCATATATTACATATGTCGTCGGGGTCGTTAGCCAATTCATGGATGAACCACGTCAATCGCATCTCAAGGCAATTAAGGGAATACTCGGTATATTCAAGGGACGAAGTCGCTCGGGCTCTTCTACCCGAGGACAAATGATGTGAAGCTAGTTGGCTAGTAGAACAGTGACTGGTGCGGCGATGTTGATGACAGAAGAAGCACAAGGGGGTATGTTTTCTACATGAGAAGTTTGGCGTTCACTTGGCTCTTGAAGAAGCAGGCAATCGTAACATTGTCAACTTGCAAAGAAGAGAATGTAGCAGCGTCCTACTGTGTCATGCACGGAATCTGACTGAGGAACCTGCTGCTCGAGATAAACGTTACACAAGAAAAGCCAGAAATTTGAGTAGACAATAAGTCAGTGATCGAGCTAGCAAAGAATCTGGTGCACCACGAAAGAAGTAAGCACATCGATGCTCGATTTCACTTCAATTGAGGACACGTGAAAAATGAAAACGGTAAGATGGTGCACGTTGCAAGTCTCGACCAGGTCACAGACATTTTTACGAAGCCACTGCCGACTCCTATATTCGAGAACCTGAAGAATGTGCTCGGGTGAAAGATCAAAAGGCTCTGAGCTTAGTCAAGAGTGACGCCCAAAAGCCTCCCGAGCGTGAGACTTCATGAGCATGCCCGTTTGAGGAGTTCCCGAGCAACAAGCAACCTAACGAGGCCACCAAACAGACAAAATGGAAGATCAAAAGACTCCAAAGCTTTCCACCTTCCTTGGTTAGAAGTCAAAGAGTTTAGTGTTGGAAATAGGTTTTAGTAAAAGCTTAGTCTTTTAATATTCTCAACTGGTCCTAATATAAATAAGTGTAACTAAGGTTTCTTTTAATAGTCCAAAAAATTGTACTCAAGAAGGCTTCGTAATATAATAATTCACAGCTAAAATATCTCGAGTTCTCGGACCCATTTGTATTCCATTCGACATGTTTTTACCCAGAAAATACAACACAACTCACTCCCTGAGCTCAAAATGCAAACAACTTTTCAATAAAGCTTAACCTTAATCTAAACAATATTAAATAAATTCTTAAAAAGCTCAGGAGTCGACTCATGCGCTTTAGAACAGTCATGATGAAGCTCGGTCTCGACAGTCATGAGCCGAGCTGGTCTTTAACAAATCCGACTTGGCAGGTTCTGTTAGGATCGACATGTGTATTTAGAGGGAATAAATAAAAATCAGTTGTGTGTTGAGAAGTGTTTGGAACTTATCTCTACCATTTGCTATTTATAACCATCCAATAGAGTTTTTACAATGTGAACTCACATAGTTTCACGTTGGACTTTTACAATAACCTCTGCTTCTACAGAGTGTCTCAAATATATCGTTTCAAGTCTCTCAGACTCTTATGTACACGACTTGGTTTGAACTTTCTTAACTCGTACGTCTAAAAGTCATCTCCTCAGTATTCATCTTTAGGTATTTATAGGAGGAGAACTTGAACTGACCATTGTAGAACGCTAACAAAAGATCACAATCTTCCTTCTTCAAAACTGCCTTTTGTGATGTGCATTAAATGCACTTTTTCAAAATGGGTCTTTTAACTGCGAAGCTTCTAACCCATTGCTTTGTCCAAAAATGAGATAACATCCAAATTCAATGGCTTTTCTGTGTGCAGCTTTAACTCCATTTATCTTCAATCTTCGCATAGTCTTGTCCTGACTTGAATTTCAAAGTCTTATTGTTGAGTATCAATCCAACTCATTGCTATGATTCTCCTTGACTTAACCGAACATTTGATCATGTGATCCGTACGAATCAATATCGGAATAAGTAAAATATCGGGATAGCGTCTGGATCCATACAGAACACTTATTTTCATCCTTTGCTCTTCAGTGTATGATCTTGACACTAATTCCAATATATTTTCAGTTTTAAGTATACTCGGATCTTCCTATTATCCAGTCTAGACATAATAACTGATAAGCTACCTTGCATCGATCCACTCTCAGATGTTATGTACGTGATCATCACCAATTGCAGTTTAAATTTTTTTATTCAATCACCAAAACTGATATTATTCTAAACTAGTATTAATTCAAGATCACTAACTCTGAGCTGAGTCAACGCATATTTCGCCACTAGTATGCCTTTTCATAGCATAATTAATTATTTGCAAAGAACCATAGAGAGGATGGCTTAATTACTAGTAGTGAGTTCAATTCTAGTTGTATCCGACAAACAATAAAAAATAACATACTTTACCCAATTAATAGTCATAAAATAGTTCATGTATTGACTGCAAGCTTTCTAGTAATGGGCAGTTTTGTGTTTGCGAGATAAAATCCGAGACTAGAGGTGTTCATACGGTTTGAAAAACCAACTAAATCGGCGGTATCGGTCGGTTAACCGTGGTCAACGGTTACCGTTAAATCGTAATCGGTGCCTTATTTACAATGATTTGGTTACGATTATCCATTTTTCTACCCGTAACCAGCTAACTGTCGGTTATAACTGTTGTTCATGTAATAATTATGCTGATTGGGCTTTATATTTTTATATTTTTTAATCGAAGTTGGGCTGGATGTTGGGCTTTCTAATATTATTTATTTATCTATCCATTAAAGTAACCTCAATCATTTGACCTTTGCTTTTTAAATTTTTTTGTCAACGCTCATAAAATTGACAGTTATATGTTATGTTTACGATGGTTGTGAGAGAAATATTAGCGTGTCCCGCTTCAGCCGTTTTCGCTGAGCAAGCGTTTAGGGTAGGGGATATACATTAGATCCAAGGTGATCGAGATTAACATTTCAAAATCTGGAGAACCAATGTTTGTTCGATGAATTGACAAGGGTCGAAGAAAGGACACAAGAATCGAACTTCAACTATACGGACGAAGAAGAAGAAGAAGCCTACAAGGAGTGTTCGTCAAACAATACCGAAAGCGAGTATTTTTTAATTATCAAGGTGTTTTTTTTTTTTTTTAAATATTGAAGGTGTATTTTTCCTAATAAATCGTTAGAAGGGAAAGTTTTTTTGCATTATTAAAATATTCAATTTGGTATTTATTTAAGTTATTACATAGTAAAAACTTCAAAAAGAATTATTCGGAACAGTAAACCGGCGACTTTGAACCGTACTCGTAACTGACTCAGTCGGTTTCAAACGGTAACCGCATGGTTACTGCGGTTCAATTACGGTTAGAGGTTTTTACTTATCGTAAATCGACGATTAATAACCGGAAACCGAAAATCGTAACCGGATGACACGTTTATTCGAAACTACTTTTAAACAATCAATTTTCAATTAGGTTTTTACTTTTCAAACAAATCTAGAAGTTTCAACAAATGAATAAAAGAACCTACTACAAATCACGCTAACACTCAATAATAATGTCGTTAAGCCCAAATCTACAATACTATTCACCTTACTATGTCTTTAATTTCAAACAACTTATCTTCTTCGAGAATCACTCTAAACGGGGGGACATCCATAAGGAGACAAATAGTCCCAACACAACTCCTACTTGACGCGGGGAAAGAATAAAAAAGAAAAATGCTCTACAAACGTCCATTGACAGGGAAAGGGGGAGAAGGATTTTTTCTTTTTTTTTCTGGAGGGAAGCCAGGGAGAATATAATAAAGAGGGAGAGACTACATTGGTTCCTACTAATGTACTTGAACGGGGAGTAGTTTTCATTTATGAAGCCAAATTGGTTCTAAATCGACAACCTGAGGGACTAAATTGGTTCACGCGATACATCGGGGACTAAATTGGCCCATATGGTAAACATTAGGGACCATTTTGGGTATTCTCCCTATAATTTTGTATTCTTTAATGCTCCGTTTGGATTAGTGGATTTCGATTTGAAATCTGGATTTCATCTAAATCACCCGTTTGACAGCCGTTCGGATTTGGATTTCGATTTCATCCAAATCCGAGGAGAATTCAAACCCTTTGTTATTTGATGGATTTGAAATCGACCACAACTGGTCCGATTTCGAAATCTAAAAACACGCCGTTACGATTTTTGTTAATAATAATTTTATAATAATAATAATAACAATTATGAGTGAACAATGAGTTGAGCCGACTCGCGTGCTCGATGAGGCGGCTCGAGCTCGACGAACGATGAGTCGAGCCGGCTCGAGCTCGACGAACGACGAGTCGAGCCGGCTCCCGAGCTCGACGTAAGACGTCGGGTTGGTTCCAAAATAGCTTGGCTTAAGCTCGACGAACGATGATCGAAAGCTCGCGAACCGACTCACGAGCTTATTTTATTTTGTTAGTTTTTTATTTTATTTTTGTACATTTTAATTTTTAATAAAAAGTTCGAGATCGAGCTTGACGATTGATTTGGATTTGATATTAGAATTTTTAAATTTATAATTTGAAATCACGGATTTCAATTCAAATACATTAATCCAAACGCACCGTAAATGCCTTAGCTTAGTTTTTTAAATGAACCTCCATGAATATTTAAATTTTTCTCGTGTGTCAACAAATCTTCAAGTTTGTAGACAACTTCCTTCTATATTTTTATCATCCAGGTTTTACTTTTCCATAGTAAATGGAAAGCGAAAAATTTTCAAAACTTTTGAAATGATCAAATCTTATTCGAAGTATGATGTAATTTATAAATAAAAAAATCACTTTTAAAAGACTCGTCAGTGGGTTTAATAGTTCCATTCTCACCGTATTCATCATATAATTTATTTCTATGAGCGGTAGGTTTCTCATCAAATCTAGGTTCTACATTCATGTTTATACAAGTTTCATCTTCTATTCCATTCTTTGTTGTCAAAATACTACAACCCGTCTAGTTGTTCAATAGCAACATATATACACATCTTTTGCTTGCAAATTCAATATTTCATACTAAATAACCATCTCTAACAAAATTCAAAATTTTGTCATCATCCGCACTTTTTATTTTACAATCGAAACAATCATCACATAATCCAACAATGCATATCTTAATTGTGGAATTTGAAATCTTATTGTTTTCGTTGGTTTAAGAGTTAAGTTTGGTATGTGATCTTGTAACGATTGCCATCTTTTAGTAGAAGAGAAAAATGAATATATATGTTGTATTGCTCCAGAAAACTCGGCGGCTTAGGTCATGAATTAGCCATATCACAAAGTACAAACTTAAAATATATGACAAATCACATGGACTATAAATTCCATAGGATTAATGTTTAACACATGGTTTTGAAATCGGGTTTTTGAACCGGACCGGAAATTTTAGTGGTTTAAGGTTTAGTGATTTAACCGGTATAAAATCGGACTAAAACCGATATAAAACTGGACTAAAATCGGTATAAAACCGGTGCCTCTTAATATACTAAAATTTATATTTTATGAATATATCAATCAAATAATATGTGTATGGGGATTAAAAAATAATTGTAAAATGGGGTTTCAAGAGTTAAACTTATAAAATTGGGGAGATAAAAAAATTAAATGTAAAATGAGGTGTCAAAAATTAATTAAAAATAAAATTTAATATGCACTAAAAAAGATTTTAAGCCACAACCTTAAGAAAATAAGTCTAAACCACTAACCACTAGATCCAACAATATATTTAGTCTCTTTTATATCTTTTTTGGTTTTATTCCTTTGTTTTTCGATTTTTTTTATTTGTTTTTTAAAATAAAACTGAACCACACCGGATTCGAATTGGAATTCCGATCGGTTCGCGGTTTTCCGGTCGGAACCGGCCGGTCCGGTTCCGAAAACCTTGGTCTAACATTCTTGTTTGCGCAACTTTATGTTTGTCTTTCATATTAGACCTTCATTGCCCTTCAATATTATTTATACCATTACCAAGTCCAACTATATACGTTTTCTTCTTCTTGATCTCGTGCTTTTATTATTGACTTTTAGCATGTAAAACTTAAATTTGTAGGTTGAGTTAAGTTTTAATTTTTTAATTGTTTTTAACTAATTAAATTTTATTTACTCAATAACATTATTAAAATTTGAGACCTTGAAAATATTGGGGTCAAAAGCTCTTACTTCACTTACTTTACCCAATAGTCGGCTATATATATATATATATATATATATATATATTATATATATATATATATACAAATTATATTTTGAGATAATTGCTTATATTGTTTGAGTCGTGTAACTTGCGCGGCGTACCGTGTTAACCAATAACAAAAATAAAAACGAAAAAATGAATCGGGATTCCATTTTTATATGATCATGTCGTGCTATATGTCATGATAATGTGACTAGCTATGCTCAAACACGTCACTGGTTTAACCTTGGTTCTGTTGGGAAGGTACCCGGTTTGTACCCGAGACGCAACGTCCCGGGATACGGTGCGGAATAAATTTTTTTTTTTCGGGTTCCTTCGCAGCTCGGATCGAAAACTCTAATCACGTTGACACGTATTAGGGCGGGTCATACCCGTGAGAGATTACCTCTGAAGCGAGTGACAGCTCCTCGTCGATTGCGTCGTCGGCCGCAGTCGTGTTGGGTATCGTCTAGATCGTCACGCCGACCTCGCAGTGTACCACGGTTTCGATTCTCCGAAGATGGCTAGAGAGAATTGATCCGTCGCTCGGGAGAGTGGTTTGCGTTTGTGTGTTCGTGTTTCGATTCTCGGGTCGAGAAATTTCGCGTCGATTCTCTTCCCGTGTCTTCCTTTCAATGACGAGGGTCTCACCCTTATTTATAGTAGGGGAGGACGAAATTTTCAGCCCTAAACAAGGCTAAAATTTCGAAATATTTGTTCCTAAATATGAGAGATATTCTTGCCAAAATATCTCTCCTAATTGAATTCAAAATTCTATTAAATGAACATACTATAAATAGAAAACTAACTAAGATATTAAAATATCTTCAAATATGGTAAATAAATTTCGAAATTTATATAAAATATAAATTCGAATTTTAGTTTTAATAAATAATATTCCAAATATTTTTATTACCATATTTGTAAATTACGAAAATACCCTTTA
Source organism: Linderniella brevidens (assembly GCA_004919715.1). Lineage (NCBI taxonomy): Eukaryota > Viridiplantae > Streptophyta > Magnoliopsida > Lamiales > Linderniaceae > Linderniella > Linderniella brevidens. Next base: position 10,004,343 of record SWDC01000153.1, on the reverse strand, counting down.
AGGCATTTTTCGAATTTCTCGGCATAGGGTTGAATTCTAATTCTTCCCTCAAGTCTTTCTAAGCACTTAGCCAAGCCTAAGTCTTAAAGTTAGTTTCATATGAAGTCCGACTTCGGTCCAGTTAATGACCCCGAGGCCCAATAAGGCGTGGCATAACGACCCGAGGCCCGTTAAGGCCCAAAACACAATCTCTCCTTCTCGGCTCAAGGGAGGAATCCAAGAGTCCGGTAGGTGCCTAGCCAATCCCGCAGTACCGGACAGATCCCGACTTGAGCACGAATTTCGAACTAGTCTCATTCCAGAACCTAACTATATATTATAGTACTACGTACAAATCCTTCAGCTGTGTCCCGATCGAGTGAGAGCCATGGTTTTTGTCAAACTCACTAAACTCGATACTATGATAAAATGACACGAGGCAAATTACCAAACTACCCTCCATGTCTAACATGAGTCAGTTTAATACATTGGCCAAGGATTTTGTAATTTTCCGTCGTCATTCTCATAGGACACTTGTCTCGATTACTTGCGAGACTGTGAATCCGTACTCGGCGGTCTAAGCCCGGCAATCACAAATATCCATCAAGACCGCATCTGTCCCGCTGACCCATGCAATAGCAAATCGGATCTAGCGAAACCAGTGATAGTCAAGACTTCAAAGTCAACTCCGTCAAAGCCCCTTTCGGTCTAAGGTTCAAGCAGACTACTATAGTTTTGTCGTCGATCATTGACACTCCTTGAGTAATAAGCCATGTTTGATCGTACGACCTGCGAGTCAGTGTCCATGAAATGATTCAATCCCTTGATTCGACTCGTATCACAAGTCATGACTTCCGCTTCCAAGCGGTATATCGGCACACGGTAAGTCATCGACAAATAAGCCATGATTGGTTTTCCAGCACCCAACTGAAACCTAAGGCTTATGGACATTTTATGTTCGAGGTTAAGAGTCCACTAGTGCCTTCCTCTCTCGTACCCATCGAGAACAGTGACTCAACTCGACACATTTGGATTTATTCATTTATTGCTTTACCCGATGCTAAGTAAAGAACTCATATAACCAATAAACGAATAATGCATTTATTAATACGCAAAACAATGTTTGATTACATTGACAATCGAATGATAAATAAGCTAATGCCCTATACATATCCAATCCTCGTATAGCATTCGAGGGCATATCCCTAACAGGTTCGCCTTTCAAAGACCGATTTGTCTGTAGTAAATCTTGATAGATGATTCCAATCTATGCGTATATTGCGTTGGGAGCCGAATTTAAGTTAGACTTCAATAATCTAAACTTGAGATGATCAATCTACCATTGTATGAATATGTTAACGAAGTAATAGTTTATAAACACTATTTTGTTGAAAACAAATACGTTGCCAAAATTGGGTAATACGAGACATTATTAGATCTTGAGATGATTCAAATTTCATTAAAAAAAATATTGAAATCATGTCCGTACCACGAGCCCGTATTTGACATATTATCTCTCTCTCTTAAAAACATTTATATAACAACAATAGCCTTATGACATTTTAAGTGGAAGGCAAGAATAATGTTGAAATTGTTACGTCACAAATCAACCAATTATCAACGATCTCATCGAATCCCTAATCCACATACTTTCGATAATGACGGGTTTATTGCTATATATAGCTTACGAACTTGAACTAGGGGTGTAAACGAGCCGAGCGGAGCCAGAACATGACCCAACTCGAGTCCGGCTCGATTAAGTATGGATTCGAGGTCATTCAAGCTTGATAAATTTCAACTTGAGCTCGTCTCGGTTAAAAATAATAAAGCTCAGCTCGATAAGCTTATTGTAAATCGATGTATTTGAGCTCAAATTCGGGCTCGAGCTCGAATTCGGCATATATTAGTAAATAAATATACTTATTTTAATATATATTATAAAATATTTAATATATTTAAAATAAAAGTGTAGGCTCGATAAGGGCTTGACGAGCCACGAGCCAATATATGATAGGCTCGAAGTTTGGCTCGAGCTCGATTTTGACCGAACTGGAATCAAGCTTTTACCGAGCGGCTTGCGAGCGGCTCGTTTACACCCCTAGCTCGAACATTACTATATCAAATACAATTTTAGTAAAACTAAAAAAACTACCATGCATCATAAATGTAAACTACTCCACGTCCAAGTACATTAGTAGGAACCAGTGTACTCTCTCCCTCTTTATTATATTCTCTCTGGCTTCTCTCTAGAAAAGAAAAAAAAATCCTTCTCTCCCTTTCCCCGTCAATGGATGTTGGTAGAGCATGCTTTTTTTATTTGGCTCGAGCTCGATTTTGACCGAACTTAAATCAAGCTTTTACCGAGCGGCTCGTTTACACCCCCAGCTCGAACATTACTATATCAAATACAATTTTCGTAAAACTAAAAAAATACTATGCTTCATAAATGAAAACTACTCCCCGTTCAAGTACATTAGTAGGAACCAATGTTTTATTATATTCTCCCTGGCTTCTCTCCAGAAAAAAAAGAAAAAATCCTTCTCCCCCTTTCCCTGTCAATGGACGTTTGTAGAGCATTTTTCTTTTTTATTCTTTCCCCGCGTCAAGTAGGAGTTGTGTTGGGACTATTTGTCTCCTTATGGATGTCCCCCCGTTTAGAGTGATTCTCGAAGAAGATAAGTTGTTTGAAATTAAAGACATAGTAAGGTGAATAGTATTGTAGATTTGGGCTTAACGACATTATTATTGAGTGTTAGCGTGATTTGTTGTAGGTTCTTTTATTCATTTGTTGAAACTTCTAGATTTGTTTGAAAAGTAAAAACCTAATTGAAAATTGATTGTTTAAAAGTAGTTTCGAATAAACGTGTCATCCGGTTACGATTTTCGGTTTCCGGTTATTAATCGTCGATTTACGATAAGTAAAAACCTCTAACCGTAATTGAACCGCAGTAACCATGCGGTTACCATTTGAAACCGACTGAGTCAGTTACGAGTACGGTTCAAAGTCGCCGGTTTACTGTTCCGAATAATTCTTTTTGAAGTTTTTACTATGTAATAACTTAAATAAATACCAAATTGAATATTTTAATAATGCAAAAAACTTTCCCTTCTAACGATTTATTAGGAAAAATACACCTTCAATATTTAAAAAAAAAAAAACACCTTGATAATTAAAAAATACTCGCTTTCGGTATTGTTTGACGAACACTCCTTGTAGGCTTCTTCTTCTTCTTCGTCCGTATAGTTGAAGTTCGATTCTTGTGTCCTTTCTTCGACCCTTGTCAATTCATCGAACAAACATTGGTTCTCCAGATTTTGAAATGTTAATCTCGATCACCTTGGATCTAATGTATATCCCCTACCCTAAACGCTTGCTCAGCGAAAACGGCTGAAGCGGGACACACTAATATTTCTCTCACAACCATCGTAAACATAACATATAACTGTCAATTTTATGAGCGTTGACAAAAAAATTTAAAAAGCAAAGGTCAAATGATTGAGGTTACTTTAAATGATAGATAAATAAATAATATTATAAAGCCCAACATCCAGCCCAACTTCGATTAAAAAATATAAAAATATAAAGCCCAATCAGCACAATTATTACATGAACAACAGTTATAACCGACAGTTAGCTGGTTACGGGTAGAAAAATGGATAATCGTAACCAAATCATTGTAAATAAGGCACCGATTACGATTTAACGGTAACCGTTGACCACGGTTAACCGACCGATACCGCCGATTTAGTTGGTTTTTCAAACCGTATGAACACCTCTAGTCTCGGATTTTATCTCGCAAACACAAAACTGCCCATTACTAGAAAGCTTGCAGTCAATACATGAACTATTTTATGACTATTAATTGGGTAAAGTATGTTATTTTTTATTGTTTGTCGGATACAACTAGAATTGAACTCACTACTAGTAATTAAGCCATCCTCTCTATGGTTCTTTGCAAATAATTAATTATGCTATGAAAAGGCATACTAGTGGCGAAATATGCGTTGACTCAGCTCAGAGTTAGTGATCTTGAATTAATACTAGTTTAGAATAATATCAGTTTTGGTGATTGAATAAAAAAATTTAAACTGCAATTGGTGATGATCACGTACATAACATCTGAGAGTGGATCGATGCAAGGTAGCTTATCAGTTATTATGTCTAGACTGGATAATAGGAAGATCCGAGTATACTTAAAACTGAAAATATATTGGAATTAGTGTCAAGATCATACACTGAAGAGCAAAGGATGAAAATAAGTGTTCTGTATGGATCCAGACGCTATCCCGATATTTTACTTATTCCGATATTGATTCGTACGGATCACATGATCAAATGTTCGGTTAAGTCAAGGAGAATCATAGCAATGAGTTGGATTGATACTCAACAATAAGACTTTGAAATTCAAGTCAGGACAAGACTATGCGAAGATTGAAGATAAATGGAGTTAAAGCTGCACACAGAAAAAGCCATTGAATTTGGATGTTATCTCATTTTTGGACAAAGCAAAATTTAGAAGCTTCGCAGTTAAAAGACCCATTTTGAAAAAGTGCAAGACTATGCGAAGATTGAAGATAAATGGAGTTAAAGCTGCACACAGAAAAGCCATTGAATTTGGATGTTATCTCATTTTTGGACAAAGCAATGGGTTAGAAGCTTCGCAGTTAAAAGACCCATTTTGAAAAAGTGCATTTAATGCACATCACAAAAGGCAGTTTTGAAGAAGGAAGATTGTGATCTTTTGTTAGCGTTCTACAATGGTCAGTTCAAGTTCTCCTCCTATAAATACCTAAAGATGAATACTGAGGAGATGACTTTTAGACGTACGAGTTAAGAAAGTTCAAACCAAGTCGTGTACATAAGAGTCTGAGAGACTTGAAACGATATATTTGAGACACTCTGTAGAAGCAGAGGTTATTGTAAAAGTCCAACGTGAAACTATGTGAGTTCACATTGTAAAAACTCTATTGGATGGTTATAAATAGCAAATGGTAGAGATAAGTTCCAAACACTTCTCAACACACAACTGATTTTTATTTATTCCCTCTAAATACACATGTCGATCCTAACAGAACCTGCCAAGTCGGATTTGTTAAAGACCAGCTCGGCTCATGACTGTCGAGACCGAGCTTTATCATGACTGTTCTAAAGCGCATGAGTCGACTCCTGAGCTTTTTAAGAATTTATTTAATATTGTTTAGATTTAAGGTTAAGCTTTATTGAAAAGTTGTTTGCATTTTGAGCTCAGGGAGTGAGTTGTGTTGTATTTTCTGGGTAAAAACATGTCGAATGGAATACAAATGGGTCCGAGAACTCGAGATATTTTAGCTGTGAATTATTATATTACGAAGCCTTCTTGAGTACAATTTTTTGGACTATTAAAAGAAACCTTAGTTACACTTATTTATATTAGGACCAGTTGAGAATATTAAAAGACTAAGCTTTTACTAAAACCTATTTCCAACACTAAACTCTTTGACTTCTAACCAAGGAAGGTGGAAAGCTTTGGAGTCTTTTGATCTTCCATTTTGTCTGTTTGGTGGCCTCGTTAGGTTGCTTGTTGCTCGGGAACTCCTCAAACGGGCATGCTCATGAAGTCTCACGCTCGGGAGGCTTTTGGGCGTCACTCTTGACTAAGCTCAGAGCCTTTTGATCTTTCACCCGAGCACATTCTTCAGGTTCTCGAATATAGGAGTCGGCAGTGGCTTTGTAAAAATGTCTGTGACCTGGTCGAGACTTGCAACGTGCACCATCTTACCGTTTTCATTTTTCACGTGTCCTCAATTGAAGTGAAATCGAGCATCGATGTGCTTACTTCTTTCGTGGTGCACCAGATTCTTTGCTAGCTCGATCACTGACTTATTGTCTACTCAAATTTCTGGCTTTTCTTGTGTAACGTTTATCTCGAGCAGCAGGTTCCTCAGCCAGATTCCGTGCATGACACAGTAGGACGCTGCTACATTCTCTTCTTCGCAAGTTGACAATGTTACGATTGCCTGCTTCTTCAAGAGCCAAGTGAACGCCAAACTTCTCATGTAGAAAACATACCCCCTTGTGCTTCTTCTGTCATCAACATCGCCGCACCAGTCACTGTTCTACTAGCCAACTAGCTTCACATCATTTGTCCTCGGGTAGAAGAGCCCGAGCGACTTCGTCCCTTGAATATACCGAAGTATTCCCTTAATTGCCTTGAGATGCGATTGACGTGGTTCATCCATGAATTGGCTAACGACCCCGACGACATATGTAATATATGGCCTTGTCCAGGTTAATATCTTAGACGTCCCCCCATGATTCAGTACTCGGTTGCGCTAACTCGTTCTCCTCCCTCAAATTTTGATAGTTTTGCACTGAGCTTCATCGGAGTTGTTACGGGCTTGCACTCTTTCATTTTCCCTTTTACTAGTATCTCTCTCGCGCACTTTCCGTGCGAGACAAGGGTATCCATGTTCATCTGCTCGACCTCCAACCCCAAGAAATATTCCATCTTGCTGAGGTTCGTCATCTAAAACTCCTCGGTCATTGTCTTCTTGAACCCGCTGATCATTTCCTCGTTGATTTTCATGAATAAGATCGTCAACATAAAGAGCAACTATGATCATACATTTTTTTCTTTCTTGATGTAGAGTGCATGCTGGAACGGACGCTGGTGGAATTTGTTTTTCTTGAAGTACCTGTAAATCCGAGTATTCCATGTCCGAGGCGCTTTCTTTAGCCCGTAAAGCACCTTTCTCAACTTCAACACCTTTTCTTCTTCTCCTCGTTAGACCACCCAAATTGGGCAGCTTGTGCCAATAGTAGCCTGATGGTTTCCCTTCTCGCGACAGGAGAAAAAACTTTGTCGTAATCGTTTCCAACTAGTTGTCTGTAGCCATTCGCCACTAGTCTTGCTTTATATCGTTCGATGAGAACCTGGACATTCATCTTTTCTTGTAAACCCACTTCACTCCAATAGGTTTATGCCCGTTCGGAAGTTCCACCAACTTTCATGTCTTGTTCCTTTCGATGGACTTGATTTGTTCGTCCAATCGCTGCCTTTAATTCTTCGTCTCAGATCGTCTCTTCAAAGCTAATTTTTTCGAATCGCCATCAGACAAACAAGGTGAACCTCCTCGGTTGAGTCGTATAGATCTTTTAAACGTTGCATCCTTCGTTGTCTCGGTTCATCAGCCTCGGTCGTGGGTTGGGATTCTTCCGAGCGTTGGCAAGAGATTTAGTGATTCTGCTTGTTCCAGTATTACTTCTACTTTCCAATCCCACGAGCTGTTTTCGTCTACTCGGACATCTCTCCTAACAGTCACCGTTTTATCAAGAGAATCGTACAATCTGTAGGCCTTTGTTTTTTCGTCGTACCCGATGAACACGATCTTCTTGCTCTTGAGCTTGGCTCTTCTCTGATTGAGCACATGAGCGTATGCCACACTTCCAAACACCTTTCAATGGGAGACGGACGACTTTTGTCTACTTCAGGCCTCCTGTGGAGTTCGATCCCCGAGCTTGCTGTGGGGGCATCGATTTTGTATCTAGATGACACATTGTACAGCTTCGGCCCAAAACTCCTTCGGAATCTCCTTGCTTTTAAACATTGATTGAACCAAGTCAATTATGGTTCGATTCTTCCTCTCGGCCACTCTGTTTTGCTGCGCGTGTATGGTGCAATTAGAAACCCCTTGATATCGTGCTCTTCATAAAATTTTGTGGAATCCCCCAACATGTACTCGCCGCCCCTATCCGATCGTACTGCAATGATGCTCGAACTCATCGCCTTCTCGACCATCGTCGTAAATTTCTTGAACGCCTCGAAAGCCTCAGATTTCTCCTTTACGAAGTACACCCAGGTGTTTCTGGAAAAACCATCTATGAAGGTAATTAAATATCTCTTGTCACTGAACGACTTGGGTGTAATCGGTCCACATATGTCAGTGTGAACTAACTCCAGAGGTCTCTCTGCTCGGAAGTCTGCTTGCTTTTAAAATGATGTGCTCGAATGCTTTCCGAGCACGCATCTTTCACAAAGTTTCTTACTTCAAACCATCTTCGGCAATTCATGCACCATCTCCTTGTTTGACATCTCTTTCAAGCTTCTGTAGCTTAGATGCCTGAACGAAGATGCCACATGTGATCCTTGTCTTCGAAGTCAACTTGTAAGCTCTTCTCTTGTACGGAGTCAAGGTTGAGCTTGAACGTCCTACTCTTTGTCATCTCAACACATGCGATCGATATGCCATTTGCTTCTCAAGTGCAACGCTCGCTCCTTCATGACGATCGAGCATCCCCTTTCCAATAGTTGTCTCATGCTCAATATGTTTGTCTTCATGTCGAGCACAAAGTTAACATTTTTGACCAATCCTTCTCTTCTGTTAGCTCGAGAGAAGCTCACCTTCCTCGTCCCTCTACTCTCACTTTTGAGGCGTCTCCAAAAGATACATGCCCGTATTTGATTTTCTTTAGCTTCTTGAAGAGATGCATGTGCCCACTCATATGATTGATGGCTCCCGTGTCGAGGGACCAAACCTTGTCTAGGTATTTGTCCTCGAGCGTCATCAGAGGAATGCCCTCGTCTTTTGGTTCTTCTTGGGCGATAAGATTCGCGTTTTCCTCCACTTTCTTTTCTCCCCAACAATCTTTAGTATAATGACCATGCTTTCTGCAATCTTAGCAATCAACGTTTGGTCGGTTCGAGCGTCAGCCACGACCTCGTCCTCGTCGTTAGGATTATTTTATTGTGTTCATTTAATTATTTTATCTTATTCGTGTAATTTATTTAACTGAACTAGGCTTTATTTTGTAGAATCTGGTGATATACTTATTGTAATGGGCTTACAAGGGCCCAAATTTTATATATCAACTTGTGGTATATAAACTAATAATAGAAAATACATTTGAGAGCAAATCGGTGCGTCCCAACCGCCGTGCACAAGAACACGCACACCTACCCCACGCAATTCTCTAATTCTTCATATTATCTCGTGGTAATATCTCTTTAATCATTATTAGTTGGATACACTAGGCTTTTCAATTGGTATCAGAGCCAAACATGTTTATATTTGAGTCAAGTTTTTTATTATATATTTTTGGATCTTCATCCAATGCTCTTCAAATGTTCGGAAAATTGACATGTTTTGGTGTTGAAGTGCTTATATGAGTGTTAGAAATTGATTTTCTGTTGCTTTCGATCAATTACTCAGGGCTATTTTGCACAATATTGTGTTAGGGATCGAATATTTTGTGTTCAAGTGCGTCGGAATATTCGTCAAAAGTTTTCGGAACCCGTTGCGAAAATCAGTGCGAAATAGCTTTCGAAATTTTTCTACGAAAACCCTTTCATTAAATATTTCGCAACTCCTATTTACAGATTTGCCATCGAAAAATATTTTCGCAACAAAAATCTCTTCTCCCACGGAAAACTCGTCAAAAACGTCTTGTCGAAACAAGAACCAACCGCTCCATCTCGATTTGCGATCAAATATCCCGTCGAAATTCCAGTCGCAAAGCGTTCGACCCAATTCCATGGGAAACTCCCGTGAACACCACGTTCCACCAATATCCCATCGAAAACATTCCAACCGAAGCCCCATCGGAGCCTTACCACGGCGTTTCCGTCGAAGCATGCCGATCGCACAGTCGTCGATCTCTATCCCCACCGAATTTCCATCGAACAACACTCCGACCGCGATTCCGTCAAGCTTGGTCTACCACAGTCCCGTCGAAGCCTTTCCACGGCTGTCCCGTCGAAGATTTGCCACCGAATTCCGGTCGAGAGGCTTAATCAACCGGCTTGCCGTCAAAAATTTGTTTTCAACCATCGATTGCCCGTCGGAAATTTAATTTTCGTAAAGCCTTTAGTTTTAGCGTTGGGATAGTTTTCGCAAGCCCTGTTTTCGCAAGGTCAAGTTTTCGCATCGTTTAAATTTTTGCAGCATTATTGAGAAAATAGGTTTTTCCAAACCCGTGTTTTCACAAGGGTATAATTTTCGCAGGGCCTTGGTTTCGCAAGCCTCAAGTTGATTTTCGCAACTACAAAGATTTTCACACTGATTTCTTACGAAAATTGATTTTCGTGAACCTGATATTTCGCAACATATTTTCGTAAGTCCTATTTTCGCAACACACAAATTTTTGCACTGAAACTGCAAAAATCTTGATTTTTGCATGGACTTGTAACGAAAATTAATTTTCGCACCCAAAACTAACAAAATTCTAATTTTTGCACTCACCTATACTGAAACTCAAATTTTTGCAGTCCAACTCCGAAAATTTTTATTTTCGCATCCAAGCACGCCGATCATACATCACGAATTATAGAAAAATTTATATTTTCGCTCAAAAAATCTATTTTCGCTCAAAAAATCTATTTTCGCATCGCAACACTTCGAAAATTCAAATTTTCGCATTCACACATCGAAAATTAATTTTCTCATTCATACATCGAAAATTAATTTTTGCACCCATAACATTTCCATTGTCACATTATAGAAAACGTTTTGGGTAATATTTTCAAAGTCTTCGACATCACTTCAAAATTTTTCGGTTCACACCAAAAATTTTCGGTACTTAAAATTTTCGAAACTTCACGAAATTTCTTGACACACCAAATCTTTTAGGTTCTGAATTTTACAAAAGCAAAAATTTTTGCAAATCTACACAACGCGTTAACGATCGCGTATCCAACTAATTTTTTTTTCAAATAATATTAAATATATATATATATATATATGGACTTCAATGCAACAACTTATGCCTCAAAGTTCAACTATAGATCTTGAAAGACTATAAAGAACTGAAGAAACGTATAATTGTGCTTTACTAATTAGTTATCCTTGTAATTAGGGGCGTAACTCGTAGTTTTGATAGTGTAGGACTTAATAGTAAATATACCATGTAAATAACTATAAATACAATGTACACTATCGAAATCAATACAAAAGTTATTTTCAGAAAATTCACAAGTATTGAATTCACATTCTAGAGAGAGAGGCAATCGAAAACTTCCACTCTCTAATCGTTTCTCTCTCTCGATCTTCAAACTCGATATTCGACCAAAGGTAATTCTCGAGATTTCTCGTTCGAATATCTAGAATTCATGCTTAGATTGACTGCTAGTTGATAAAATATGACCTAACAATTGGTATCAGAGCTGATCGTGATCGCTTTTGGATTGAATTCGCTATTCTAAGATCAAAATAATTTCCAGATTTTTCGATCAAAAAACTTACGTGAAATGTATTTTGATCTATCTGCTTAATTTTGCAAATTTTGTTGATGATCTTGCTGTTAAAGTGATAGATTATATGTTTGGAATGAATTACGTACTGATTTCAATCGCTTAGAACATCAAATTATTTCAGATTTTCGATTTCGATCGATATTTGTGTTTGCGATTGAGTTTTGAATACGATTTGATTTTCTTCATAATCGATATATTTTGCTGTAAAACGTGGTTAATCTTGTGTTTGTTCATATTCAAAACTTAGATTCGAGTGATTATCCAGAATCCCAGCACCTAACTTGAACTTTTCAGTTGAATCTGGATTTTCACTGTTCCATTGAAGTTGAAGGTTGTTCTTCGATCGTTTTTTGATCGAAAAACTTGGCTCGAAAAATATTTTTCGAATAAGTTTACAGCCAAAAAGTTTCTCGATAACCCACACTGTTTTCGTGTGTTTTACTCAAATATAAAACTCGAAAAACGTTATTTTTGATAATTAGTTTTTCGATTCACATATAAAAATCTTTTTCGACGGATACTGTTTCTGCAAAATAAATATCTAATTTTGACTCGAAAAACTTGTTTTACTATTACAAGTTTTTCGATCTCAAGATTTTCGATCATCTAAATTTTCGAGTCAAAATTTAGCGAAAACATATTTCGATTGAATAATTCACACTCGAAAAACTTTTAGTCAACAATTTGAGTCAAACTTAACGAAATTTTTCGATCACTCTTAATTTTTCGATTACAAATTTTTCGATAAAAGTTTTTGCGATTAACAAAATTATTCGATAAACTATTTTTCGATAGGATATTTTCTTTGCAAAACACTTACGTTCGAAAAATAATTTTCGATAAATATACCACGAAAAACTTATACGATCGAAAATCTTTTTCGATTAAAAGTTCAAAAAGTTTCAAATCGAAAACTTTACTGCTCGAAAAAGTTTTTGACCACTGAACTATCAAAGACACACACATTTAACTGATTTGAAATAAATCAAATATCGTAATTTTCAAAACTTATGAAAAATATTTGTCTCTGAATATCTTCTTCGATACTCAAAATTTTCGATCATAAATATAAAATTCTTTAGCAAAATTTTGAAGTATCAATTCTTGTATCAAATATTTTTCAAAATCAAAATAATTCCTCTTTAAAACCGAAAAATAGGTTTGAAAAGGAAATTGCTTGAAGTACGAACCAAACATTACTAACGAAGTTTATCACTTGTGAAGCACTTTTATCATTTCAATTCCAAACTTTCATGAGATCCTACCAATCAACTACAAATGGATGCTTACTCGCTTGGAAACGACGTCCGCCCTCCAATTCTACGAAGAGGCGAATACACCGTATGGAGAAGCCGATTCATGAACTTCTTGGAAACAAAAGATCAAGCTACAAATTTGATAGCTTCTCTTCAAGAAGGTCCCGCTCAATTTTGGCTTATCCAAGAAGGCGATGCCACTAATAATCCTCCCATTCACGCCACTAGAAGACTCAAAATTCCTAGTGAATACACCGAGGGGGAGCGATTAAGAGCCAAAGTAGATTTAGGTGCCAAAACTTTCCTAATGAAAGGAATTCCGAATGACATCTATATGCAAATATAGTGCGAAAGCTATGTGGGACGAGCTCCACAAAATTATGCAACGGACCGAAGTCGGTGTCAAAGCCAATAAAGCAAACATTCTCACCGCTTACGACTCATTCAAAGCAACGACGGAGGAAAACATCTATGAACTCTATCAACGCTATTTAACTCTTCTTAACGAGATGAGGAAAATAGAAATTTTCAAAACCAACATGGAGGTCAACATCCGATTTCTCTCTTCTCTTCAACCGGAGTGGAACAAAATATCCGTGCAAATCCGTCAAAACAAGAACTTGGACAAGATGAATATCCACGCCGTATTTGATAATCTCGCCGAACACGAGGAAGACATAAGCGATACAAAAAGAACTTAAGGGCAAACAGATCGAACACTCTATAGCTTTAGTTTCTGAAAGAAAAACTAGTCGATTTCGCAAAAATTAAAGCATCAAGTTGCCAAGTTCTTCAGAAGATGAAGACGAATTAGAATCGGATTCCGAGCCAGATATGAAAGAGTTCAAGAAATAATTGGCTCTCATTACTAAAATGATGAGCAAAAAGTTCTATTAAAAGAAATCATCTTCTTCGGCTAATAGACTTCGGACATCAAGCTCTAAGCACAAGGAAAGACCGACCGAGTTGTCAGAAACCAAAAACGCCAAAGAACTACAAAAATGCTACAATTGTGGAAAGATAGGGCACTTCGCCGGAGAATGCAATCTTCCTAAGAAGAAAGACGCCAATTACTACTCCAAGAAATTTCAACTAACCAAACAAAAAGAGGCAGGTGTAGCTCTAATGGCCAAACAAGAGCATTTGCTAGAAAGCACAACGAATTCTGACAACGAAAATCTAGCTCTCATGGCATATCTCGACGACGCCTTAAACGAAAACTAAACAAGGAGGTCCGACGACGAAGACAAAGCATCAACCTCATCACAAGAGGTAACTATGCTTAATTCTACAATATTAAACATGTTAGAATATTTACAAATTAAGTATTCTAACATGAAAATGAGCAGAAAAGTACAAAAGAATTAGAGGAGAGACTAGCCCTTAGTGAAAATAATTTCCAAAAGCAACTAGATAAGAAAATTCACCAAGAAATTCTCATATCGAATGCTAAGGAAACAATATCTAGTCTTGAATCAACAATAGCTACTTCTGAGACAAAAATCAATGACCTTAGTAAGAATCTTAGCGATTGTCAGAGAGATTTAGAAATTTTTAGATAAAATTTTAAGGAAATCCTGACGAACGTAGGAAGCTTTACTCTATGATTAAACTTTAGACGATCTTCAAACGAAAAGGGGGCAAACGGATCAAACCATCTTTCTAAATCAACCTCACGATATAGAATTTTATAATCCTAAAGAAGGCTTAGGTTTTAACAATTCATGTAACTTGAAAAAGGTCAATGTCAAACAGTTATATGAAGTATATGGGTTCAGGATTAACGTCTTTAATGGCCTTTACTAATTCTTCCGAAATAAATGCCTTAGAAGAATTTAAACGAAAAGCCACAAATATGACTGACATCCCCTTTGACTACACCGATTTGAATAATAGTTACATGACACGGGAAATCAACCTGTCTAGTAATTATAATTCATTATATCCTTTATAAGATCTTCGTAAAGTTAAGGAAGAAAATTACGATCATTTTAAAAATCATTAAATAAGGACAAGATTAAATCTAAGAAAACACCTCCCATTATTTTACTAAATATTTTAAAAGAAGACAAATCTTCTTTAAAAGGAGGAAAAGAGTCCTTAAATGATTCAAAAGGGAAAAAGATTTTTACTAACTCTTTTTCTACTCCATCCACAGGTAGAGTAGTAAAAGAGGTGAAGCATGCAAATGATAGATGCCTAGGATAGAACTTTAGAAGAAAAATGATAGAAATGACTTATTTTCAAAACTTTCTTCTGTATCAAAAACTAAGGACACTCGTAAGAAGACAACCGTTTCTAATTTTAATAATGTTGCTTCAACTTATGCGTTAAAGCCTATTCATTTTGAAAGCACAAATTTTGAAATCGGCTCTACTTCTAAAAGCATAATCCATCATTCTAAGTCAAATGCAAATCTCAAGTCTCGTAGGAAACAAGATCCAGCTATTAAGAAAGCTTATAGCTCGATACATTCTTGTCCTCATCTAAGGTACCCAGTCCAAGTACACTCAACCAAACACCATAGAAGACTAGCTAGAGAAAAGATTTTCTCATGCACTAAGACTAATAAGACATTTGTCCGCACTGAAATTAATCTCCCATGTAAGGTTCACCATCAATGGGTTCCCAAGACACCATCTAGGCCAAGTTGCCTAAAGATGTACCACTTAAACCAACTACTTCTAAGTTGGTTTGGGAACCTAAGAGCACCAATGGTTTAGGAACAAAAAAATGAACAAACCTTACCTACCAAATCTCCTAATACGAGACAACTCATTACTAAGTGGGTACCTATGTCTCTCTAAAATCTTTCTATGTAGATCCATCATGTGAGGTAGTTAGATTCCGGTTGCTCCACACATATGGCGGGAAATCAAGAACTGTTGAGCAACTACCAAGACCGTTACAACGGAAAAGTCAGATTCGACAACAATGATTCAGCTCCAATACTAAGCTTTGGAGATATTCTACTGCAGAATCTGACAATCAAAGATGTCTCTTACGTCCAAGGTCTTAAACACAACCTGTTCAGCATAGGACAATTTTACGACAAAGGATTTCAAGTGGTGTTTCTAGCTGATCAGTGCAGAATCTTAAATAGTCAGAATCAAGAACTTCTAACAGGATCTCGAAGATCTAATCTATACACCATCAATCTGATAACAGTTCGACCTTCGACAGCTGTTTGCCTCATCTCACAGACTACAATGAAGAGGAACAACTTATGGCATCAACGCCTGTCTCATCTAAATCTCAATGCTCTACACAAACTCTCTATCAAAAAGTTGGTACACGGTCTCAACTGCCTGCCAGCTTATGGCAATTCCCGCCGACCTAGAAGATTTGGATTTTCTATTTGAATATTTTTATCGGAACGAGTCTCAACTGCCTGCTTCGTCTCATTCTATAACAAGCAGTGCTCCTTCTCCCTCTATAGAAGAAATTACAATTGAGACTCCCAATCCTCAGACTCCAACAAATGTTCCAGATTCTCCAAATTCTGAATCTTCAACTAGTGCTGCAACTCCTACCAATGTCGATGCAGAAATTCCTTCCAATTCAACTTCAGAATTGAATTTCCCAACTACGAATGATCAGCCTAAAAATTCAGGAGGTCTCGACCTACAAATCAACGATGGATCTACTTCGATTCTTCCTCATGAACGTAAGTGGACTCGAGCTCATCCTATCGACCAAATAATCGTTGATCTTTCAAGTGGAGTACGCACTAGGACGTCTACACAAAGCGGATTATTCACGTGCTTCTTAACCCAAAACGAACCAATTAAGGTAGCCGAAGCCCTTAAAGACACGGATTGGGTGATCGCAATGCAAGATGAACTCAACCAATTCGACCGTCAACGAGTTTGGACACTAGTTCCACAACCGCATGGCAAAACAATTATAGGAACTAAATGGGTTTTCAAAAATAAGAAGAACGAGAACGGTGAAATTATCAGGAATAAAGCACGACTCGTCGCCAAGGAGTACAATTCTTCGGGTCGACAAATGAACGACTCAGTCAGAAATTTGGAGATTTAATGCAGACCAAATTCGAGATGAGCTTAATGGGAGAACTCCTATTCTTTCTTGGATTACAAGTCAATCAACTCGAAGATGGAATATTCATCACTCAAATAAGTATATCCGAGATATTCTGAAGAGATTTAATCAAGACAAGAGCACACCTATAAATACTCCCATGTCAACAAACTGCAAATTGGATGTTGATCCGTCTGGAAAGGCAGTCAACATCACAACCTATCGGAGTATTATCGGATCTCTTCTCTACTTGAAGTCAAGCCGACCTGACATCATGTTCGTCACTTGCATCTGTGCTCGTTTTCAAGCTGACCCCAAGGAGTCCCACATGCACGCAGTCAAGCGAATACTACGCTATCTCAAAGGAACTCCCACCTTAGGGCTATAATATCCTAAAGACAATGATTTTAGATTAATTGGCTATATTGACGCTGATTATGCAGGTTGTCGACTGGACAGAAAAAGCACGTCTGGCGGAACACAATTTCTATGCGATAAGTTGGTATGTTGGTCCTCCAAGAAGCAGAACTGTGTGTCGACTTCGACGGCTGAGGCGGAGTAAGTCGCGGCTGTCAGTTGTTGCTCCTAAGTTCTACGGATGCGGACACAACAAAGCGACTACGGGTTTGAAGTTAATAACATTCTCATTTATAGTTATTCTCAAAGTGCTATTGCCATTACTTGCAATCATGTTCACCATTCACGCACGAAACACATAGATATTCGCTATCATTTTATAAAAGATCATGTAGAAAAAAGCATTATAGATATGTATTTTGTAAAAACGGAGCTTCAACTTGCCGACTTATTCACTAAGGCATTGGATGAAAAACGATTCCAATTCCTTAGCTAAGTTAGGCATGTGGAATCTCAATCTTACTTGAAATGTGTTTTACATGTTCTATTATGCTTATGAAGAAATTATATGTGCTTCTTGATATTCGTTGATTATCTTGCGTGACTCTATCTTTCATATTTTTTTATATACAGATAAAATAGTATAAAATAAAAATAAAAAATGGGGGATGACGATAATCTTGCCTATTTTGAACTACTCACAAAAATATTTCTTTGATATATGTTTAGTTCTTTGCTTAAAAACTTCATGTGACATTCTTTTATTCAAAGAGCTTCGTCTGTTTCACTAGACACAAAACCACATCATATATGTGAGAATTTGAACATCAATATTTTTTTTTTTAGTGTGTCATACTTCAAATGACTATCCTTTGGTTTGTACTTCGTAGCTTCATTCTTGCTTTTGTGTCAGTTTGTCATGAAAATGATAAGGGCAAATTAGAAAATTCCTCACTTAGCCCAAATCATAAATCATTTACTTTTACCTCTAGAAATTCCCTTTGAGCCTTCTCCAACATTCTTTGTCTTTTGAAACCCAATCAAACCTTCAACATGATTCCTAAAGTTTCGGGGTTGCTCAGTCAAGAAAAAGAGGGGGAGGAAAAGAGATACATATGATGAAAGTCTCAATCATTATAGAAGAGAAACACGGATCTCGCTGTGAACTTCTCCTAGATAATCTCGTGTACTCCTAGAAGAGAAGCACCTCGAAGTGAACTTCTCCAACGATAATCTAGATCTTATATAGAGAAAACGAGAAGAGGAGCACGGCCTTGGGTTCGAATTCTATAACTGTGGAACCTTCAAAAGGAACACGGTCTCTGCCCAAAAAGAAGATCTCATCTCTCAAAGATTTGTAAAGAAGACGATACTCATCTTGAGCAAGTAAAGAAGAAAGGAAAGCTAAAGGATCATAAATGAATTTAAAAAAAAAAAGGCTCATAGAATTGAAGAATTTCTTTTAAAGCTTACTAAAGCCAAAATTATCCTACCCTTTTAGTCATAGCCAAAAAATTACCCTTCAAAGTCCCTTTGATTCAAAATGATGAACTTTCACTTGGTAAGTTGATTAAATATGCTATGATAACAACTTAATTGATATAAGTTTGTTGTGTTGATATGAGTGATATATCTACTTAATATCTCCATGATAAAAATAAATTGAGTGTTATGAGCGAAACTTGCAAGAGTTGTCAAAATGATTCATACTATGATCTTAGAATATTACTTTAGTTACATGATTTGACGGCAAATTATTGTTTTATATGTCATGAGAAATTTTCGCGTGATAATGTTCAAAATGTACAATCTGACCCCAAAACAAAAATTTTTATGATAAAAATATTTTTTATTATTATTGAAAATATTATTCGCTCATTTTAAATGCATTATTACATGCATTGGTTCAGACTTGATACGATGCGAAATTCTTAAAAAAACACAAAATTTTAATGACTATATGCTAAATTGCCTAAATGCGTTACTTGTGCTTAAATAGTAAATTTTCATATGCAAAACTGTATTAATTATGTGCTTAAATACCGAAAAGTTAAAACATGCAATTGTTGAGGGGGAGTTTTTACATGAGAATTTGTTCTTATCTCCTATATGATTTACTTGTAAAACACGACTTATAATATTTTTTCTAAGCATCACAGAATATTTCGAGCTCATCCGAGGAGTCAAGTGTTGAATTTCATCAACATTGGGAGATAATTGCATTTATTTCAGAAATACAGGGAGCATTATGCAAATTATTTTTGGGTTAATCCATAAAAGATTAAATTTTAGTTTAATCAGATATGAATTTTAACGAAAGCCCAAAGTAATTTTTTTACCTTAACAAATAGTATTAATACCACTTTATCGATCGAAAAACTCACTCACACGCAACTCATTTCACTCGAAAAACTTTTCGACTTCCAAAACTATATTCGAACTTTCTTTGGCGATTTCATCGTAACCTCTTAATCTTCAGAATTTTTTCGTATAACTCGCCGATTTCGAAGGTAGAAACACGTTACTTTCCGGTCAAAAACACACGATTCGCAAACAGTTTCTCAAAAACATTTGAAGAAATTTCATTTTGATACTTTTTCGACTAAAACGATTTTAAACTCTCAAATCAACGTGTTAAAACTCGACCGTTTTGGGTTAAAACCATGATATTTCGATTCACAACAGTTTTCTGAACGTTCCGAATCCAGATTAAGTCATGATTTACCCAGAAACCGACATTTACGTGTTAAGCGTTTACTGTTTGATTTGAAAACTTTTCGATCGAAAAAGTTCTTATCGCAAACAGTGTCGTCTAAAAACTTTAGTTATCGTTAAGTTTTATTCGATCGCAAAACTCAGCGTCGAAAACCTTGTGTTTTTGATATATTTTAATTCGATCGTAAAATTTCGCGGCGAAAACTTTATTTTTCGATTCAATTATATTCAATCGCAAAAATAAGCGGAGAAAACTTAAAGTTTTTCGATATTCTTTTATTCGATCGCAAAAGTACGCGGCGAAAAACTTCAGTTTTTCGACAACTTTTTATTCGATCGCAAAATTACTCAGCGAAAAACTTTTGTTTTCGATAACATTTTATTCGATCGTAAAAGTCATCGGCGAACAACATAAGTTATTCGACCCATTTTTATTTGATCGCAAAACTTAACGATCGAATAAATGTCACTCGAATAAAATCACGCTGAAAAAGACTTAGAAAATTTTTCAAGTTTTTTCTCTAAGACTTAGAAAATTTTCGATCGCAATACTTAACGTTCGAATAAATTCCCGATCGAATAAAAATATGCTAACAAGACTTAGCAAAATTTTCAACTTTTTCACTAAGTCTTTCGCTAATAAACTTTAACACTTAGAAAATTTTGAAATTTCTCTAAGAGCAATTATAATTCAATCAATTCGCGTACTGAAAATTTAATATAATGAATTTTATTTCATTCTTTACAGAAATGGCACATCCAGAATATCCTAACATCTACCCTTCTGCATGTTGGATGACGGTCCACGACAACAACTATCTGTTGGACCTTGCTACATTTTGGTGTCCGGATGAAGTTATCATCTCCATCCTCAAAGGACACCCACTATGGCCAGCTCTGACAATGACCGCCTCCGTACATATTGGCTACGTCCAGCAATTCTGGGGATGTATGCAGAGTCATGTCGTCGGCAATGACGTGGAATACACGACGAAGATCAATACAAGACACGTCGTCCTGGACAAAACATAATGGCCATGGTGCTCGATCTCCCGCACCACGAACACTACGATCAACTTCCAACGGATGCGGAGATCGTGGAAGACATGCTCCGGATGGGATACAAGCCCCCGCTGACCAAACTGGCGAATTTTCAAAACAACGGGATCCCACATCCGTCGAGGACTTTGTTCGGCATCATCAATAAATGTCTCTCCCCAAAGCACTCCAGATTTGACAAGACGAACGGAAATATCCTTCGCATCTTCCATGGAGTGGTCTTTTTAAAGAAATACGACGTGACCCAACTTATATGGAATGATCTAGCAGACCAGATACGTCAAAGGGAGACGAAGTCAAAGGCGAAATTCATTCCATACGTACGGTGGTTCCCGGTGCTGATCTCACATTTTATGTATGTTCATCCCAGATATCCCACCTCGTCGCTTCTTTCACAACCCGAAGGCAGCCGACCTAGCACTCCAACCGATGCTGATCCCATTGCAGCTGCTCAGCGTAGCTGATCCAACAGACGAGGCCTACCAGGACTACTGTCAAAATAACTCCATCACGGAGGAAATGGTACGGGACGTGGATCAAGCTCCGGCGCCTTCTCAAAGGGAATCTCTGGTTGAAATAACCGAGCCCGAAGCCGCGGCTCAGGAGACAGAGACACCAACTGTCAAGCCCGAAGGTGTCCCTCAAGATGTATCTCATGAGGCCACCGAATCGGATGAAGAATACAGACTTCAAAGAAGGGGCTCTCGGCGACAGCAAATCTCGGCCCCGTCTGTATCTTCTTCAACACAACCGGCTTCGGTGACATCTCCTCCACCAATAACGGATCAGCCAACCGTACAGATTCAACTTGAGTCTGTTTCAACACCCATAGAGGTCATATCTACCGTATCATCTCAAGGATTTGGTGGAAGCCCTATTGGATACCCGATATCTTCGGAGCAAACAATAGGTCAACCCACTAAAGTGGTGACTTCAGGGTTGATAACGGATGTCCCTGGACGTTCCGGAATCTCAAGACCTATTCCAGGCGGCACATCGGAAATCTTTTCCGATGTTGTGACAATGGAGCGCCTCCCTGGCCCCACTCCACCGATGATCGTGACGGAGCAACGCTTACAAGAAGTACTCTCCACAGCCATTTCTTCTCTTGAAGATCGCCTGATGGACAGAATGCTCCAGGCCATTGAGACTTCCCGAAGGGATACCGGGAAAGCCACCAGCCTCCGAAGCCGCTCTGTTCGAAGCCCACACCACCCCCGTCTCCTCACCACCTCTAACCACCACCATACACACCCCCATAAAACCCCCCTCACCACCCAACCTCTATCACCTTCACTCATCAACCCATACACAATCCCGATCACCCAGCTTCATGACATACTCATTTTCCGTCCTCACCTTAGAGACCAGGACCCCCGTTGAGGAGAGTCTCTGCAAAAGGCTGATTGATGAACCCGAGTCGTCCGCCCAAACAAGGTGCCGAGAAGAAAGCTCATGCACCAAAAGAAGACATGACGATCCCGATGATCTGAATCGTCATGAGGCGGAGAAAAGGCAACGAACCACACGTAGTGGCCGTGGTTTGAGTCGAGAGAAACCAACAACAACTCAAGAAGCTAGAGGATCATCCTCAAACCCACCAACCGCACAATCCAGAACCCTCCAACAAACAACCACATCTCCCACCACATCCCACACACTACCTCCCTCTTCCACAAATCCAAATCCAATCCCGACCTCAAACCTCCTCCAAAACCAATCAGAAGCAAGAAGTGGATGACGCAATGGGAACCAGAGGAAGCTGCTTAAACTCAACTCTCCAACGTCAGATATTTCTTACAACAAGCTTCTGTGGACTTGGTGCTGCTTGAAGATGAAGAACTTCAAGAAGGCGAGAACTACAACTCCGCTCTCCAAGAACTGCAAGAAATGATCAGGCATAGAGTCGACTCTCCTCCCCGCAAGGGACAGAGTCGAGACGCCGTGGGAGAATATACGGATTGAGGTTCCGTTCATTGAAGATGTTAGAAAGCAGATATGGAGGGCTCCTAACCAGATAAAGAAGCTCAACGAAGCCGGATTGGCTAACTTTATCTAGAAATCTCGTGCGATAGCCCAACCTTGTTGGTGATTGGGGTAATATGAGGCTAAAAAGAATCTACGGGGTATCTCACATTGGGAAGATAGGAAGAAATTGGAGCACATCTTTATGCTCAACTATCTAGGTCCAGATCAAAGTGGCATCCCAACAGATCAACTCAAGAAAAACTTCAGGGATAAGCCACCGATCCTCCAACTCGTGGGGGTTTCGCACTCGATTGGAAGCTTCACTACCCCAATCTACCACATTGAGCGAGCGGACATCAACCGCACTCGAGAAGTGATAGATGAAAGCTATCTTCCCTTCCTTCCACCGGATGAGGTCTACCGTCTATATCAGATGTACAAAATAAAATATCAGACACCCTCCGGATACATCAAGACAGAAGGACTCGAGGGGTTGAAGAGAATCATGGTGCGGCAGATCAAGTATCACACCGCACACGACCTTCAAATTGTTGTAGAGAACAATATGAAGAAGGTCAACATGGAATCTTCGCCCATGAAGAGCTTCCCACTCAACGACTTTCCCGCGAACTACATATTCAAGAAACATGGCCTCGCCATAACTTATCGGAATCCAATCATTGGAAAGACGAGAGCTATGATGAAGACAGAAATCCACAAGTTCTGTGACGGGACGTTGAAGCTAGTGAGGAAGAACATCCAGAAGAGGTTGGCTGAGATCACTGAAGAGACGATCTTCGAAGATCTTGGAGAATAAGAGGCCCAACTCCTAAATGAGCTTCTGGATGCAATTAATGAGAGGTTGGAGCTGAGGAATGTTGTCCGACGTTACGAGACAACACTGGGATTACGAAAATCATTCTACGCCCGACAAGGATAAATGGAGCTAAAATGAAGACAAGCACAAAGGGGGAGATTGAAGAGATATTAGAATTGTGCTTTGTTATTTTTTTATCCTTGTAATTAGGGGCGTAATTAGTAGTTTTGATAGTGTAGGACTAAATAGTAAATATATCATGTAAATAGGTATAAATACAATGTACACTATCAAAATCAATATACAAGTTCATTTTCGGAAAAATTACAAGCATTGAATTCACATCTAAGAGAGAGAAAAGAAATCGAGAAACTCTCTCTGTCTCAAGATCTCCAAAGAAGATATTCGACCGAAGGTATTTCGTAAGATTTATCATTCGAATATCTAGAATTCATGCTTAGATCGGTCGGTAGTTGATATAATAGGACCTAACATAAAGTCACGATAAATTGTTTATTAGGGATTATCAAATTGAAACCGCTTTCGAAATTTATGGTTAAGTTTAATGTTTAGTGTTAATGGATTTAGATTGTAGGGTTTATGGGTTGATGATTTCTGTATGATTCTTTTCGATTTTGAGCTTTGTGGTGTGCATTTTGAATTTCTCTCGAGTTTCGGATTGTATCAATTTCGAATTTAAATGGGAGTCAATTTTGCGCTGTATTGGATCTCGAATTGATCTTGGACACGATTTTGAATATAAGCGTACCTCGATTTCGAATTGATTTAATTGATCTTGAATAACTCTAGAAACCGATTTCGAATTGGCTTGATCGCTCGAAAAGTCTAGATTCCGATGTCGAATTAAATGACTATCGATTTCGAATACATTTATTCGGTGTCAAACAGGTGTTTTCGATTTTGATTGTAACGCAAATACTATCCGAATAAGTTTATTTATTTGAATTTATATGCAACATTATCTTATCCATTTGAATTTTGCATTTTCAGATTTACTTCCTAACCAAGCTACGTCCTGAAAATCACTTCCACTGCGTTCTTACCATCATGTCACGTTACACGGAGGTTTCGGAACGCTTCCGACGCTTTCTAAATCACAAAGGAATTATCCAATATGGTAAGGAGAACACAGTTTGGAGCAGACGAAGGGTGATGTAGGGGCTACCGAGCCCTCGGGGACTGTTGTTTCTGCCCGGGAGCAGCCGGAGGGTGATGTAGTGGTTTCCAAGCCCTCGGGGATTGTAGAGGGGACGGGGTAGGCGAACGAGGCTGAGAAGGGGGCTGTTGAGGCACCGATGCAGGTGGGGGCTATAGGGGCCGTCGAGAAGGGGTGAAACTGCGAACGATGGCGAGATGATGCCGAACGAGGTTGAGAATGGAAATGATCGGCCGAGCAGTCCAATTTTCGTCCAATTTTCTTTCAATATACAAAACATCAATGAGATATTCCAGGATTTTATGGAGATACATGAATGCTATGAGTTTCCTGAGGAATGAATAACATTCAAGCATACCAATTTCGAACAAATAGTTATGTTTGAGTCCAAGAAACCATGCCCGTTGAATTTGGATTCTTCCCGTTACTTCGCTACATGAGAGATTAACCTGCCGAATAAGATATCACTCCAGTGGAACCATGCAGAGCTTGTCGTTATACCGTTGGCATTTAATAGTCATTGGATTCTTTTAGTTGCTCGGTTCAAGGAGAAAACCATTCAATTTTTGACTTCTGTTGGCTATGTGATTCTAATATTCAAGCGATATGCCTTACCTGTATCTCCTCAAAGAGGTGATACGCTTGATGATTCCTTATGACTAACTGAAGGGCCTGTTGAATTTACATCTACGACTAAAGTTCCCTCAACAGGTTTAAGGTATTTTAAATCGTCTTATTTTTACATTTTAAAACTTAATTGTGGAGAGTGTGGTATTTACCGCTTGAGTACTATTTTTTGAATTCAACGGAAAGTGTGGTATTTACATGCTGAGGGCGACTATGTCAATGATGTTCGGTAGTGTCTCTGGGAGTTGGATGACATCAAAATCGCGTTATTTAGACGGTATCTATTCGAACTTAAATTTCTTATACTGGACCTCAAATATGTTATAATCGAACTCGATAACCAAATATATGACATCGAGTAAGCTGTAATCGAACTCGAATAATTATTTTGTAGTTATCTATTTATTACATTTTCGAAATACTAATTAACTTTTCATATTTAGAAATTATTTATCATATTCATTAATATGATTTTTCTAGGTCTAAACTTGATTTGTCTAAAGACTAAAAATTGGTTCATATACTTGGTTGAAACATAACTCATTATATCATTATAGTATTACAAAACTTGATATACTTGGTTGAAACAAAACTCATTATACCATTATAGTATTACAAAACGTGATATAATTGGTTAATATACTAGGTTGAAACATAACTAATTATACCATTATAGTATTACATTTTCATCTTCGGGCGTAGCTTCGGCCTCAACAAGAGTTAAGTAATCGAGTGTCCGATTTCTACGTGGATCCCTTGGACCCCCTAAATAAATATACCCCTTCAATTCATTGACATTCCCTGTATACCACGGAGCACTGGCTTTGCAAAAAGCATAACACCTCCCACTACTCTGTTAATGGAGGTTCATTTTTTATTTCTCTGTTTTGTCGTTTTTATTTTTGTTCTTGGTCGGGTGTCTCTTTGGTTTTTCGCAAAAGGAGTTTCATCTCCCATTGTGGAGTTTTTGTCCCGTCCTGTCCCCTTTGTGGGGGTATTATCCCCCTCGTGGGGTTTCGTCCCCTCGTTGGGTGTCATTCTCTAGTGGAGTCTCGCCCCCCTCTTTGGAGTCGCGTTGAGTTTGGGATTCGATGGGCATTCAGAGGCTCCTTTGGGCTTAAAAGTTGCTTGCCCTCAAATGTTACCTTCTGCTGCACTTTTTGTCAGTACATCATCTCCTCGGACGCACGTACCACGACACCGACGACTGCCTTCTCTCCACTTCGGCATTTCTCGGGGAGCTTCACCTTTGTTTCGGTTACCTTAAGTTCATCGAGCTCGGCCATGATCGATGGGCGGCGGGTGAGGCTGAGAGAGGGTTCAGGTTCTTTCAAAGTGCTTTCGGAGTTTTGACTGTGGTGGTGGGATCCTTAGGCTAGTTGCGTTTTGTCAGGGTGTCGTTGATGATGTTGAGGATGTATGGGTGAATGGTTGGAGTTGCGCTAGACGGGCTCGGTATTTGAGCGATTGGGGAGAGGATTTTGGAGATCATTTGAGTGGTCTGCGTTTGCCTCTCTCTGAATCTCTTTCTTGTTCGAAGAGTTGAGCCGTAGAGGTATCTTCAACAAAATCAAAACATTCTTCTTCTCGTGATTGTGCCTTGCCTTCGATTGAAGATTTGTAGTCTACAATATATGGAGTTAATAGTCACCATTGTTGTGAAGTTTTAAGTCCAATTGATAGAAGTTCAGATTTTTAGTTGGGGCTACTGTTGTCTTTTGATTTTGATATTTTGTCTTGACTCGACCGTAAATTTTCTGTACTTTATTAAAACTGGATGAGCGGGATCTGATTTTCTTTTTTATTTTCCTTTTCCGGAAATATTGAAGGATGACTTTTCGATCCTCCATTGACCCGATTTCATTTGCATATACAATAGGTTACATTGGCTGAATTCCACTAAAATAAGCCAATGTTGTATTCCTTCAAAATGGTAGCAATGAAAGATATACTATAAATATATATTTGAAAAATAGAAAATTATATATGAAGAATAATAATTTCACTTTAGAAATTAATAGAAGTTGTAACTTGTCAACGTAAAAATCTTTCATAATTTCTAGTTAATATTATAAACTAAGCAAACCCAGACTAAAAGCATGTGGTCTATTCTATAAATATATGTTTTATTTTATATTTTATAAGTTATTTTAAACAAGACGTTTCAATTTAAATTTTAAATGTTTATTATTTATAAGTATATATATTGTAGAAGACAAATTAATTTTGGGAGATATAATTGAAATAAACAAAAAAACATAAACTGTACATACAAATTATTTTTTGATAGATGATTACTATTAGTGTTGAGCGCTAATAAAGAATATAGATAAAAGAAAAGAGACATAAAACTACCTTTTTTTATCTAACAGTACATCTGTTTATTTTTGTATATATACCGGAGTAAACTCACCAACTCGGATTTCAACAAGTGACCCTCGGACATTATAAATAGACATTATAAATACTATATAAAAACCGTTAGCACATTACATGCTGTTAAATATATCATTTTAAATTTAAAAAACTGTTAATTCTAGTCCCTAAAAAATACACATTAGGTTACTTAGTTTTTAGCCGTTAATCAATTTTAATCCTTTTCGTCAACTTTGACGGAGTTGACCGTCAAAACTAACGGGATTGACCGTTAGTGACTTTAAATATTAAAAGAAAAAGAAAAATTGCTTAAATATTAAAATAAAAATAAAAAACAAAATTAAAATTAAAAAAATTAACAATATAATTAAAAACGAAATTATAATTTAAAAAATAAAAAATATAATTAAATTAAAAATAAAAAATAAATTAAATTTAAGAAATAAAAAAAAATAGTTTCTTCTACGATCAATCCTCTCTCTCCAAAAAAATTTCTCAACAGTCCCCTCCTCTACGGAGCGATCAACGTCTATTTTCTTGGACATGTTCGTGACCATACTTCTTTTCTTGGGCAGAAAAATCAACGATTCCTCCTCCACCTCCTCCGACATTGCTGTAAGAACTTCGCGAAGCGATCAAGGAAATAGAGCAATCGTTGTCAACCTTGGTAGAGAAATCTGTGAAGTGGTGTTCGTGAGATGACCGTGACGACGGCAAATTTGGAGAGACATGATTGATCGTGAGAGAAGCTTAATTTTTTTTTTTAATTTTAATTACTTTTATATTTTTGTTTTAATGATATTTTTATTTTTTTAATTTTTCATTTTTTCATTTGAATTATATTTTTTAGTTTTTAAATTTTAATTTTGTTTTTTAATAATATTTTTAATTTTTTTGAAATTTTTATTTTGTTTTTTATTTTTATTTTAATATTTAAGCAATTTTTCTTTTTTTTTTTAATACTTAAAGCCATTAACGTCAATTCCTTTAGTTTTGACGGTCAACTCTGTCATAATCGACGGAAATGACTAAAATTGATTAACGGCTAAAAACTAGGAAACATATATTGATGATGAGTGTTTTTTAGGGACTAAAATTGATATACGCCTATAATTGGGGACTAAATTAGCAATTATCCCCAATTAACACCAACGGTCATATCTATCTTTCAAGCAACGAGAATCTTTTGCTCAGTAAAATCTTGAAATGAATTAGAAAAAAAGAACGTACAAATGGAGAAGATAAACGGAGGCAGAGCACTTGTTTGATCTCGTCTAGGCCAACGAAGGAGAGAGGAAAAGGTACTTCAATTGGCAAATTATGTAGTGACTTAGCGTTTGTCTTGATTCTTTTTTCACTCTGCAGAAAGTGGTTAATTGCACGGAATAAATTTTAACAATTTTTAAAGAAGGAACACTTGGTTACTACGAACCATAACATGGGAGTGAAGAACCTTTGGGACATCTTGGAATCTTGCAAGAAAACTCTGCCCCTTCACCATCTCCAGTAAGTTCGTTTAATTCTCAAATACTATGTACAAATGCACACTAATTACTGCAATTTGTGGTAAATAAAATACTTGGTAAAAGTTCAAACTTGACTTTTAATTCTGTTTCTTACTGGGGACCGCGATGACTTGCCAGGAACAAGAGGGTGTGCGTGGACTTGTCGTGTTGGATGGTTCAACTTCACAGCGTGAATAAATCACATTGTGCAATGAAGGAAAAGATTTATTTGAAGGGTTTATTTCACCGAATCAGAGCACTTATTGCCTTGAATTGCAGCCTCATTTTTGTTACTGGTATTCTTCTTCAGTGCTTGAACACATTTAGCTTTTGTGCTGCTGATGTTTCTTTTAGTATCGCTGCTACCGTTTTAGTCACTTCACGGATCACGTGCCATTTTCGGTTTTGTAATCTTTGAAGTTTTTCCTTTGTAGAAAGTAGTTGCAAGAATTTCGTTGATTTGTTATAGGCCCCATAATCTGATTTTGCCGTTTTGAGTTACTTATGCTTGAAATTGATGTTGAATGCTGAATACTGTTCTATTATGTGTTTCTTCTGCAGATGGCTCAATCCCTGCTATCAAATTATCCACATATAGGCGTCGCTTAAATGCTGGCGGCGGCAATGAGGTGCGTAAAAATCTTTGTCCATTTCAAATCATGCGTTTGCTTCGTGGTAAATTCATTTTTACGTATGATGCAGACAGTTTTAGTTGCTGGAAATCCTCATAAAGTATCGAGTTTAAAAAGAAACAAAGGATCCGAATTTTCATGCATGATCAAAGAAGCCAAAGTTATCGCAATGGCCCTCGGGATACCGTGCTTAGATGGGTATTAACAAGTTTTGCCCTGTCAATTTTTCATTTATTTTCGGTTATTTATTGAGTTGTTGTTGGCTTTCTACGTTTGTCACCTGAACATTCGCAGCATTGAGGAGGCTGAAGCTCAATGTGCATTGCTAAACTCAGAATTTTTGTGTGTAAGTTAGAGGCTCTCTAGTGTTCTCTCCAGAAACATTTCTTTTGTTCTAAAAACATTTATCCACATTGCCACTCATTTCATTTTTTTTTTTAATATTCTCATTGCCGTAATCTGTATGATAAGGATGGATGCTTCACGTCCGATTCCGACGCCTTTTTGTTCGGTGCAAGAACAGTTTATAAAGATATCTGCCTCGGTGGGTAACTTTATTGATGATTGTCCTTTTTCTTAGCCAGTTTTCGTTATAAGCTAAATCGTAAATGATCTCGTTGCTCCTCCACATATATAAATATATTATATTTAATATAGGAGAAGGTGGCTATGTTGTTTGCTATGAAATGGATGATATTGAAAGGCAACTCGGGTTCGGGAGAAATTCATTGGTAAGTTTTTAGATTTGGCTTCTGATTTTATTAAAGATTCCGTTACAACGTATCCGTTCGCGAAAACATATCGTTTAATTTCAGATCACCCTTGCCGTTCTCCTAGGCAGTGATTATACGCGTGGCGTCCGCGGATTTGGGCCCGTAAGATACCATACATTTATTTTTTTATTTTGTTTTGTGGTACTAAATGTTTCTTGCGTACACATACATATGTTCTTTCTATCGTCTTAGGAATCAGCTTGTAAGATCGTGAGGTCTATCGGCGATGCAGCCGTTCTTCAGAGGTTTTCGTCGGAGGGGTTTTCCGTAGCAAAGGAACAGAAGACCTCTAAAAAGAAATCTCAGACATTCGAAAATAAAGAGAACGGTGAGTTAACTACATATTTGTGGTGTTGCCATAATCCAGTTTCTATGATTACATACGTTGAATCACTACTTCACTTGAAAGCTTACGCTTGAAGGGAGTGTAACATATTTTAAATTTATATATTTTTACTTCCAACATGCCCCCTCATGTCTAGGCTAATTTCTTTCCCATTTAACCTTAGACGTCTGTAAGAATCCAGTCATCTCCGAAAGCCCCTCCATATAAGCCCTTGGGGGGTTCCTCTATAAAACCAATTGGCAATAGATGGAGTGGCCTACAAGCATATAAGGAGGTCACCATTATTTTAATTATCCGATGTGAAACTTGGGTTTGATACCCCAACAACGTGGAATTTTCATTTATTGGGTGATCTGAAAAATTCGTACTCGCGACCTCTAGGCCTGAACTCTGATAACATTTTGAAGGACCACTTCATTTTAAAAGCTTAAGCTCCCCTCCAATCGTATTTTAAATTTCTATATTTTATTCCAATAACACCACCTTTAACGAGATGCCATGTATACCTTTTCTGTAGAAACCGAAGGTCAGTTATCCGTCGGGAATGAGTTCTTCCAAGTGATTGATGCATTTTTGAAGCCAAAGTGTCACTCAGCAGATTCTGATGCCGTGCATGGGTAGGTTGTTGGCTCTAACATCACAACTCCGTAGAGCTTCGATGGTAAAAAGGGTTTTATTTTTGTTCTTACGAGCAAAAAGTTTGTTCTCTCTCTTCTCAGGGTTCTTGCCTTGTATCCATTCGACCGAAGCCAACTGCATGAGGCTTGTGCTCGGTTTTTCGATTGGCCTCCTCAAAAGACAGGTTAGCATGAATGGTGAATAAAAAACATGCTCAAAAGCTCTCTTCTTTCATGAAATAATAAGGGGAACCGAACCGGTCGATTTTGATTTTGTTTTCTGGGTTAGATGACTATATTCTTCCGAAGATCGCTGAAAGAAACTTGAGGAGGTTTGCTAATCTTCGTTCTGTTTCGTCGAAATTGGGAGTACAAGTCTCAATCGCAGACGTAAATATACATTAATCTTGCCCATCTAAGATTATTGCAAGAAAAAGGTGTATAATAATATTTAATTACACCTCTTTGAATTCCTTGCAGATGCCTGTGAAATGTCCTATATCTGGTATTGTCAAGACGAGAAAAATACAGGGAAGGGACTTATTTGAGGTTTCTTGGGCTGACATGGATGGTTTTGGAACATCTGCTGTCCCAGCTCATCTTGTGGAGAGGTAATTTAATCTTGATAAATAATTAAAAGTTAATTTGAAGTACGTAATGATTATAATTGTATCGAAATTTTACATTATTTTTATATTCTTCTACAGTGCCTGCCCAGAAAAAATTTTAGAGTTCAACCAAAGAAAAGCACAGAAGCAGAAGCCCAAACGTAAACCGGGGCCAAAGAAGGCAGAAAGAACGGAAATCGACGAAAGACTCGATAAGCTCATGCTCGACATTGAGAAGGAGAGCGCGAGAACAAGCACATTCTCAGGCACGGTATTCCTACAAGCTCGTATTGAGTCGAAGACAACAACAGGCGAAGGAAATAATAATAACCGAAGAACCTCAAATTCTGTTTCTGCTTCGAGGAGGGCTACAGAGGTAGAGATAATAGATCTCATCAGCCCAGCACCAAAAGTACATAACCGTAGTATATTTCTAAATAGCCAAGAAGATTTATCAAGTGGCAACGTTATTGACTTGAGCGACACGGACGAAAGCGAGGCGTCGTCGCCCGAGCATGCAAGAAAAGTCAAGGAACTTCGCCTTTTTATGACTAAACTCAGAGACGAAGACGGTTTCTCTTAGATTATTAGTTTTTCCTGCAGCGGACGTGCAAAAACAGAGATGGAGTTATCTGTGTATGTCGTCTGCTACAATGTATGTAGCCCCAAAAACTTGTCTTTTAAGGATAAATGACTCTACAAGACAAGTTTCCACTATTTCAAGATCATGTACACACACACACAAAAAAAAAAGGAAAAGTGAAGAAAAACGCATGCCTCTTTCATTTGGTGGTAATCATCATCAGCTTCCTCGCGAGGCTTCTCGCACGTTCCAACATGTGGAGTTTCTTTGTAGTGCCGTCTTCTTCAAGCAATGCAAGATTGAGGTGAAAGAAGAACTCTTTGTAAGTGCCTAAATCTTCTGTATCCTCTTCTGTGTGCTGTAATAATTGGCATGTGGACATAGAGGGGTTACTACTACACAAGTGCCTTGCTCCTCTTTTGCGTACTTCTGCTTCCAATCTCGAAGCCATGGCGACCGCACGCTTAACACATGAGGACGGTAGCTACAAACATCGAAAAAAGAGAAGAAAAAAAATTAAAAGCGTCGAAGCAAATGTTTACTATTTCGTCAGAATCTTATTATTATTACCTGTGCAAGCTGTGCAACCTTAAAACCGAAGCTCGTCCCACAAACGCCGGGCACGAGCTTGTAAAGATAAGTCAAGTCCACATCACGATCTTTATCCTCTCCCACGTCTCGATCGGTCTTTTCCTCGGACGTCACCACATAAGAAACGTGGTAGGCTCCAACAGAACCCGGGAACTCCTTTTTCACCTCGTTCACCTCGGGATAGTGAGTGACGAATAGGACCATGCATCGTTTGTGCTTCAGTAGATGGTGCAATGTTGCGTACGCGATGGCGACGCCGTCGTGCGTGCTCGTGCCCCTACCGAGCTCGTCGATGATTACGAGAGATCGGGACGTGCATTGCTGGAGAATGTGTGCTGCTTCGGTCAACTCTTCTAAGAAAGTGCTTCTACCTTGTTGAATGCTGTCTGAAGCGCCCATTCGAGTGTAAATCCCGTCCACCACGTGAAGCTTTGCTGATGATGCTGGCACAAAGCAGCCTACCTGGAAAAGTCGATAAGTTATGCTTGAAATCTAAGCGCGGATGTTCCCTTATGGGGTATGGGCGTTTTTTGTCCCCAGTGTATGGCGCGTATGGCCGTTTTTACTCCCCAATGTTACATACCGTTTTGGTCGCTCGTTCAACTTAATCGTTAGTTTGGAATACACGTGAAACACACGTGATTTCATTTTACTCGACTTAAATGCAAAAACTCGTTTTCTTCAAAATAAGTTAAAAGATTTGGGGAGTTACGGCATATTCTGATTTAGGGACAAGCATATCCGGATTATACCCCAAAAAATGAGCTACTCATCTGGGTCTTGTAAGCGTTCAAGTGGACTAAAATGAAATCTGGTGCATTTCACGTGTTAAATTACAGACAAACTAGCACTTAAATCAACCAAGGGACCAAAAAACGACCCAAAATCGGTAACATTGGGGGGACTAAAAGTGACATCTCGGAACATGACGACCAAACATTGGGGGACTAAAAATGACATTCTCCCTCAAAATGCGGAACAAAGACGCAAAGTGCACAAGGGTCGGATACGAAAGAGAAAATCCTTCACCTGAGCTATGAGAGCTAAAATAGCAACTTGGCGAATGTAGCAACTTTTCCCGCCCATGTTCGGTCCGGTAATAATCTGACAGCACAGTGCATCTGAATGCAAATGCGTATCATTCGGTACGAAATTATCGAGCAAAACACCCTCCATAACCTAAAAAAGAAATGATCATCAGCATCCTATTCCGCAGATAAAGTCAGAGTTAAGATAAATAAATAGAAACAGCAGATATAACTACGCACTGGATGTCGACCAGAGCTGATATTAATCTGAGGAGGGTCATCGTCGCCTACAAAAACTGGGCGTACATAGTTCTGCAATAATGCAGCAAAGATGGTGACGTTAGTTTCCCGATTTGAGGGGTCCATCTGAAAACCAACTGGTGACAGGAGTAGAGGCATCTTTGATTTATATATTGTGTCGTGTGAAGTTATTTTCCCGATGTGAGGTAAATAATCTCAACAAAAATTCCTCAATCTCTAAATCAAACAACCTTAGTCCTCGAAAGCGAAGCCATGGAATGCAGGCAATCCAATGTAGCTAGTGCTTGAACAGCTGCTTGAAACTCGGAATAACATTTAGTGAATGTCTTTAAGAAATTGTTCCAAGTGGTTTGGCAAACAACAGAGAGTTCCTCGTTTGCTAGATTTAATTGGTCTACAAGCGTCAAAACTTTGGGCGAATGGTAACGAATCGTTTTCTTGGTACTATTTACTTTAACCCAGTCGGAAGGCACCTTCACATCTGTGGGAACCTGCATGCAATTAGTATGTCATTACTGATATGAACTTTAAGACTATCAAACAAGGTTCAAAAAGCCAAGACAGTCTGAGAACAAGTAAAGGGAAGATTTTCTAATATTTTTTTTCGGGTGAGTAAGGTATCCCCACACAATGCCATTGTACACTCTGACTAAGTTCAGTCTGAAACGAATCTCAACCTCACTGTCGGCTATGGGACGACATCGGCTTCCAACGGGACTAATACTCCCCGGTTTCATGTGATCTGCCCAAATTCCACACAAGATTCAAACTCGTGACTAAGAGGATAGAAATCCATGCTCCCAATCACTAGGCTACACCTGTGGGGGGTAAGGAGAAGAATATTCCTACTCTTATTTATCTCTACAAAAGCAACAAAATTTTCACACACGATGCAAATAGGCAAAGGCGGACCCAAAATTTTATAATTGGGCAGGCGTTTCCCGTTCATTCTAACGGTCGGGGGTCAACGGACTCCCGAGCCTAAGCCCATATGTAGAACAGCCACTTCAAATAAGATCAGCAGTGGCATTTCAAAGAAGTATAACAAGCAAAGGAGTTCGTATTTTTAAGAGCCACAACTATAACCATGTTATCGACTCCAAGCAACTTATAAACCGAGACCATTTTTAGTCTCTCTAATCACAAGTACCTCAATCAAATGAGTGACTCCAGACACGCTCGAAAAATCCAAATTGCTCATCCGTAGCTGCTTGCGATACAGATAAAGAAGTTGCTCTAACTTGTCATTCGTTGAGTGAATTTTGTTCCTTGCGGAAATGATCTGCAACGGAAAAAAACATCCAAATAGGTCCAGAAAAAATTGGTAAAACCGAATACCCCATAAGCCAACTTGAGAACTCTCCGATTCAAACCTCAGGAAAATTTCCATCGGAGGTGTCGAAAATGTTGCTAAGATCTTTTCTGGACGCAGCCTCCTTGTTAAGAGGAGAGAGAAAATCCGCTGCAGCGGTGATAACACTCGAAGATGAAGCCGTGAGTATCAGCTTTCTCAACAGAACAGAGCGCATTGTTGTCACTTTCTCGTTCTCGTCCTTATCCTCTTCAACGAGCAGCTGCGACAGCTGTCTTCCCGCAGCTAATATAGCATGAATGACCGCAACGAACTGTGCATACAATTCCCGAGCGAATCAAATAAACATTTGATGTAAGTACGCAACGTCATAGTGTAACGCATAACCTAAGTATGAAATAACGGGGACATAAACACGCATGAAACCTCAGACGGGCTTGCAGTTTGATGGAAGATCCTGGTAATCCCGCGCTGAACATCACAAGTCCCTCCCAATGCGATCAAAACTGATGATATTACTTGATGAATCTCAGGCTTCACGACTATGATTTCGGAGTTTTCGTCACAATCGGGGGAGGAGATTTTAGAGGAACCCATGGATTCCAATATTTCGGAGACAGCATCAAGACGTGCATTTATCATACTCCGGTCACGCAACGGGTGGGTTACCTATAAAAGTCAAGAAAGGGTCGTATTGCCGTAAACAAAAAGAGAAAACGTATTTTCTTTCAGGGGGAAAATTAAGACTACATGCCATCATTGCGTACCCAGTGTCTGAAAAGCCTCGTACCGAACAAAGTAACGGTACGATTCATGCAGTGGAACAAAGAGCCAGCCTCGGAACCATTGAAATCATTCTTCAACACCTAAGGAGGGCAGAGAAAATAATCATTCGAAAACATATGAGCTACAAACGAACAAGTGAAAGAAAAAACTAAATCATTCAACATTAATTAATCACCTCCAGCTGCTGCAGCGCGTTGGAAGAAAGGGTCATCTCCGTGCTGCAAGATAAAGGTCGGAAGGAAGCTTCCACGCGTAGAAGTTCTTCGTATCCGAATTGTTTTAGATGGAGAATTGTGAAAGCTACTGCTTTAACAACCACCTTAGGCATATCCTTTACTCTCTTCAGGGTCGTTATTCATTAGGCAAACAAAGGTTACAATGAGAGGGAAAATGTCAAATAATGATGGATAATAAGAAGTTTTGTTCTTTATTGTCATAATGAAGTGCACAATCTTAGCAATTACCTTTTCTTTATTTGCTATTCCGTATTCATCTAAGCCCTCATACAGTGACATAACTTCAGCTACGGCACCATCGTGACTCAAGCAATCATCTGAGGCATATTCAATGCGGACATTCGAGGCAGGTCCAGCGTATGCCAACAGCAACTAAACATGAAACCAAAAGGAAGCATATCTAAAAACCATGATAAGATATTCAATAAGAAACCGTGATAATCAATATAAGGAACGACATAGTTAAGTTGGTCGGTTAAGCAGAACCCATTTAATTTCATATCAATAAAACAACAAGGGACATGGATAGATCAATGCAATGCAGGTGTAGTAACTATGCTGCTCTTTATATATGCATAAAATACAACACAAATTAAAAAGCACTAGAAACAAGCACGTAGACACTTCTTACCCACACCAAAAGCTCGTAATTATAAAGTATCCATCAATATCCCTACCAAACTGTTAAAGTAACTAATTCAATTTCACATTTGATAAATTGCAATAGAGAAGTCCAACATTTCATGCCTGAAACAACCTAAGACCACAAAAGCCACAAAACTACCTTCTCTGTTTGCTTAGAGATTGGCCTCTTTACAAGCAACTCGACCGGTGCTAACTTCAAAATCATCGCCTCTAGACCGTTCCTCGTAAAATCCTCCACAAAATCCCCATACACCATATCGCCGGTTGAAACCTCGACTGCCAATGCCCCAATCCTCGCATCCTTGACCACGTCATTTTCCTCAACTACACACAGCAAATAATTACTCCCAAGCCCGCATTTTTCCTCGCCCGCACCAAAGTCGCCGTCCGCCTCCAAAGTAGCCTTAGTGTACAAAGCTGAAAGCCCGCGACAAAAAGGCCCAGACTTGTTTGACCCGTGTGCTTTAATAGCTGCAGTCTCTGTCTGTTTAACCACACCGACTTTATAACCAGCGTTCACTAGCCTCCTGACGTGGAAATTAAGCCTAAAAGTGGGCACACTCGCGGTAAGAAAGTTGTGGTCCATGTGGGCGTAAATGCCCAGAACCCGAGCTGCGTTCTCAGCGTCCTCGCCGAAGAACCTGTACTTGTAGCCGACCTCAACCATTAGAAGCACATCGGTGTGCTTCTTTTTTAGCTCAAGTACCTGCTGCTCCAATGGCGTGTACGTTGTTCTGAGGAGGTTGGGGTTTCTGGAAGGTTCTATAAGGTCTTGAGGGGGCTCGAGGAGCTTCGATAGGAACTTGTGGTGAAGGGTGGGGTTGGGGAGGGGTATATCGGCGTTTCCGCTTCGGGTTAGGAGGGTTTTGAGATGGTGATGGGTTTTGAGGCGCTTGGCGGGGGAGAAATCGACGGTTGTGATGATTTTGGAAGGCGGCGTCGGTGGGGTGCCGTTGGACGGGCCGGGTTTTGGTTCGGGGGCGAAGAAGCGGGAGATAACTTGCTGCTTTTGCTTGCCCATCTGACGGCGGAGACGCCGCGAAACGGTGGGGGCCGACGGTGGTTGGCGGTTTGGCGCCTTTTAGGTTACTCGTTTTGAATCTCAGTTCTTTTTTTCATTTTTTCTTTGTTCGTCAGAATCAAGAGGGAGTGATCAAAAAAGGATATCAAGAATTGAAGATGGAACTGAAAATTTCCACTGTTATATATATACGTTTCACCTTGGTCACTGTGAATCGAACAAGTCATGTAAACATTGGGGGTGTTTGTGTCATGTATCAACATCAATGTCCTACAGAATAGTAGACTTGCCACAACCGGCCGGAGACGGATGCCGGTTGGCCGTCTCCGGTTGCCGGTGGACCAACCGGCGGTTGGTCAATCGCCGGTCAAAGTGTATCCGGCGGTTACCAACCGTCGGGTTTTTAATTTTTTTTATTTTTTTAATTTTTTTTTTGAATTTATAATGTATATTTCGATAGTTTTCGACTTTTCGAGACACAATTATGTTTTTTCAGATATAACAAGGGTTTCGATTTTAAAATATTAATCATCATAAATTAATTTCATTACAAAAATGAAGTTACATTTACAATTAAAATTTACAAAGTCGAAAATACAAAGTAAGAAAAAAAAAATTTATTCGTTGTTCGTTGAATACTTGAATCGCAATCTCCATTTGCCAACAACGCCAGTCGATAATCGGTTTCTGAAAAAAAAAATATACAATAGAAGTTAGTTAGATAGTATTTTTTTGTACAATCGCCATTAAAAAATGAAATTAAATTAGTATTAAGGACTTATCTTTTTCGGACTTTGTCATTGGCTTGGATGTCGTCACGCGAGCGATTTCTTGGAGACGTTGGCTGAAAAATAAGATTGTATGTGTAAGTAATTATTTAAAAATATAAAATAAAAAAATTAATACAATGAGATTAGTATTAAGGAATTATCTTTTTTCGGGCTTGAATCTTTCGCCATTTTCGGAGATTCTCTATGCTCTCTACTCTTAGTCGCCGCCGCCATTGCCGCCACCACTAGTCTCGGTGCCGGTGGTGTCGTCGAATACGTCGTCGTCCGAATCGGTATTTGTGGCATTTTGTGTCCGATGTTCGGTTCTCGTCCAATCATCGAGAAGGCATTGGTATTCGACGTTTTCTACCGTCAACCTCGAACGCCTTTCACTTAATGTTAAGCCGCCCATGCTAAAAACTTGTTCAACCGCGACGATTGAAATTGGGACGACAAAGATTTCCCTAGCGATCTTCGCCAACGTTGGATACGTTGGCGACATCTTCGACCACCATCGGAGGACGTTGAACTGATCTTCATCCTCGGCGAACTCAAAAGTGGTCGACAAGTAGTTATCTAACTCTATGAACGGGTTCGTCGACCTATGGCGTTTGCTCGTGTTGAGGAGGTTGTAGTAGGAGGCTAAGCGATCACTACCGCTAGCACTACTACTACTAGTGGATTGACCCGAACTCGATCGAATTGGGTCTTGGCCAATACGGTCTTATACGCTCTAAAGACTGCCTTTAGAGCGTCATACCATATATTCCTAACTTGAATATTGTAGTTATCGGGGATAACACTAGAATCAGCCGCAATGGACTGGTAGTATAGTGCCAGAAAATTATCTGTCCCCTCTAAGCGTATTCTGGGGTCTAATATCTTCGCAATGATGAAGATATCGTGTAGTTCCCAAAAGTATTTCACCCATTTAGCCTTCATGGTTAAAACGGCCGGACCCGCAATCTTGTCATTGACAAAAGCGTTTAGAATGCATGCGACTTTAACGCAATGATCTAATGCTAAGATTGATGTCGGGTAATATGTTCCCGACATCTCCTTCGTGGCATCGTGAAATACTTGAAGTATTTCACATATGCCGTTGCATCCGTCCCACATCGTAGGATGTAATGCTACCCCGAATTCGGGGTTTTCGTCGTAGAAATCGCTCAAGGTGTGGCGATATTCGTACGACGTATCTAACATCTTGTAGGTGGAATTCCACCTGTTGGGTACATCTAAGGCAAACTTCTTGGGCGTGATTCCCAAACTTTTACAATGACGCTTCCACTTCTTCAGTACAGAAGAGTGGCGCATCATGTAACTAATTGCCGTTCGTATCGGCGTAACGTGTTCCTTTAGATGCGTGAATGCGTCCTGAACACATAGGTTAAGTATGTGGCAGAAGCACCGGACATGAAAGAATCGACCGCCAAATGACGGTCGACAATACTTAAATCAAATCTTCAATGCTCGCGTTATTAGCGCTAACATTATCAAAGGATACCGAGAAAATCTTCTCGAGTATCCTATATTCCGATAAGATACTCCTAAGCTTAAGTGCGATGTTTTGAGCTGTGTGTGTTGTGTCAAATTCCCTATACGCAATTAAGCGTTTCTGTACTTGCCAAGAGTCATCAATCCAATGGCATGTAACGCCCATGTAATGATGATCTTGCCAGTGATCGCTCCATATATCG
The DNA here is from genome assembly GCA_004919715.1 of Linderniella brevidens. Lineage (NCBI taxonomy): Eukaryota > Viridiplantae > Streptophyta > Magnoliopsida > Lamiales > Linderniaceae > Linderniella > Linderniella brevidens. The sequence continues at coordinate 9,963,326 of SWDC01000153.1, read as the reverse complement.
GATGCAATGGACAGTTTACACTCTAAATTTCCTAATTGATCTATTAACTCGCGTTTATACGCGAGTACCGTCTTCCTAATGTGTCGCGTAAGGGTGCTACGTGAAACTTTCTTCGCTTGGGGGTTATACGACTTTCTGATCCACTCTTCGTAGATCGGATCGTCGGCAAACCGAAAAGGAAGATGTTTCGCGCAAACAAATTTTGCAAGTTGTTTGCGCGCGACGTCTTCATTGTACATGAACAAAGACGTCGGACTCGCACTGGGTCCTTGTCCGGTAGCGGACGAACCCGTGCCCGTAGCCCCGTGCATTTGACTTTGACTTTGACTAATTCCTATCTTAGTATGATGTTTTGAGCGGATATGGCCGGTAAAATTGTCATATCCGCCCCCCTTCTTAAATGGGTACTCCTTACCACAATAATTACATATAACTTTAAAAAAATCTTTATTTTCGGTCGGTACCTTCTTGAAGTGTACCGCGAAAATATCCGAGCGTATGGCGGCGGCGGCGGCCCGTGCTTGGGTCTCGGTCGGCGGCATCGGCGTCGGCATCGGAGTTTCTTCCCGTCGGTCCCGTTGCGTGTTGCTCGCCGTTCCATCCACGTCCGAGCCGAGGACGTCACTTAGGTCGAGCATAATTTCGGGGGAGTCGTCATATTGGTAGTGGTCATCTTGCGATGAACTACCAACAATTTGTTTCCCCCTCGACCTCGAACTCGATCCTCGACGACGGCTATCCATATCTAAAATAAACGTTCGATAAAAATATGTGTAAACTTACGAAAAAAGAGGCGAGTAAAATTCGGAGCACCGTGTAGTAGAGCCGGGCGAGGATTGATGAGTGTAGGAAAGCCGGGCTAGGATTGAGGGACTAGTATTTTAATTAGTTTATTTTTAATTCGTGGACTACAACGAGGCTGAGAATTACGCGTTTTGAGAGTGAATAATTGAGAGAAAGAGATAGAATTGAGTTGTGATTTTTTTAAAAGGGGTGGGGGGTATTTATAATTTTTTGGGCTAAGTAGCCGTTGCAACCGCCGGTTGCAACGGCTAGTTCAATTTTATTTTATTTTTCCTAACGGTTATTTTTCAATTTTTTTTTTTCAAACGGCTATTTTTATTTTTATCAAAATTTTTTTTTTAGACAACCGCCGGTTTGCAACAGGCGGTTTGCGGTTTGGGAAATTCCCAAACCGCGTGGAACCGACCACCCGCGGCCGCCGGTTGCGGTTGGTGGCCGGTTCCGGTTGAAAACCGGCGGTTGGCCGGTCGGAACCGCCGGTTCCGGTTAGTTTTGGGCATGTCTACAGAATAGTAATCTAATCTAAGTACCACCTTAATATGATCAATGTGATATGTCATATAAGTTTTGTATTTTGGTGATATTTTATTTTGAATATTAACGTGATTTTGGAATATTGGTCTACTTCATCGGAGTATTGTGTGGGTTGATGTATAATTGTCATATTTAGTCATATACATATCATTTTGTAATATGAATTATCGTGTTTGTTTAGATTTGATAAATAGTGAAATAGAATAATGATTGAAATACATCAACTACAAGTAAAAAAAAAAAGATATATGTGATATAAATTGACATTATTATTAACTCCAGGTTTTATTAATTGTGTTAGATCTTAAATAGTATGTAATGTATTTTAGTAGTCTTTGTCTTGTAATTTCATTTTAAGCGAACTAGATTATATTTAGTAGAGACTACTGATGTATTAGTTGTAATGGGCTAATTAGGGCCCATATATCTTATATCTAATTTAATGGCATAAATACTAAAACCCCTATTCAAATGAATTATTATTGGAAAAAGGGCATCCACGTTAAAACCTCTCAAGCTAAAGAACACGCACAAACACGCACTTGAAGGTATTCGAGGTTTCACAATCGATTCAACCTTATAATCGTTGTTCGTTAGGTAATTTCTGGTTCTTCAATTGGTATCAGAGCCTAGCGTGATCGATTGAATCCTTTTTCGTTTGGATTTGAGAGTTTTTTCGACGAAAGTTTCAAAGTGTTGTAAATAATTTTCGAGTGATTTTGAACCTATTTTGGTTGCTTTTAAACTAGTTTAGTGTTATAGGACATTTTACGAGTTTCCATGAAAGAACCCATAATTTTTCATCAAGTTTGAGCAGTTTTCGAGCAAAATATGTATTCGGAAATTTTCGATAAAATTTTGAAAATCGTTTCGCAAATCTCTGGGAAAATCGATTTTTGGTACAACTGAAAATTTTCTGTGGCAGTTTCGTAAAAATTGGTATCGAAAACGTAAACCTCTGCGAATATTGATTTTCGCAATAACAAAAAATATTCGAAATGAGATTTTCGAAACAAAATTTTCGCAACGAATTTTCGAAGCTCGATTTTGGCATCAAGCTTTCGAAAATCGATTTTTGCAATCCAAAAATTTTTTAACTCTGATTTTTGAAAAGCAATTTTTGCAACAGATTTTTGGAACGTAATTTTCGAAACTCGTTTTTTGCATTGTGACTTTCAACATTATTTTCGAAACCTGATTTTCGCACTCAAAGTTTTTCGAAACCAAATTGTAGTTGAACTCTCTAACTTCGAAAATGAAAAACTCTTCTTACTCCAACCACCCTAGTTTAATCAACTCACGTCAAAAGATCAAAACCTAACAAGTAGGAATGGGGAGAAGAAAGCCACGTGGACTCGAGAGGAGGACGCTAGTCTCTTTTCTAAAAAGAAAAAGCTACATTTATCTTTCGTTCCATTTTCTAAGTCTAAAATTGAATTAATGTAGAGAGCTTTCTTCATGTATCACAGACCGTGTTTAGGCTTGTCAGTGGGGCGGGATTCCCCGTCCCCGCGGGGATCCGCCACGAATTGGACAGGAAATCCCCGATATTTTATCCCCGCGGGGCGGGGACGGGTAGAGATTTTTTCCCACGGGGATCTCCTTTCCGTTCCTCGCCCCGTCCGATATATTATAATATTTAAATAATATTTATTTTATATTATTATAATATAAATAATATTAAAATTTTAGTTTAAATGATATTAAAATAATATAAATTATATTGAAATATAGTTTAAATAATACAAATAATATTAAAATATAGTTTATATTATAAATAATATATATTTTAGTAAAAATATTACCGAGGCGGAGAATCCCCGCGGGGACGGGACGGAGACGATTTTGTCCCCGAATGCCTCGCGGGGACGGGGAATAGAACCCCGCCGCCGCTCCGCCCCGTTGACATCCCTAACCGTGTTTCTACCTTTCTTTCTATGTTTTCAAGACAAAAGCATGTAAAGATTGTTAAGCATTCTAATTCCTATGAATGTCATTATGATCCCAATGCTATTAATTCTCGTCATAGGAATGTAACTCACAAAAAGGACAGAAAGAAAGTGCATTCTTCTACGAAATCGAGTTCTAACTTGACAAGAAGATAGAACATACTTCAAAAGAGCCAAAGCACACTATACTAAAGTTAATGCTAAAGTCTTAGAAACTAGACAAATCTGGGTGACCAAACAGGAACTTGCATCAAGCACTAACCTATACTATCCATTATGAATCAAGAAGATATGGGTTCCTAAGTCCGAAATCGACTCCAACAACATACTTAAATCTGACTTAGAATTCAAATCTCCAAATAGTGCACGCAAATCATCATATGAAAATAAGGGAAGACTCGTCCTTAAATGGGTACCTAAATCTCCTTCATCTGTTTTGCAGATCCATCATGTGTGGTACTTGGATTTTGGTTGCTCCACATACATGACTGGAATAAAAGAACTGTTAAGCAATTGCACAGAGAGATTCGGTGGCAAAGTGTCGAGAACAACCAATCCGCTCCATTTTAGGACACAGTGATTTAATCCATGACAACCTCACAATCAAGGGTCCATCGTTAGTGGCGAGAATGGAAAAGAACTTCTCACCTGATCTACGGAGTCCAATCTCTACACAATAAACCTGAAGATTGTCCGACCTTCGACGGATGTATGCCTGATATCAAAGGCCTCTTTATAACAGAGCAATCTCAGGCATCAACGGTTGTCCCACCTCAACTTCAAAATGCTGAATAAACTACACTCAAAAAAGTTAATCACCGGACGCGTTGATGTATCACAAGGAGCACATATGCACTTCTTGTGAAATGGGGAAGATGAAGAGAGCATCCCACCAAACGAAGCAAATCGCCGCAACCTCTCGGCCACTCAAGCTACTTCACATGGACCTCTGTGGCCCGATGAGAGTTCAGAGCATCAACGGTCGAAAGTACGTCCTTGTGATCGTGGGCGACTACTCTCGCTGTATGTGGACAAGAGTCCTCAGAACGAAGGACGAGACATCCGAGTTAATTATCGCGTTTGTGAAGACAAATCAGAATCTGCTGAGATGCAATGTCAAAGTTATCCGCACGGATAATGGTATTGAGTTCAAGAACTAAGGGCTCAGTATCAATCCCTTGGAATATCTCAGCAATTCTCTGCTGCTAAGACTCCACAACAAAATGGAGTAGTGGAGAGAAGGAACATGACTCTAGTGAAAGCAGTCTGTACGATGCTGATTTACTCGAGCCTTCCCATTTCTCTGGACAGGAGCCGTCAACATAACTTTATTTAACCAAAATAGGACTAGCATTCACATGCATTTTGGGAAGACTCCGTACGAACTAATCAACCAACGAGTCAAATATAGGCTTCATTCGAATCTTCAGATGCAAGTGCTTCGTTGCAAATGATAGAGAAGATGGAGGCAAGTTCGATGCTAAAGCATTCGAAGCCGTATTCTTAGGGTACTCTACGACATCCAAAGCGTATCGAGTCTACCTAAGGAAAGGATGACAATCATGGAAAGCATCAATGTCACGTTCAAGGAAATGCCATCTATGGCTTTTAGATACATCCGTCCAGAACCCGGGCTAATCAGAGTGTTGACAAAAGATCAACACAATCCTACACACATGGAAGGGACATCTGCTTCAGAAACAAAAAAGACGACGACATGGACTATATGTTCGAGCACTTCTACTCTTCTCGTCGTGTACCAACAACCCTTCCAAAACCCATTCTCAGCAGTGATGCATCGGAACCACACGTAGGATAAACAATTGTGGCCGATGAAGGATCTTCACCTCAAAATATTGATGTCACTGCAAATGAAGAAAACGAAGAAACATCTCCGATCTAGATCTCCGATATTGGAATCAACATGTCCGATCCACCTCTCACTGTCGAGATCTCCACCTCCACCGACATGGAATATGTGGACCCGAACAATGTTGACAGTGTCGTACAACCGCTACCACATGAGAAAAGTGGACTCGAGCCCATCCTATGGATCAGATCATCGGATATCCGAACTAATGACCCACGAAGGTCTATTCACGTGCTTCCTAAGTCAGAAAGAGCCAATCAAGGTTGTGGAGGCATTAGCCGATCCCGATTAAATAACGACAATGAAAAACGAAATCCATCAGTTCAAACGACTGAAGGTTTGGAGACTAGTCTCGAAACCCAAGGGAAAAACCATTATCAGTTCCAAATGGGTCTTCAAAAACAAGAATGATGAAGATGGTGTCATCATCATAAACAAGGCTTGATTAGTGGCTAAGGGTTACAACCAACAAGAAGGGATCGATTACGACGAAGCCTTTCCACATGTTGCCCGAATCGAAGCCATCAGGCTCTTCCTTGCTCATGATGCCCACAAGAACTTCACCGTGTATCAAATGGATGTCAAGATGGCTTTCCTGAACGGCGTCTTAAAAGAAGAAGTCTGTGTGACACAGCCTGAAGGGTTCGTGAGTGAAGCTCACCTTAACTATGTCTACTAATTAGACAAGACACTCTACGGACTAAAACAAGCTCCTCGAGCTTGGTAAGACGTCCTATCTGACTTTTTGGTCAAGTCAGGCTTCACAAAAGGGAAGATCGACACAACTCTCTTCATCCGACGACATGGAACAAATATTCTGTTAATCCAAGTCTACGTCGATGATATTATATTCGGATCTACAAAACCAAGGTTGTCCAAGCAATTCAGAGACCTTATGAAGACTAAGTTCGAGATGAGTATGATGGGGGAGCTTAAATTCTTCCTCAGATTACAAGTCAAGAAACTCCCGGATGAAATCTTCATAAGCTAACCCAAGTATATTCATGACATCATGAAGAAGTATGACATCGAAAACTGCGCTCCAAAGAGCACATCGATGTCCTACTTGCAAGCTTGACTTTGATCCCGCCGCGAAGCCAGTCAACCCAATTATGCATGGTGTAGAATGGACAAGAAAAGCACCTTCGGAGGCACGCAATTCTTAGGTGACAAACTGGTAAGTTGGTTATCTAAGAAACAAAATTGTGTGTCAACCTCCACTCACGAAGCGGATATGTCGTTGCTGCTAGCTGCTGCTCTAAAATCATGTGGATGCGAATGCAACTAGATGACTATGGGTCTGATCTAAATAATATACCTATTTATAGTGTCTCTAATAATGCAATAGCTATTACATGCAATCATGTACACCATTCACGCGCCAAACACATAGACCTTATGTATCACTTTATAAAAAATCTTGTGGAAAAGACACAATTGACATGTACTTTATTTGCACCGAGTTACAGTTAGTCGACTTATTTAACAAAGGCTTTGGATGAAAAACGCTCTCCTTTCCTTCTTTCTAAGTTAGGCATGATGAACATCGACTCTTTATCGATTGTGCCTCGCGAATCTTTTATATTGTAAATCTTATACATAGGTGCATATATTTAGGAGCAGTAACTTCTATCAAATTAAGGGGGGGAGTAATAATTATTCAATTGCGGGGAAGCTACTTTTATATGTCTAAGGGGAGCACTAATTGAATTTTTAAAGGGGAGTAGAGATATTACTAAGATATTAATATTTTTTATTGTCTTATTTTTAAGGCTAAAAGAAAATCAAAAGAATTTTTTTATACTATTATTTTATTATATTTAATTGCAATATTATTTTCACATTATAATATTTTAAATTTCTCTACTCTTCACTTAAAATCTTCGAAAAAAATTTGACAAATTTTTTGCACCGCTTTTTGCAAAAATGGGATTTTCGCAACTTTATATCGAAAAAGGTACCGAAAATACCTAACTTCAAAAATTAGCCATTTCGAGAAACTCAATTCTGAAAAACTCTCGCGAAACCCGACACCGAAAAATATTCATTCTTAAAAATCCTTCAACAGCGATTAAAGGTAGTTAACCCCGATTTACTTACGTTTTTTATGTTTCACATCCGATTACACTCGGAATCGACCCCGATTTCACACGTTTTCAACAACAAGGGTCGATTTTCGAAACCTCGTGTTTTTCGCAAAAATCACCCTTCAAAAACTTTCAATTTAGGGCTTAATTTGATGTTTAATCGCGTTCTCAAGCTTCAGTTTATGCTTAATCGACGTTTAGTGTTAATGATTTTCGAAACATTTCGCTGACTTTTGTGAAGTTCTGATTTTTGAATCATAAGTTAAATTTAGATTTTTCGAAAATCATCGTTTTGAAAATCTTCGATTTTTGCATTCATGTGTCGAAAATATTTCGAAAATTATTTTTCGCACCAATTGTTTCGAACCCGAGACTTCGCAAATCTTATTTTCGAAACCCATACTTAGAATTTTTTACACGCAAACACTTTCGAAAATCTAATTTTCAAAATCACAACTTAACAATTTTTCGAACGTAACCATTTCGAAAATCCGATTTTTGCAAACAACACTTAGAAAACTTTCAAACATAAATGTCTTTCAAAACCCAATTTTCGGTATCACCCCTTAGAAAAATTTTCGCACCTGACGCTTGCGAAAACCCAATTTTCTAAATCAACACTTAGAAATTTTTTCAAACGCGAAAGTTTTCTTCGCAACCAGATTTTCGATATCACACTTGGAAAATTTTCGCAACCCACTTTCATTCGAAAATCCGCACGTAGCATCATCTTCGCACTTAAACGCTTCGAAAATCATATTAACACAATGGAATATCTAGTCACTACTAGTTAGCAAATTATAATTCAAAAACCAAAAGCCAACGCAAAGAAAACTAGGGACTTAGAAATTTTCTCTTATGAATACATCTCAAATCACTAAGTCCCGCTCTAATATAAAAACACGAAATTGGATATTTGACTTCGCTCATTGACTAATCATCCTTTCTTTTGTCCAAATTTCAGAACAAAATAAAAGGCATCCTCTTCGAACAACGTTTACCCACAAGAGAATTGGCTACAAATAAAAGAGAACAACTTTGGCCTCGACCTGACCACGTTCAAGTGCAAGGACGAAGTCGTGATCGCCATTCTCCGTGGTCACCCTCTTTTGCCCGCCTTAACCTAAATGAAGCAAGTCCCCGAAGAATACCTCCAACAATGATGGGCCACACTAAAGAAGGCGAAACCGACAACAAGTTTGTCTTTGAAGTCCACAATCAACACTACTACAACAGTGCTGGACAAGAAGATAATTCGGAGAGTACTCAAGCTACCCATGCTCCAATCGTACTAGACCCTGCCCACCGACACGGAACTACTACTAAATCTCAAACGCGTGGGCTATGCACCAGACCTGAAGCTGCTCTCAAGATATCAACTGGGCGGGATTCCTCCTCCTTGGAGGACCCTCTCCGGGCTCGTCAACAAATGTCTGTCACCCAAACGCTCTGGTTTAACAGAGGCAACGTCAACGTTCTCAGCATCTACCACATCATCATCTACAACAAGAACGTTGACTACGCCAAACTGATTTGGAATAATCTTTTAGACCAAATACAAATTAGAGACAACCTAAAGAAGATCAAAGTCGTTTCGTACCTACGGTGGGTCCCGCTCCTTATTGACTATTACATGACGGACCACCAAGAAATCCCGAGGCTACCCAATGCTAAGAGCTACCCGACAGTGCTTCTAAAGTTCTTCCACATGGCGAAGGACAACCCCCGAGGACCTCAGTCCACCCCGAAGGTAATACCGGAAGCTCTCCCGCGCCTCGTCGACTAGACGGACAAAGCAGTCATCGCCTACTGTTAGGAGCACAACCTTCATGCTCCCATTGCTCAGGCAGACCCAGCCAAGCCCAACCCCAAAGAAGACCTGAGCGAACGTGAGGGTCCTGAGAGGTCACCAACCGTGGAGTCCTCTTAAGCCACTGAGTCGAAAGATGAAGGACGTTTACTATACGACGTATCGAGCACCCGTCGAGTGAAACGTCAAAAGCAGAGGAACGGCCAACCTGAATCCTCATTGATGCCCTCTACATTTGCCACCATACCCACTAAATCGGACAAACCCAATAGGTTCAGGAGTCGATTTATTCGACTTCCGATTAGAAGTCGCCGCATCTAGTCCACCGCGCACACACAACCCATTCCCGACCACTTCTCTATCTCCCAACATGTACAGCTTTCAACAATGACACAAGGGGATCCACGTATGCTATCACTGCCTCACTCAGAGGCGGGCGATATTGAAAAAGGTGGTTCATAGCCCCTAACCAGCGCCCCTTCCTTCATCACATAGACCATGTGCCCGCCTTACCATTATTCTTCCCACCAATTAGGACACATACACCTTTCTCCTATGTCTTAGTGACCTAGCCAGAACTTCCATAGACGCATCCATTATGGATGTTGTTCGAGGATTGGAAGGAAGTCCTACCGCTGTAACATCAACGACAACAGCGGTAACAAACCATCCACTCGAACCCCCGACGAATGTGATGTTAAGGGAAAGCCTTAGTGGCTCCGATACGGTGATTACCTCAGCATGTCTTGCACCTATCTCAACAGTCGTAGTGACACTCCCCCCTATAGTGTCTCTGGGATCCAGGGCCGACTTTTGGGTAAAGCAGGTGAAGCAAGAGCGTTAGGCCCCGATCTTTTAGGTCCCCCGGTTTAGTAATACTATTATATATATATATATAAATTATTTAATTGTTTAAAAATGTATATATCTTGAGGCCCTCAATCCAGTTATGTTATTATATAAATAAAATTTAGTGAGTTAAAAGGTCAAATATCTTGAGGTCCTCAATTTAGTAATACTATTATATAAATAAAATATAGTTAGTTAAGCAAGTCCAATATCTTGAAGTCCTCATTTTAATAATACTATTATATAAATAATATTTAGTGAGTTAAAAAGGTCTATATCTTGAGGCCCACAATTTTAGTAATTTTATTATATAAATAAAATTCTGTTAGTTAAAAAGGCTCAATATCTTGAGGCCCTGAATTTAATATGTTAGCATATCAACAATTCTTAATTAATAAAAAATCCTAGAAATTAAAAGATCCTAGATCTAACATAAACCGATAGTTAGACTATATTGATATTGGATTATGTTGACAGTTCCCGTCACTATTGCTTCTACAAAAATAACTTTTTTAAAATTAAAAATTATACAAAACTACGTAAGATCCACAGTATCGCAAGAAAGATTAAATGGATTCGCTATATCAATAGACAATAAAATATTAGTTACAAAAATTTTAGAAAATAACTTTCGTAAGAAAAAGCTATAAGAATAAATTTCATGTAAAAGTAGTTTTTTTTTTCTTTTTTTGACAAAATTCTACTAAAGATTTTTTTTTTGAAAAAAAATCTTAACTTCGTCTATTACAAACTTTAAGTGTAATATCCGCCCCTCCCATGTTCGGATAAAGGATGAGGATTGTGTTAGGTTGGCAAGTAAAAAAGGCCCCATTTTTATGTTCACTTTAGACCACATATTATAATGAGCCGACTCTGCTACGATCGACTGGAAGTCCTGCCACAGTAAGTTTAGGCCACGCATCGGTTACCTACTCCGACGTTATCGCATGAAACATCTTAATGGCTTCCGTAGGTTATCGTCCTCGTTCGTCACGAAGGAGACCTTGTTCCGGTCTATTAAAGAGGCCGTCGACGCACTTGTCCCAACTCTCGAAGACAACATCCTCGGACAAGTGCGTATGATGATATATCCGCCTTACAAGACAAGGGCAAAGCTCTCGTGACGAACGTACCACCTTCACCACCGCGACCTACCCATCCCCTCGACCCATATACAATGCCCATCCACCAAGTCCATGACATCCTCATCTCACGAATCCGCACCATTGAAAATAGAACTCCATCCGAACATAAGCTATATGAGAGATTAATCGATGGCCCAAACTCGCCCCCAACCACCACCTGCCGAGAAGAAAGCACTCGCTCAAAACACCGACCCGACGGTCCTGACGATTAAGGTCGTCCTGAGGGGGAGAAGCGGCAGAAAACACAGAAGGGCGGTCGTGGACGAGGAAAGGAGAAGACACTGAGTCGTGGAGCGGACACGTCGTCATCAAACCCACCACCCTCATCTTCCACCAAAACAACCACCACCTCACTGACCAGCCACCCAAACAGAAACAACCACTTAACCCGAAACACCACCACAAATTGCTGCCCAAATAGTCCAAACCACCACCACTTCCTAACAGCTTCAAACCAACCCCATCCCTACATCGACAAGTATATCTTTAAAGAGGAGTGATTGAACAGAATGGAGACGGAAGAAGATGACTGCCTGTTCTTAGAGCACGTTCAGTACTTTCTAAACAAGGCAGTGGTCGACATCTGTCTAATCGAGCCAGAAGAGGAGGATGAAGGAGTAGACCACAGAAACGACCTCTCGGAACTCCCATGTGTGCTCTCCTACCAATTGCCAGAGAAAGAGGAAACTAGTATAAAGAAGGAGAGACATTGGGATAATAAGAAGATCAATGCCCCCTACCGCTACATTGAAGACTACTACCCAATGATATGCCCGAGACAAGAAAAAGATAAGGAGGGTCGATGAGCTCTATCTCAAGGCCTATCATACCTCAAGGGAATATATTAGGGCTTCCAGCACGTGTACATGCTCATGGAGATGCCGAACACATATCATCTAACCAAGGAGCAGTACAAGACGCAACAAAAGCACAAGCACCCCATCTTCGGTATCGTAAAAGTGAACCACACAATTGGACGCTTCCCTAGTGCTATCTACGTTATTGAGAGGACGCACAAGGCTAGATAAAAGATAACGGAGACCGACCTTCCCTACCACCCGCGAAGTGTACCAGATGTACAGGATGTACTGGAAGTTCCCCCTCAACATATTCAAACACAACGCAGGGTTCGACGGGCTCAAACGTACATGCTGAGACAGGTCAAGTACTACGCCGTTGAAGACTGTCAACTGGCTTTGGAGAGCAACATGAAGAAAGTCAACCTAACAAAGTCACTCAACAGCGGTAAACCTTTGGCAAATATCGTAGAAAATTACGTCTTCCCGAACCCGGAGATTGTGGTCACGTACTTGCAACACAGAAAGTGTCGGACGCAAGCTCTCATGGTGTCAGAAGTTTGCGAAATTCTATGATGGAACTTTGAAGATTATCCGAGACAAGCCGAGGCAACGGCTCGAGACACTTCCTCCCGAGCAACTTCTCGAAGATCAAAGGGTCAAAGAGGCTCTTATGCTTGAGAAGATCATCGATAATCCAAGAACAGATGTATCTCATAAATAACATAAGACACTACGAGATTGCTCTTGGATTGTGGCAGTCTTTCTTTGCCAACGGGAACATCTTCCTCCTCATCGCTCAAGGAAAAAAAGACAAGACAAAGACCTTGAAGCACGATTTGAAGATTGGACACTAAGGGGGAGATTGTTAGATCTTAAATTTTGTCCAATGTGTTTTAGTAGTTTTTGTCTTATAATTTCATTTTAAGTGAACTATATTTTATTTAGTAAGGCCTAGTGATGTATTAGTTTTAATAAGCTAATTAGGGGCACAAGTATCTTATACCTAATTTAAGGGTAAAAATACTAAAACCCTAACCCTTATTCAAGTGAATCACTATTGAGAAAAGTGCCTCCACGTTAAAATATCTGAAGCTAAAGAACACGCACAAACATGCACTTGAAGGTATCGAGATATATCAATCGATTCCACCTTATAGTCGTTGTTCGTTAGGTTATTTCTGGTTCTTCATAATGTTAAGGATTACGAACATGTCTCCCTCACAGAGATACAATGTTACGGTTAATCTTGATCAAAGAAAGATGTTGTTTCTTGATAGATTGAAAACATTTCCGTAAAATTTAATTTTTATTCGATCGAAACTAGAATAAAGGAGTTGATGTTCTTGGCATTTTGGTTCTTATATGAAAAACGGAAGTGACATTATTTTTTGGGCTAGTTACTTTTTTTAGTCCTGTAATTTAGGGGGGGTGGCGTGGACACATAATATGTGGGATGACATTATACGGACAATAACTTTCAAAAGTAAGCAATTTTGGGACATTATACACCGAGTAAGCAATTTTGGGTCATTATACCAAAATTTGCTTAATTTTGAAAGTTATTGTCCATATAATGATACCCCTAAATTCGTTGAAATCCTAGATTATACGCCGAAACTCTAGAATTTGGGGCATTGACTTTTAGGACTCAATGTAATTTCCGTTACTGGCCGATACCATTGACTTTAGGACTGATGCACGATCAATGTAATTTCCGTTACTAGTCGTTTGATAAGAAAATAAAAAAATTAAAAAAATGATATAGCCGTTGGAACCGGCGGTTCGATCCGTGAACCGGCAGTTCTAACGACTATTATCAAAACAAATCTATGGGTACTCCTCTTCAAAAATCACAACTCAATTATATCTCTATTTGTTAATTATTCAATATCAAGCCTCGATATTTCTACTCCTCAAATTTAAACTAATTAAAATACTACTCATTTCTTATCCTTACACTCAATTTAACTTTCACACCACACGCATGGAATTTTACGCACGTCCATAGAAGTTTTACCATATTTAATCGAAAGTTTTTTTTCTCGACAGGTAATGAATCGCCGCAGTCGAGCATCGATATCGATGGAGAAACAAATTTTTGGTAGTTCATCGCAAGATAACTACCAAGATCGTGACTCTCCCAAAAGTCATGGTATTTGGCGAAAGTATCTGCTTGAGCCTTAATTTCTACATTTATGACATTGGTCCATTCGCGAGCCTCAAAACTTTCCATTGCCTCTAAGAAGTGAACGGAATCTCCTCCCACTAAGTGGTATCTTTATATTCATGAAGAAATACAACATAATCATCTGAAAATGCATTTCTTCGTTCTCGCGTTGGCCTCTATGGAGACCCTGGTTCTATCTAAATTTGAGGTTCATCAGTTTGTACTTGAGAATCACTTCGGCTTCATTAAGCTGATCGTGATGAGCAACTACATGCGATGCTTGCTGATCAGTTGGAGGAATGTTTTCATCATATTGACCGTATCTCGAGATTCGATCACAGTAGGGACAAAAAATTCGTCCTGATCGACCTGAGCAGTACGAAGAGGAATTTCTGGATCCTCTTCTTCGAACAAGAAATCACTTTGTTTATCCTTGTCCTCCCCAAACTCAAGATTCTCAAAGAACAGAGCATTTCCCATCTCAAAAAATATTATGGATGTGGAATCATAAAATTTATAGCCTCGTAATTTTTTCGGATATCGTACAAAGTAGCTTATAACAGTTCTTGAGTCCAATTTCTTCTCGCTTGGCTTGTAAGGTCTTGCCTCGGTAGGACTTCCCCAAACTTGTAAATGCCTGACATGTCTTTTACATGTTCATACCTCGTATGGGGTACCGTTCGTAGCTTTAGCAGGAACTCTGTTAAGGATATAGGCTGCGGTTCTTAATGCGTCGCCCCGGAGAGAGTGAGGTAAGGTCATACGAGCAATCATACTTCTTACCACATCATGAAGGGTTCTTTTTCGTCCTCATCTACACCGTTCATATTTGAACTACCTGGCATGGCGTACTGAGGGACGATCTCACACTCTTCTAGAAACTTAGCAATAGGCCCCGACCATTGTTCACCTGATCCATCGTACCGCCCATAGTATTCTCCACGAGGTCCAATCTGACGGCCTTAATCGTTTTTCCGTGTCGATTTTTTACTTCGTCTTTAAGCGTCCTAAAAACGTCCAGTGCTTCAGACTTTCCATGAACCAAATGAATTCTCGGATGGTAACTTACGTTTTATTCCTCGAGTTTCCACTGAGACTCACCGTAATAATTTATTGTATAGAGTAAATACAGATTATCGTGTTTCGATCACTAAAGAGTTGGAATAGATAAAACACTTTCTATTACCAAATGAACAAACATAACCTTCTTTGTCCAAAACAGAAACCGAAATGAGATTCTGTCTAACTGAAGGTACTACAAAAGTGTTATTCAAATCCGAAAAGAAAGCGAAACTCAACAATAATTTAAATGTCCTGATGCCTTGAACTTCAATTGGTTCTCCAGCCCCCATATAGATGAATCTTTCAGCATCATTGGGCTTTCGACAGTTAAGTAATCCTTTATAGACATGCTAATATGAGTTGTAGCACCAGAATCAACTCACCAAGTATATCACGGTACGAAAATCAAATTAGTTTCATTGTTTACTAAAGCTAAATTTGTATCTTTCTTTAGTCGCCAATCATTATATTTGGCACAGTACTTCATATGAGAAGTTTTCTGGCAGAAGAAACATTTAATAGGTTTTTCTTTATGCTCTTTATCACAGTCCCTTAGACTTCTTCTGATTAACCGCAGTTTACTCAGGTACTTTATCTTCAGCTTAATCTTTGTGCAATAGAGCCTAACAAAGGTTGAGAGTCAAACCACGAGTGATCAAACTGGTGCAACGATCAAACGTTCATACCATATTCCAGCGAAGTAGTCGCCTTTCGAAGTGCCGATCAACTACTCGCAACGGAAAGACCTTCAGTACTTTAGTTTATCATCACAGGTGTACACAAGCCACTGCTAGATAAACGCCTTCTGAAGGGCCGATCGAATTATCCGTATGTGTCATGTCACGTTGTCGTCCCGACGATTATATTTATAAAATCTCCACATCAATGGTCATGAAGGTGACTACAGTGCTTCATTAAGATATCTCGAATAATCGATTATGTCATATAAACATCTTTATGTTGTTATTAAATTTAATAACCATTGTCTGTTAAAAGTCGCAATATTTCCGAATAGTTCTGAACTTAAAAGCAGACCGGATAGTCTCGAAAAATAGCAACCTATTTAAACCATTTATTGGGCTTAGTTAAACCATATTTAGGTCAAAAACTGAAGTTAGGCCAGTTTAAACCTAGGCAGTACTAAAATGGAGCAGACCCGAAATGCCTTTTTATTAATTAATATGGGCTTAAGTTTGGCCCACTAACTAAAACCCTCAGGCAGCCACTATTACAACAGTGCAGCACCAAAATACAGCCCAAGCACACTTAAGTGAACAGCCCATCAATGTTTTACTAGGCCCATTAAAGAAAAACTAGGGCCCAAAAGTGAAATGGGCCTTTTAGTGAAAAAACTGTAACAGTGCGGCAACTAGCGCAGAGGTCCAACGACTATACAAAGCCCACGGTCTGCAGCGGCACAACCCCTCAGCACCGCACGATGCAGTCTGCGCAGCAGATATGCGGCCACCTGCCGTCATAGCGCCCGCGCCCAACGACGTTGATTTGTGGAAACCCAACGCAGCGCCCAATGACGCTGCTCTGCAAAGGTGGTCGCAGCACCACAGTCCCCAACGGATCTGGTGTGCCGCGATGCTTGTAACCACGATGAGTCCCCGGAGGTAGTGCTGCCGCTTGACTCAACGCCCGACGGCGCTGATCTGTAATATCCGAACGCAGCGACGCTTCTGTTTAGAGTCGCAACGGTTCTTTGGTACAAACCCTATTTAATCATAATCAAGGTGGCTCTGATAGCCCTTGATAGGATCCGAAGTCATATGGATCCGTAAACCTTAGCCTTGATCAGATTAAAGAGAGTGAACCGATAACAAACATTAAAATATATACAGAATAAAACCGTACTTGCAGATATGCCATAGCGTTCCAACGAGTGAGAACCAGGTTTGTGGATATTCCAAGTGCAAGTACGTGAAACCTTTAGATCGGAGCGGTTGGGCACCCCGAAGACCTTAGACTGCAGTTACTAGGGTTTTATAGTAGTGACGGCTCGTGTTTTTCAGTGTGTGTTTGCACTTAGGGACCACATCCATATTTATAGATGTCATAATGGATTGGCCTGTAAATAAGCCCATTAGATATTTACGTCCCAACCCCAAAGAATTCTACACAATATTGATTAGTCTCATCCTCTTCAACCGTTTCAATATGTTGGTTGTGAAAGATGTCGAGCTTCCTCGAAGTGGTATACATGGTATTATAGTTGTCAAATATTCATCATTACATCCTCGAGGACTATGGTTCACCGTCGCGGTGATATCTCTGCCGTCGCAGTCGCATCGGAGCGGGATTGACCCTCACCGCGCTGAAGACACTGGTCGGTGCGCGTATGATTTGTCGCGGCCGATATATCGTCGCGACAACCGAAAAACGGCCTTATCGGCCTGTCGCCACCGATATCGCGCTGCGACGGCCGATATCTTAGAGAGACAAAACCAGAGCGAGCCCTTGATCGTGGTGGTTGCACATTGATTTTTGAGAAGGTTGTGGAGGAAGATGAAGTTAAAAGCCCTAAAGTGACTTAAATTGGCTTAAAATGCTTAGTGGTCTGGATTTTTATTGTCTAGGCCCACTTCGCAGTAAACTAAACCACTTTATATGTTAAAATTTATTATTATTATTATTATATAGTTGGAGAAACTCCTCGTTAGTCTCATGTGGTTAAATTGAAAATCACATTACTAACTTGTAATTTGTAAACGTCGCGACACTCTCTTATGGCTTAAAAAAACATATCACGGTACCCTCGATCAGCATAACCTGCCCGCAAGTGCTTCGAACGCACATTTATGCTGCTGAAAAATGGGGAGAATATGAAAAATTAACTAAACCACGAGGGGGTTTTATGTTATTTTAAAACCATAAGATGTTTTGTGATGAGTTTCAAAATCACGGGGTGTTATATGATTTTTTAGCCTATATAGTTTGATGTTCATGGAGGATGCATAACATCATATTAAAAAATAAAAAACAATATCCAATCGATATCACCGGACCATAAAGTTATTTTCATTGTTACTTATACAAAAACATACTTCAAAACGCATAGAAATTTAAGTAAATGGCCTTTGACGGGGTCAATTTAAAAAAATGGTCTCCAAAATGTTTGTTTGAAGTCTATTCTACCCTTACTAACTCAGCGAAAAGGATGACTTTACCCTTATTTAATCGATTCAACAACTCTTAAAATTAGTTAGGTTTAATCGATACATCTTCATTGTAGCATCACGAGTCTTCTTTTTTCATCGAATTTAACTTGACTTCACAGTTAAAATTAATCTGAAAGACACATAACGAACCGGAACCTTCTCCCGATCCGCAATATTCACCTCGACAATCTGCAACCACATCCAAACCGACTACAATGACAATGAACGCGCGTTCCGAAAGAGTGGAATTAATTTTTATGAGCGTTCTTCTTCCTTAGGCTACCGCGAGCAGGTTTCGTGCATCGAATTGGTTGGGTACGGCGCATGGTTTTCCAATTGTGCAATTTGGACCATTTGTTCGCAAGCGAACAACCGGGGACCTAAACCTACGCGCAAGTCAGGGGACCCGTGATTGTATGTTTGGGACCCGAGCACACTTGCTGTACCCATACGCACGCGGCCCCATGCGCTTGGGTGCAGGTACCATGCAATAATTTGAGTGTACCATGCGCTTGCGTGCAGGTACCATGCTCTTGCGTGCGGGTACCATGTGCGTCTGTGTTGTGCAGGTACAATGCAAGTTGCACTGGGTATCATGCGTGTTTGTGCGAGTACCATGCGCGCATGTGCGGGTACCATGTGTACCTGTGCGGATACCATGCACATTTGTGTCGTGCATGTATGACGCAAGTGCGCGCATGGTACCATGCGCGCATGTGCGGGTACCATGCTCTTGCGGGCGGGTACCAAGCTCACTTGTGCGGGTACCATGCACGCATGTGCGGGTACCATGCTCGTCTGTATAGGTATCATGCGCTTCTCTACAGGTACCATGAGCGTCTGTGCGTGTACCATCGATGCAATTGGACAATTTTTTATTTGCAATTTATGATTTAGGTTGTGCTGAAGAAGCGGTTGTCATCCCGAGATGATGATTTCGAATTTCGATTGACAATGACCGGATTGTACACCAAGGTTAGTGCAAAGATAATGAACAGTCTCAACGGCAATGAGCGTGGCGTATATAGGACGGTAGATTCGGTGCCCGCAATTCTCCATGCGATATGATATTGATGGTAATTGCCATCTTGTGTCGTTGCAACAAGCATCACCCCTTTGTACTTTCCCTTTAAAAAGGTGGCGTCAATAGAAATCACCTTACGCATGTAAGCAAATCCTGTTATGCATGCACCGTAGACCAAAAACAGATATTTGAATCTGTTTTTTTCGTTCATCTCTCAATCCATGACACTTTCCACGTTCACTTGCTTCACAGCTTCCAAGTAGGCCGGGATCAAAGCGTAACAATCGTCTCTGTTACTGAATAACTCCTCCATAGCGAGATGATTGCCTTTTCAAGCCTTGTAATAAGAAACATCCAACCCCCTATTTTCCATCATTGACATGATAGCGTTCGGTGCGGGAATGTCTTTCGGACCGCTAAAATTCTCAAGTAGCATCCTCGATACAACTGATGAACTTCCTTGTCGATTTCTCCAACGTCGATGAGACACGTCGCATGTGTGCATGACACAATATGTCTGTATCGAGAAGAAAAAGAAATCCTTATCTTTTACAGCTCGTAAGCCCCATGAATATTGCTCTATAGCGCATATCACTACATTCAAAGTCCAGTTCGACTTTACCACACTCGAAGGACGCGGGTAAGTCGATTTTGGATATCTCGCGAATAACTTCTGCCTTGTCACGAAATTGGTGACCAACATGTACGCTTGAACCGTCCGAAAATGCAAAAGTATCATCAGCAGCCTCATCTACAGGGTTATGCTCCACATCGTCATCTTCATCGTTGTTTTGATCACATGCGGCGAATTCAACTTCCGAGTTGTCGTGATGTCCGATTGGCTCGTCTTCACTTTCATTCGATTGCAAACCCGGGTCATCCCTACGTCTGCATTGTTCAACGTTGTCTACTTGAAAACCCTCATCTTCGTTAACATGACAATATTGTGTGTAAGATGGGCTGCAACCGTAGCCCTCAAATGGTTCGATTTGCGCATTTTCACCGCAATCGGCTATCACGAGTCTTGATTGAGGGCCATCGAAACCAAGTAGGCACGTAGAGCATAATCGTGTTCGATGTATATGAGCATCGGATAACTGTAAGCTACATTTGGCATATAGCTTAGCGTCAGTCTCGCATTGTCGTTGCGAAACGACAATACCGCTACAATTTGGTCTTTCACGTCTTCTAACGTGCATGTGTCCTAATCCATCAAAATTGAATGCCAGCTACAATTTGGCACATGGGACCAAGTCGAGTTATTGTCCTCGCCGATTAACCACCGGCCATCAAATTAAAACACAATGGTGGTAATTTTCATATTGATCACATGCAATTTTATGCAAAGTTATTGTTTAGAAAACGTTTGTCGTAATAAAACATGCGTATGTATGATTTTCAGCGCATGAGACACGATCAGAGAATCAAGGTGGGACCCGAGTAGAGAACCACGGAATTGCGCATACAGGAAAGGGACCCGCGAATAAAGGCATGGGACCCGCGCACAACACTAGCGATTACTAGCGGGGACCCTGCACTTATACTTGGGTACCATGCTTCTACGTTTGGGTCCCTTGTGTTTTTTAGAATGGGTCCCTGCACTTAACGGCGACAACAAACAACATCCCATATGCGCGGGTACCCTGGATATATGCCCGGGTACCCTGGATATACATTTGGGTCCCCTGCGTTTTTCGCGTGGGTCCTCTGCACAAAAACCGGACCTCAAAGTCTGTATTTTCAGCTTGAGTCGCTTTAAGGTTGTGAGAGAGGTGTGTGTGGTTAACTTGTGCTCTTTAAAATGGAGAAGATAATGCATTCATTTCTTTTGTATGTTTATGGTTAAAGAGGGAGATGGACTCATGTTCAGTTTCTGCACACTGTACGGACGTATTTTCGTTTTTTTATTTTATTGTGTTACGTATGATAATTAGTTAATATGGTTAACGGTTAAACAAAGTGAGGGCTATTGAAAAAAAAAATCGTCAACGAGGCTATTTTTTAAAAATTGACCCAACCAAGGGCTATTTTTTTAAAAGACACTAAATAACACATATATGTTTATAATATTTTTTTTAAAAAAAAAAGTAAATAAGTAGAGGATTGCAAGCACAAGATATATAAAAGGCAAAATTATAAGATTAGGTCACTAAGTATACATTTTTTCATTCTTGGGTCACTATGTTTGATAATTCCAAAAGTGAGTCCCTAACTTTGTATAATCAAGACAATTTTGGGTCGTGTTTTCAATTTTAGGTCACTAGGTATATATTTGTCGATTTTGGGTCACTATGTTTACATATTACTTACCAAATGAGTGACCCGAAATTGAAAATTGTATACTAAGTGACCCAAAATCGAAAAATATACACTTAGTGACCTAAAATTGAAAACATGACCCAAAATTATTTTGGCATACAAAGTTACTGACCTGTTTTTGCAATTATCAGATATAGTGACCCAAAAAAAAACATGTATACTTAGTGACCCAATCTTGTAATTTTCCCTATATAATATTAAATTTTCCATTGCACTTTTATTTTCACTAGTACAAAATGTGTGATAGGCGACAGTTTGCTAAAAAGCATCGCCTAAAGTGCAGCGCAGTCGGTTTTTGTTAAAAAGTGACGCCTATAATTTCCTAATACTTTAGGCATCTGTCTTTTTTTACGAAATCGGCGCCTATACTTGTCAACTATAGGCGTCGGTTTCTCTGAAAATCAACGCATGTCTTTTAATTAAGTTTTTTATTTTTATTTTTATTTTTTAAACAATAGGCGTCGGTTGTCGCGACAACGGACGCTTATTCTCTTTAAATCGAAATCAAACACCCATATCTTCCATTTCGCAATTTTTAAATCCCATAGCATCTCTCCCGGCGATTCTTCTATCTCCGAAGGCGATAGGCGAAATTCCTGCACATATAGATGGCGAAACGCGTGAAAGGATCAGTGCTAAGGTAGAATTCCTGTTTTTCCCCAATTTTCGATTTTTTTCCTTCTCGTCGAAATAGTTGACTCGATGCAGGAATAGGTTGTTTCCGGTTGATCGAAGGTGTCTCCACCTGCAACGAGTGTGTCCGTCGTGATTTTGCAGAAAACCGAGTAAGAAACGAGGTAAAAATCAAATTTCCGCATTTTTTCCGATTTTTTGGTGTTTTCTTTCGATTTTTTGACGATACGGTAAATCGTGATGCCACGTATGCTGTAATTGCTTTTTTATTTATGTGGTTATGTGCTTAATGGTTGTAATTTGTGTTATTGATTGCATTTATAACCTTAGATACCCGTTCAAAATTTGCTCATTAGGAGTAAATTTTGAATTGTCCCCATTTTGGGACCGTGTTTGGACATTCACTATCACTTTAGGTTGTAAATGTATGTTTAAGCATCGATATTGATGAAAAGTT
The DNA here is from genome assembly GCA_004919715.1 of Linderniella brevidens. Classification (NCBI taxonomy): domain Eukaryota; kingdom Viridiplantae; phylum Streptophyta; class Magnoliopsida; order Lamiales; family Linderniaceae; genus Linderniella; species Linderniella brevidens. The sequence continues at coordinate 9,940,652 of SWDC01000153.1, read as the reverse complement.
TGGTTTTATTTTCCTACAATGTTCTCTCGTAGACATATGAAATGAATATATATTCATTCATATTTTTCGTCTACTTGGAGAACTATTGGGAAGTGATGCCGAATTTTTCAACAATATCGAGGTTTATGCACGCATTTGCTAGTGATAGTGGAAGTTTAAAATGGGTTAGGTTGGAGCGATAAGGACCCTCAAAGCCTTCCAATTTGTTATATGTGAACTAAATTTGCTTCACGATTAATCGTAAGAAGCTTTTTGTTTACATTTGACTTGCTATAGTTTAGGTGATTGGAATAGATCGGAGTTGGATGTGTAGTGTCCGAACAACGACTGAGTATCTGACTGGCGTTGTGGAATTTATGGAAATTGCCGAGCAGAATAGGAGGAAAAAAGAGACAATCTAAGATTGTTTGTCCATGTCGGAATTGTAATAATCTTAGGCTTTGGAATAATGACATAGTTCGGGAGCATTTGATAATAACTGGTTTTAAATCTGGGTATACTAATATGGCGTGGTGAGACGGTCGTTACTGAAGCTAGTAGTTCGTGGGAGGAACTAGTACAAGTTTGCCTCCTAAAGCTAATGACGATGATGTAGTTGACAATTCTTCTGACGACAATGGTCATATTGAGGACATGTTGCGTGATGTTCAAGAGGATTTTCAAGAACGACCTCCTATATTTGATAGTCTAGTTAGGGACAACAATATTCCGTTATACAACGGGTGCTCATCCTACACAAAGTTATCTGCCGTGTTCAAGTTGTTGAATGTTAACGTAAAATTTGGAATTTCAGACAAGTGTTCCTCAACGTCATATGCAGTAAAGTTCTTGATCCCGAGGTGCTAGACGAGCTACAAGTTGATGTCGTGGTTACGTTGTGTCAACTCGAAATGTTTTTCCCTCCCTCCTTTTCTGATTTATGATACATCTCATTGTTAATTTGGTGCAAGAAATCAAGTCGTGTGGTCATGTGTACATGAGATACATGTATCCTTTCGAACGATATATGAAGATCCTAAAAGGATATGTTAGAAATCGGTATCGGCCAGAGGGCAACATCATTGAAGGTTATACAACAGAAGAATGTGTTGAGTTTTGTTCTGCATATTTGGCAAATGTAAATGAGATAGGGGTGCCCACTTCTCGCCATGATGGACGATTGGGAGGAAAACAGTTGACGAAGCCAATGTTCAAGACATTATCTCCAGAATTATGGGAGTCATCGTAGTTTTCGTATTGCGTCATGTTCTAGAAGTTCATCCGTTCTTAGAGGAGCATATGGCAACATTAAGACGCAACAATCCAACGAAAAAACTGAGCTATGGTTCATAAAAGAGCATAACAGATCATTTTTAGGTTGGTTCAAAACGAGGGCACTTAATCATTGTAGTGAAATGATTAAGTGGCTTGCTTGGGGACCTGAATGGAATGTCGCGACATATGAAGGGTACGATATTAATGGGTATGTATACTTTCTACACGAAGAGTAGAGACGACAGAAGCCCATCGCAGAATAGTGGAGTTACATTAGTTGCATTGTCTAGAGAAGTATCTCGTGGAAGAGATGCCCAAGTTACGAGTAATGAAAGTTCATACTATGGGTTTATTGAAAATTCATTTTACTTCGATGTCAATGAGTAGATAACCTACGGGGTGTTTGTATTGATCCTGAGTTGGGTTTACGATGGTTGACATGGAAAAAGTAGGTTATGTAGATGACCCTTTCATTCTTGCTATCCAAGCCAAACAAGTATTTTACGTTCAAGATCCAGCTAATAGCGGATGACATATTGTTCTTCAAGGGAAGAAAAGTGTTGTCGGAATTGGAGAGGTGAACGATGAAGAAGAATATGACAAAAGCGATGATACATTCCCATTTCCCACCGGCTTGTTTCATGCTCCTATTGAAGAAGACGATACAACGTGTCGTAGGTACATTATTTCAAATCACAATGGACTCTATTGTTAACAATACGCGGTCGAACAATTTTAATTTTGTAAGTGTAATTTTATCAATTATTTGTGACTATATAATATCTTTTCTAATTTGTTCGCTATCTAATATAATTTCTTGTCAATTTCAGGTACATATAATCTTACTATATGTCTTCTAAACAGCCGGGATCGGTGGTACACAATCGACGAGGCGTACGAGAGCCCCGTACAAGGCGAATGCATTAAGAAGACGATTAGAGTTTGATCCATCAGAGGGCTGTAGACTACAGTTCGACGAGGATGGCCAATGTATTGGCCCAAACTCGACTACTAGCGCGTCATTCAGCAGTTACATCGGACAGGTGACACGAGCACACGTCCCCGACTCTATAACGGATTGGCAGCATATCGATAGGGGATTGAAGGATGTATTGTGGGAGGACGTCAAGGTATTAATTAATACTATGACTTATTTTAAGTATTCGGTTCATTATTTGAATCACATATATATTATATTCTTTCAGCGTACGTGGAATATACCCGAGGTTCCTGCCATTAAGGCGAAGGTGCTGAAAAAGGCCGGAGAATTGAGGGAAAATTGGAAGAATAAGTTTAATCAAAGGGAAAAGGTGAAGGGACCATCATTGGTCGATGATTACGAACACATCGATCAATAGGGATTGACATCATGGAGGGAATATAAGTCGACTTCCGAATATCAAGTAAAATTGTGATTCTTATCTAATTTCAACCAATTTGATTATATACATAATATTTTCTAATATATAGTTCTAATTCCTGTAGGAAATTAGTGAGAAGGCTAGACAAAGCCAGTTACACAACATTGATCCACACCACCTCGGTACGTCCGGATACAGAGGTTGGATGCCTGAGTGGGCCGCAGAGGACACATTACTGAACATTGTCGATTTTCCGGAGAATTTGGTCCCTTTGTTATCCACTGGCAATGAAAGAACCAAAAACTTCATACGAGCCAGGACCACGGAAAGGGATGATGGAGGGTATGTCATTGATGGTGGTGTCACTCAGGATTTAGTGGAGAAAGTTGTAAGTGTAACATAAATTATTAGTATTGTAAGAAAAATTACTTGTTACTAATATTATAACATCTTTTGACAGGCACGGGTGCATGAACAACAAAGTCAAGGAGAATTTGTCCCGGTGCGGCACCACGATGCGTTGTCCAATACTATCGGCAAACTCGATCATCCCCGACGGGTTAGAGGTGTCGGTAAGTACGTGACTATAAGGAGCGTGTTCGGCAACCCATCCCAAGGATCGAGAGGCTATTCGACTAACATCTCCATGGATCAGATGAGAGCCGAGGTGGCAGCTCAAGTGAGGGCCGAGATGAGGGCCAATGAGGAACGAGTTGAGGGCCGAGATAAGGTCCGAGCTGAGGGCCGAGATGAGAGTCGAGATGTGGGCCGAGATGAGATCCATGTTCGCTTCGATGGGACTTCCGGTTCCTAACACTGAGGAAGAAGTGAACATGGGCAGAACTACTTCCGACGCCCCACACACAATACGGAGTTCTCATAGTTCGGCCTTTGATCCGTTTTCCCAATCGATGGACGTGTCGGTATGATTTATTTTTCTAAATGTTTCATTTTAAACTTATATTGCGTAGTATTGTTATTAAATATTCATTCATTTGAAATCATTAGTATCCAAACATACGACTGATTTTGAAGCACGACAATGCTTCAGAAGTTATTGCTCTTGGGACGATCGTCGGGGACGAGCGTTCGTTCATTCATGGCATCCCAGTTGCATCAAACAACATCGTCGTCTCCGTCGACGTCATTGCTTCGGGAAAGGAGCAAACCCCCCTTCCTGTACCAACCACGGAATTGGCAATACTGGGAGAGGCACAAAATAGCTACGTAGAATGGCCTAGGGAGCTGATACTATCCCCGAATGCGGTAAGATATATCAAAATATTTGAATAAAAATTATTTATTAGAGGTACATAATTTTAAGGGAGAATACCCAAAATGGTCATAGATGTTTACCATATGGGCTAATTTAGTCCTCGATGTTTCGCGTGAACCAATTTAGTCCCTCATGTTGTCGATTTAGACCAAATTGGTCCATCCGTCAGTAATTCCGTCAATTTGGATGGAAAATGTCACGTGTCTACGCCCGATTGACCTGACTTTATCCCCTCTTAAAATTTTAAAAAAATAATAAAATTAAGATTAAAAAAGGAAAAAAAAAAGGTTTATCTCTCTAAAAGGAGAAAAAAAAAATGATAGTAAAATTTAAATTCGTTTTTATTTTAAAAATGCAAAAAATATTTAAAATATTGGAAAAAAAAATTAAAAAATAAAAAATAAAAATTATTTGTTTTTGTTTTACTTATATATTAAAATACTAAAACATTATTAAAAAACTAAAAATAAAATGAAAAAAACAAAAAAAATAAAAAAATATAATAATATATATACGGGAATCTCGTTCCGTTCTCGCCTAGTTAACGAGGAAGAAAGTGTCCCAGTCTGGATATTTCTTTGCAATATGTTTATATTATAATATAAAATTGAATATTTTTTACGTGAATCTCTACAAAAAATAAATTGGATATATTAAAATAAATAATAAAATAAAAAATTATATTTACGAGAATCTCGTCTCGTTAGTGGGGAAGAAATTGCCCCCGTCTCTGACTTCTTGGGGACCTGAAAATATTTGTACATATTTTATATAATAATATATAACACAAAAAATATCCAATTTATATATTATAATATAAAAATATTGTAAAAAAATTCCCAGGCAGGGAGACTTTCTTCCTCGTTAACTAGACAAGAACGGAATGATATTCCAGTAATTATATTATTTTATTTTATTTTATTATTTTTTATTATTTTTAATTTTTTAATAATTTTTTAGTTTTTTAATATATAAGTAAAACAAAAAAATACTTCTTTTACTTTTTTTTATTATTTTTCTATTTTTAAATATTCTTCCGCATTTTTAAAATAAAAACGAAAATATAATTATATTTTATTTTCATTTTTTATTTTTTTTATTTTAATTTATTTTTTTCTCCTTTTTAGAGAGATAAACCTTTTTTTTTTCTTTTTAAATCTTAATTTTATTATTTTTTTAAGATTTTAAGAGGGGAGAAAGTCAGGCCAATCGGGCGTCGACACGTGGCATGTTCCATCCAAATTGCCGGAATTACTGACGGAGGGACCAATTTATTAACACGAAACATCGTGGACTAAATTGGTCATCGGGTAAACATCGGGGACCATTTTGAGTATCCTAATTTTAACTAAAATTTGTTTCCTTATATTGTCACTTCCCTCACCGTTAAGGACTTACTCACGGAAAGGGAAGTCGCCAGTGAAGTCCCCCGATGTCCCGATAAGTGAAGGTGATGGCATCGCGTGTTTGGACCAAGAATTGGTGGGTAGTCTTGGAGAGCATTGTCGTTATCTATACGAGGCTCTTTCGACCCGCAAGGATCGACGACATGCATATTTCTCACTCAATATGAGAGATGCATATTATAATCCAAACCTCGAGGATTGTCAGGTGTTTATCGACATCAAGGATATCTTGGACATGTTCAGACTCGTGAGTTTGGATACTAGTGTGATTCAACTCTTCATGAGGTAATATTTATTTACATTCATCGATTTATATAATTACATTTAGTACTTTAACATATAATTATTATTGATTATCACAATTGTAGGTATCTTCATCGAGACTCATCGGGGTTCAAGTATTTTAACCCGAGTCGTCTAAGTTTGATGGCCAATGATGAGGATGCCGATACTGAAATCGCTCCACATGGCTGCAGCTCTCAGAGATTCTTGCATGTCAAACAATTACTTTTTTGCTCCGTACTGTGAAGGGTAATCAATAAAATATATTTTATTTCATATATTTATAGTTTATATTATATATAATAATTTATGTTTTATACACCATGTTTGTGTTCAATCCTTTGGCTCCAAACATCGGTGTTCTGAAAATAAGGATCTGTGGACGAGTAGACACGTAAGTTTTATAAAACATACTTTATATTCAAAATTTTATTGTATAAAATCATCTCTAAATATACCTTTAAATTTCAGGGCAGACGGGCGACATTCAGGGGTGTCGTTCAAACGAAGAAGAAAGCATCCCCTGTTAGTTGGAAGAGATGCAAGGTTTGTATTTTTTAATTTATTTTGCAGGTTAAGTTGTATTTATGTATTCGTTGATATTGAATTAACATATTGTTTTTTTTTTCTTTTCTAAACTTAGTGTCAACGACAACCTTCTGGGAGTGAATTGTGTGGCTAGTACATCATGCGATATATGTACGATATTATCGGACGTATCGGAAGTGGGATTTGCAATTTGTAGAAGGTGTGAAAATAAAACTATCTCGTAAAAATTTCACTTATGTTTTAGTATGTTTTGATTTTGTATTATACTTTCCTTCACTATAGATATTAGAAGACGTATCGTATGATCAGGCATCGATTAATTAAGTGCGGGAGATATGAGTTGAGCACTTTAATAGCTTTTAATGAAGTGCGGGGGATATGGGTTGAGCACTTTAATAGCTTTTGCCTTGCCGAGTGAGTTAGAAGATTACTTTTTTTGATGACTTTTATTGTTGAATTGAAATAATTGTGCATGGCGGTTGTATTAGTGGATTTTTGTTGATCATTGTTTATTATTGTGTTGTATTGGTTTGTATTGGTTGTTGTGTGTCGGGAAGTAGAAAAATATATTTTAAAAAAAAATAAATAACAAGCGACGGTAGAAAAACCAACGCCTATAATCAAGAGAGGCAGCGCCGGTTTCTCCAGTAACCGACAGGTAAAGTGGAAATTTAGGTGTCGGTTTTTGTAAGAAATCGACGCCCAAAGTAGAAATATAGGCGTCGGTTTTTAGCCCAAACCGACGCCTATACTTAATATTGACGTCGCTTTACAATCGACGCCTATTCCCTCTTTATGGGCGTCGGGGCTATGGGCGACACCAATAAACCGTCACCCATACTGCATAACAACCGACGACCAAGAGATATTCTGTACTAGTGTATGAAGCATACATAATCAAGTACTGCATCACATTTATTTAATTATGACACACAAACACCATGTAATAATAGCAGCATAAGCGTCTAATGCTCCTGTTTATTGAATAAGATATTAAGATCTATGCCTTGGATACCTTGTTCACTTGCCCTTTATTATTATTCTCGACCAGGAAAACATCGTTAACATGACTATCGCTGCAATAAAGACACGGATGTTGATTCTTATTGATGGCATCCATGATTTCTCGTACGCGAATCAAGAGCTCCTTGTTCGCAAGAGGCCCACGATGAACCTTCAAAGCCTCGTTCACGGCATATGTGAAATAAACTGAAACGGTATTATTACTTTCACGGCCATCGACGACCATTAACGGCCCTTCTTGAGAATACTCATTAGCCTGACATCCAGTCAGCAGAATCCCTTGTTCGGGTCCCAACGGCTTTGGTAATAACCCATCAACACGAAATAGTGCACTGGTGTTCTCCGGACCAAACACTTGCAGCATAATTTGTGTTAGGTTATAATTCTCTGATTGATTCATATTGTTGTTGAATAAGTGTTTGAGCACTGTCTCAAAACTGGCGACATCAGAGGTGGCCGGTGACTTGTGGTGTGGTCCGATTTGTTCTTTCTCCTTATCAATGAGCCCACCACTGTTGCATGAATCTGCCATGATCGTGAATATTGCTCCTTTCGGCACCTTCTCAACAAGCACTCGAAAATCAACAGCTGCACATGCACATATCCCATTGCACAATAGTTCATTATATATATAGGCAGAGAATATATATATATATATAAAGCAGATGCCGGGAAACATAAAAGATATTATTTCCTCATAACTATGTTTGGTTGTTAGTGCTCTAGTCTCTGCCAATTAACACTGGCTTACATGTAATGAAATTGGTGTCATAGGTAACAATGGCTTGCTCGTCTTTCTTAGTGGGGGATTGAGAAGATGGAACGATAGTTCCATGCCCAGAAAAGCAGAAAACCAAAAGGTCTCCGGGTTCAGCCCCAAAACCATTCGGTCAAGAAATCCGTAAATGTTGGGCCGAGTTGGCATCTTATTATTCTTGCTGTCCCAGCTAATGTGATCATCATCGGTGAGGAGCTCTATGTTGTTCGGTTCGAATCCAAATCGTTCGATCAGGGTTTTCTGCATGAGATGTGCATCGTTTATGCACCCGCTCAGTTCCAACTCGGTAAGGTTGTGGTAGTTGCAGCCTGCAGTTAGAGCAACTTTCTTCGGGTTCTTGGCTGCTGCTTTGTTGCTCTTGTTGGCTATCATGGTCACAAATGTATTATTAGGATATGATGCTGATGTGGTTTAATAAATGGCCTCATGGGTTATTGCAGGATTTGGGCGTCTATTTATATTGTTGGAATGATATGCAAATGATAGTGGTCCTTAGTCCTCTTGACTGGGTTTCTTTTGTTGCACACTAGCTTGATGGAGAATAAGAATAAGAAGTCTAACGATGTAATACGTGACAGACAAGCATCCAAATTATCCTAAAGAAAATTTTGCTAAATATATTGTTAGAATACAAAACTTGCTGAAATTTTTACAAAAAAAAAAAATAAACAATCACAATGGGCGTAGTGAAGATATTTTTACAAATATTCTAATCCAGGTTTAGTAACGTAGAGCCAATTCATGAAACAACACTCGTTCCTAGAAAAAGCGTCCCACGATACACAAAATTTCATATAATTATTTAGTAAAGAAGAAGCTTTTTCCATTCCCTTTGTAAGAACCGGACGTACTTTGTATAGTAAAGTTATATTTTTAATTTTGTAATAATGCCAGAAGGAAGGAAATTTTCAAAGAAAGCAATTTCATGATTCTTTCAGTTTTCAGTCCAATGTTACATGCACAAATTGTAAGAAACGAATACCTCGATATTCTTGATTGCAGTTCAATACCTCGTCAGACTGAGATAGCTACACAAATCTCCCCTTGATAAACGTATTTTGTACGTTTATCTCTTCTATTATAAGTAAGTCGATCTTGGGCATATCAGAGTCGCTTTGCATAATTATTAATGGTTCTGCATATGTTGATGCTTTCGTAGGACTTCGTGACTGCAATGGGAACGAACCGAACGAAAATGAGCAAGTTTTAGAGTGGAGAAATTCGTCATGGTCTCGAGCGGCCCCTATCACGGCCATGAACCTCGGGGCCGCAAGCTGAACAATCCTCGCAGAACTTTTCACGACCTCGAGTAACCAAGGTCACGGCCGAGGAAGCTGCAAGCTCAATCCTTGAAAGAATAATCAATCACGGCCGTGAATCCTCAGGCAATACTTTGTCACCTACGCTAGTGTCACGGCCAAGTGAAGGGCCTACCGCAAGACGCCGTGAAGCTTGCCGAAGGTGCAGAAAATTTGGCCCTGATTAGGTCGCAGTCGTGACGCCTGTGCAAGAGACCGTGACACCACCGGCTTAAGTTTAAAACTCACGGTCTTTGGCTCACAAAGCGAGATCTCAAGCCAAATATCTAACCCTTGGAGACAAAAAGGAACACATCTTGGACGACTCAAGAACCATAGAACACTATCTTGGTGATTTCGAGACAACAGAAAAGGAACTTACAAGATCAAGCTAGCAAAGAACGTGGAGATCAATCCAGAGCCAAAGCTTAGGTTAGGGGAGATTTATATTGCTTTTTGCTAATGATCAACGAGCTACGGACCTTTCAGTTGTCGTTACATGTTTGTTATGCAAATATCTTGTGCCTTACTTGCAACATAAAACGACGTCTTTTCACATATGTGAATTAAATAAATTGATGTGCAAGGAGCTTCTTTGCTTGGCTTCATTCGCAGGAGAAACCTTGGTGGAAAGTGTACAAAATATTACATAAATTTTAAAATAGGTTTATTTTTCACTTCATATACAAAGTTAATAGAAGTGGTGACTCATTTCGATTTCATTGTTTGACGAAATCACGTGTACCCATTATTCTTGACATTATGAAGACATTTGATTGGACTAGGTCCTTTTCTTTATGTATTTTCCACGTAAAAACATCTTGTTTATTTTCAAAATTACGCGTTAATTTTTGCCAAATTCTACTTAATATGATTGTGCCACACAATTCAACTTCAAATTAAAGAATATTCTCATTTCTTTAGCATCAATATAGCTAGCGCTAAGTATAAATAATTATAAAAATCAGGTTAATGTATAAAAAAATACGGATTGTTCCAACGTGCAGCGCCTGTATTACCTACTAATTATAATTGAAAAGGGTGAATGAATCTTGAAATCTTAACGAGGTTGACAAGGAAATACATATGCTTTTTCTATTGATATAATATATATATATAAATATTAATATATAAAATATAGGTATGAGCAAATATAACTAATTTTCTCATTATCTCCCCATGATACTGATTCACAGTAGAAAACAAAAATAATCAATCACATTTGATGCATGGAATTTGCATTCGGATCGTTACTTTAAAATGTACTAGTAGGGAACACGTCCGTTGTACGTGGACTGGACCCATATTATATATATTTATGTGGAATGCAAATGTACGTGGTAATAGTTAGAGATTATCTAAGTGTTGAACACATTTCTTTACCAATCATTGAAATACATTTAATAAGTTTAATTGCACAGTTACCACTAATAATAGAAAAGAATAAATGACGGATATGAACGTATAACTTTTAACGTAGAAAATCCATATGGAAAAAATCACGGGACCTAATCCATTCAGATATCTCGACTATGTGAATGATAATTGGTACATCATGTTTTTCAAAAACGAATATCCTATAAATTAATGAACACAAATATACTTAAGCATCGAAGGTACGAAGAATATATATAGCAATTCGCGTGAAGAATGTTGGAAAATTTACTGCAAACCAGCAATTATTTTTCTGGCTTTTGAGCATTACTTTATGTTGTGTAGTGTTGATACAGCAGATGGTGTATTTTTGTTCCATCTAGCTGCATCATTTCATGCCCTTAAGTGCACTACAAATAAGAACAGACATGAAAGTATGTAAAAGATATAATTGAGCTTAGAATAATCACCTATATAATAAGTAAAAATGACTTGAGGCTTGTAGACTAAAATATGAAAAAACTGAAGTCATTGAAGAATTTTTGTAAAAGGAGCCCAAAGCTGCATAAATAATTTTTATTATCAGGTCCATAAAGTTTGCCAAATTCAGCATTCGATACATTTGTTCCTTGGAAATGTTTTGTGGGTCCTACGTTTCATTGTCATTGATAACTTCATTAGCCAATCGAAACCCATATTTAAAATTGTTCATCATCCTCAAAATGTGGAGTTGGCTTTCTTAATCACCATAAACTTAAACATACCTTGGAAAAGTCTTCACTGGAATATTGATGCAATTGCTGCATTCTGTTCCATTGGATGTCTAAAGCATTGATCTGTTACAGTTGCCACATGAATCATACCATGATGATGATAAATTTTCCACATGATTGACAGAGGCTTTGATGTAAAAGTAATAGTTCTTTGGGGTCCATTGTAACAATTTACATAAATAAACACCAAAAATAATTTAGCAAGTAAATTATAATAAAACGACATGATTTAAAATTGTACAACTACCCTCATTGACCGTATCCATTTCCTCGATCAACTGTTTGATCGTAATTTCAGATGAGTCTTGTATTTTTTTTAACCCATAACTTTTGAATATTGCTACCACCACAGGTGTTCGTTCACCTATTTCAAAATCAAATGACCATGAAGCATGTACGTTTCTCGCATAAATACAAGTATAACAATAATTCGAGGCTGAAGTTGGGAAAGAAAAGGAGCATGTGGGTACCATGAATTAAGATCATCCGATTCATCGCATGACGGATTTAGCAACAAAGATGTCGTAAGTGTCGCCTTTAGTTGAATAAAGCCTGTAATAAATAATAAACTTGGCCCAACTTTTGATTTGTATCAATATATGTCGACATAAACTTTTCAAGAAATACCTTGACAATTGTGCCTCTTTAGGTTGCAAAAACCAGCAAGTGTTCTGTCTGAAGACATCGTTTCCAACAAACGACCCTCATTCGTAGCAAGATCATTCCACAAATTGATAGAGATAGTATGAAAAATTGAAAACCATTTTTTAAAGTAAATAAGTGTTAATATACATATATTATTTTTCTGTACCTTTCATTCATTAATATGACTTCCCTTTATAACCAATACTTTTATTTGCTTGAGAAAATTGGAATAGTGGTTTCACCTTACAACATCTAGTCAAAAAGAAAATCATTTAATGTTAACTTTCAGCAGAAGTAGTGTACCATAAAAAAAAATAAAAAATTAGGCCACCTACCAATGAATTGATTCTCGTCTAAACTTTGAACAATATAATAGAAGCTAATGAACTTGATTTTTTTGGTGGTGAAAGGAAAAGCATCTTCAAGCTCGACAATGGTGGTTGACACATTTAGTATCAACTCAACATCAAGATTTACGTACGAGTACTTTTTGTTTACAACGTTAACATCTGGATTTGTTATAGTGTATGCCTTACACGAAACCAATTTGTTGTCGAAGTATTCTAATGCGTTTCGAAAAATAATTCCATTGACCTGGGTACCCTAAAATAGTTGTGCAGGGGAAAAATAGTTCATTTGAAATAATAAACAAAAAAATTAGGATTAGTATTACCAACATGAAATTATAAACTATTTACCTCTTCGTCAACCAACATGAGCTTTCTCACTAATTCTCTGGAATGATTTGGAAGCGCACACGTCCCTTGTGGAATGTATTAGTATTACAAATGAGAAACGCATTTATGTCGTTGAAAAACTAAAAGGTAAACTTAAATAGCATCAGTAAAAGAAAAGAACCACAATTGCAGCAGTAAAAAACCTAAAAGGTAAAGAAAGTTTTGCTTGCCCAATCGATCGAACCTACGACCTAAAATTTAAGATTGCCGCTTACGGACCATCTCGCCAAGCACAATATCATTAACTTTTCCTACATGGTTTAATATATATCTGCATAAATAAAATACTATGCATATAGTATTAAATATTCCGAAAAGTTTTGCGGGGGCTGTGCATATAGTATTAAAATACTATCACTAAGTTTACGTTATTTATACCAGAAAAAATGTTCAGAAGGGACTGAAGGGGAGTGCAACGGCCACCGCACGGTGTACGAGATGGACTCGGAGCCCCTTTCAGAGCAAAGACGCCTCTGTTGAGCTTGAAATACAAAGCAGGACCACAAACGCAGAGCGAAGAAACGACTGCAAAAAAAACCGAGCAACACATTAGCCAAGTCCCACTAAAGTTGGACTAAACAAGCCTAAATAGGACATGAACGTGGCCATAGTTAATGAATGCATTTACAAAATTTTAATTCTTGGTCATTTAAGTCAGTTATTAGGTCAAAGCAACGATGTTTAATTTTCTTTTTATTTTGACATAACGTTTGTCTCCACTTACGCAAATATTAATTAATGAAATTTGAAACTTTAAAATCTTGAATGCATAGTCTCTATTATTAGACTTTTTTAACAAAATAAATCGAAAAAAAAAAAATTAATTTTCAAAATAGGGCTTTTTTGCACCTATTACTAAAATAGAGCCATTTGTGTTTATTAGCCGCGACGTCGCATGTAATGGGTGCGACGATCGTTATGGCCCGTTTAAACGTTTAAACGGGCCCTTAAACGGGCCGATAACGTATCTGGGCCCGTCGTCGCGTTTAATAGATGCGGCGACGCGTCCATTGGGCGCGATGATGTGACAAATCGATCACGCGTTGCCTGTAATTTTCTTTTTCTTTTTGCAGAACTGATGTGGACGTAACGTTCACGAGTTTTGCAGAAGAATCGTCGCGTCCAATAGATGCGACGTCGCGTCCATTAAATGCGACGATTTTCCATATATAAAGTACTATAATTTCGTATACATTGATATATAAAAAAACAACTTGAAGTTTTTAAATTTATCCTCAAATTATGACATATCGTAAAATTCAAGTCTCTATCTACTACGGTGGCGAAATCATTACTGAATCAAACTCCATCCGTTACAGCATCCTACCCATTTTTCTTAGACGAATTCGTCGCGACACTAGCTTTGCTCAATTTCTGGGCATGCTATATGAGGTTATTCGCCTCGACAACAATTTATCCTCCTTAACCGTTCATGTTAAGAATGAATACTATCAGCATTCTCGACTCTATCAGCGGCTCTTTCAAATTTCAAACGACGCAGAACTATCGTACTTCTTGGATGCTGATGCGGAACTTAATTTAATTGAAGTGTTTGTCGAGGCCAGCGAGAACGTTCAAGAGGCACCCGACGTGTTCACCAACATCACCTCCAGCCACTCGTTCCCTGATCTCACGGCAGTTACTCAAGGAATGAGTGACTTTTCACTCCACCCTCCTCATATAGACATTCCTTCGAGCAGTCGTGATGTTCCTAATATGTCGAATGTGTCACAACATGAGCCTGTGCCCGAAGACTTGCAAAATAGTGACGCTAGCGACTTTGAAGCTAATGACGTTGGTGGTGCACTGGGCGATTTTCCGGATCCCGCATATGATAACGACGATAGCGACGATGATGGAAACAATGATGGTCCCGAGAATGACATTCCATTGCCGGCGGATGATGCTCGTGCGCCTTACAAACCCGTGCCTTTTTATTCAACATATCAAATGGCGCCTCCAGAAGCTAACGAGGGCGGCGGTGATTTTTACAGTAGGGACAATCCCAGGTTCAGAGTCCGTATGACATTTAGTACCAAAGCTCACTTACAAGATGCTGTTGGCGATTATTCTTACAAGGTGGCTAGACGTGAGTTTCACGTCTCAGAAAGTAACAAAACCGTATGGGGCGTGAAATGCAACCATAGCCATGACTGTCACTGGAGGTTACGAGCATGCTTCAAACCGAAAAAATGTTATTGGAAGATTACAATATATGGGGGGCCACACACATGCTACATGAACGAGTTGGCGAGAACACACCGCAACATTTCGCGAAACACAATTGCGAGAATGTTGATTGGAATAGTGAAGACAGACCCTCAATTTCTACCAAAGAACGTAAAGCAGCTGGTGAAGGACAATACCGGGTACGACATCTCATACATTCAAGCATGGCATGGCCTTAAAAGGGCGAAAGAAAATGTTTACGGTACCTGGGAAACATCACTCCAACAACTTCCTATCTTCATGAAAGCTTTGAAACGTTACAAACCCGACACGGTCGTCAAGTGGTTGAATCTTCCAACTGAAGCCCCCGGTGTGAAGAAATTGGGGTATGTTTTCTGGGCTTTCAAACCTTGTATTGATGGGTTTAGGCATTTTCGTAGAGTTGTTTGCGTTGACGGTACACATTTATACTCCAAATACGAGCATAAAATGTTAATTGCATCTGGGCTCGATGCAAATCAAAATATTCTCCCCCTTGCTTTTGCCATTGTTTCAACGGAAAGCAGACACTCTTGGCGTTGGTTCCTGAACTTACTTAACATCCACGTGTTGGGTGAACAAGGTGTATGCCTCATTTCTGATCGTCATCGATGTACTTTTATTTTCCTACATACATTCTTGTATTAATTTGACACCCTTTTAATCAATTGATCGTAATTTGTTATAGGAATATTGGCGGCGGTAAGCGAATTAGCAGAGTTTAGGCCGCCGAATGGTGTACACCGGTTTTGTCTAGCCCATGTCGTATCAAACTTCAACACTGAATTCAAGAACAATGACCTAAAACAGTTATGCCATAAAGCTGGAATGGCCCACACGTTGGAGAAGTTCAATCGCATTATGGAACACATTAAAGTTCTCAATGAACCGGCCTGGAAGTGGTTAGATAAGATTGAGAAAGAGCAGTGGACGTTTGCTTACGATGGTGGATTCCGATGCGAGGTGATGACCACTAATATCTCCGAGGCCCTTACCGGAGTTTTAAAAGAGGCGAGGTGTTTGCCTCCGAAAGCAATAGTGGACTTTAGCTTTCATCGATGCGTTGAATACTTTCGCAATCGATTTACGGAGTGCTCTGCAGCGATGGCTAACACCGAAAGCGATTGGTCTCCGTATGCGTGGAATAAGTTCAACGACTGGACAAGTCGTTCTTGGAGTCACGTTGTATTTAATTTTGACCCACGTTTGCAAACAGCTGAAGTTTATACTTCGGCCGTGAATCAAAGGAAGCACGTGGTAAACATCTTAGGAAAGACGTGCACGTGCGGAAAATGGGACACGTATTTCATCCCATGTTCTCATGCCCAAGTAGCTTTCCGTATGTGGGGTGTTCATAGCATGCATCATATTGCTCCTTTCTATAATAAACAAGCGTACCGTAAAATATACGAGGGGTTTTTTCATCCTCTACATGACGAATGTTATTGGGAGCCTGCTGAATTCTCTCTTATACATAACGACACTCTGCGTAACCGAAGAGGTCCGGGGAGAATCCGTACAACTCGTATACAGAACGAAATGGATCGTGGTGGTTCAAGGCGGAGACAAGGTCGAAGAGGCGGAGGCAGTGGTCAACGTTGATTTATTCTAATCTTTAAATAGTTTTAGTATTCATATGTTGTACTAAATCTTTAAGTAAATTATTACAATTTTTCAGTTACGTCCGAATTTACCTAATATTAGTTGCAAACACGCATGACAAAGGTAGTAACAATTGTTACGAACAATCACTTTGGAAAATTTTTTCTCCAACCATTCGGGGATGGGTCAACGAAGTCATCGTCACTATTATCTTCTTCAACTCTGGAACTCAACATTGCATGATGTTTGCCTTTGTTGTGCGTCTTTCTATACATACCTTTTTGCTTTGCTTTCGGAGGTGGGTTGACGAAGTCATCATCGCCTTGGTTTTTGCCAGTGTTGCCGATCTTACTCGACATATTGTATCGGTTTCCTTTCGGTGGCGGTTCGACGAAGTCGTCGTCACCCGTTCCACCTTAGTATGAACTATTGGACATTCGTTGTTAGGAATTGCAAGCACGTCAATGTCTGGGTTGATATAGCTACCGAAAATTTTATACAGATAATATTCATGTGGCTCGGGCTCATAGCAGTAAATTGTTGAAAGAGGATCCTCCTGCAAGAATATGACAAATTGCATAATTAAAAATTTTTATTGCATCCGAATAAAACGTTGAGTAAAATAACCACCTTAAACCACTTAAGCCATTGCTCGGTATCTGCATGAATCCATCCTCTGTCATATTCTCCCCAATCTCCCATTTCGGCGCGTAGTTTTGTCTATAAAAGGTAGCGACGCTTCAAATGACCAAGTTTCTCCGTTAGAAAAGGTACGGTGAAATGAATTCCGTAACGTTGATTGTATAGTTGCGCAAGGAATTGAAGACATTCGGACAATGTCTCATTCGTGATAGCACCCATAGATGCTTTTTCCGAAAATGTTCCAACGAACCATCTTTCAATATCGTACGTCCACAGTTCGTCGTAAAAGTAATCACCAAGGACCTTTAAATTTTCGAATATCGGATGACCCTCATTCATCTTTTTTCCATTGAAGCGATTAAAACGCGGGTCTCTACCAAACGGGTGCGTCGTATCTCAAATGTTGTATGTTATTTTCTTAATTTGTGGGATTTTTATAGATGTTCTGGATCATATTTTTTGAATGTCAATATTGTTGTGTACAGTTAGATTGAAGATAGATTACAGATAGCTTTGATTAAAGCTGCACGCGGATGATAAAAGTTGCTGAAGTTGCAGGTAGCGTTGATTAAAGCTGCACGCGGACGATAAAAGTTGTTGAAGTTGCAGGTAGCGTTGATTAAAGCTGCACGCGGATGATAAAAGTTGCTGAAGTTGCAGGTAGCGTTGATTTAAATTTAAATTAAATATATTATATTTATTTTTTAAAAATATATTAACGTTGATCTATTTTAATTTTTAAGTACTTTTAGTACATATATTATATTAAATTTAATACTTTTAGTACATTTACATAATTTAATACATATATATTAAATTTATTAATAAAAATATATTATATCTATTTTTTAAAAATATATTAAGGTTGATCTATTTTAATTTTTAAGTACTTTTAGTACATATTATATTACATTTAACACTTTTAGTACATTTACATAATTTAATACATATATTAAATTTATTAATAAAAATATATTATATTTATTTTTTAAAAATATATTAACGTTGATCTATTTTAATTTTTAAGTACTTTTAGTACATATATTATATTAAATTTAATACTTTTAGTACATTTACATAATTTAATACATATATATTAAATTTATTAATAAAAATATATTATATTTATTTTTAAAAAATAGACGGGTAGCCCGCGGGCTAGCCCGCCCTGCCCCGCCATTTCCCGCGGCCCGCTTAGGCCCACTCCCCGACAACCTAAAAAAATCCAATTGGCGGGCCTGGGCGGGGCGGCCCGCGGGCTTCGGGCCTTTTTGACGGCTCTACTAATTATATAACTCGTATTTTATAAATATCCACCATAAAGATACGCATAATAAGATAATAACATCGCGAAATAAAAACGTAAGTCGTAATAACATATAACAAAAAAAACATCGTCTGAATAAATACAATAAAAACTATGGCATATAATGCCCTCCGGTACCGCATCTTCGAGGACGCTGCTCTCTACGCAGATGACGACGGTCAACTGGGGCCTCACGCTCGGATGGACGACGATGTTGCTGACGTGGAACTGGAGTCTGATGGGAAGATGAACGGTAAGGTGGCGTGTCGTCGTCGTCGTCCTCGTAGGTGTACTGCATCGGCGTAGTGTACCCCGATGGCATCGACGTCCCATATCCACCATCGCCGTATAAATCCGTCGGAATACGCGATGACGACGGCCCAGCACCTTGAGTGACATGATGCGAGGATGATGCCCCACGATCTTGCGTAGGAGGAATGTCGGTGAACTGGGTATCACGTCGCTGACGCCTATCGATGTTTAGACGTTGCATACGATGTACAACGTCTAATCCTCCGTCCACTTCACGACGACGTAGTCTTGACTCCACGTCATCGAGATGATGTACCTGTTATTTAGCCGCGAATAAATCGAAATTAAATATAATAAATAAAATTAATATATAAACTAATCATCACGTCGATGAATGCTCCATCTCCCATCTGAAAGCCTCGCGACATGTGAATAGACGACGGAGAAATATATCGACGGGTCACGGACCGGTACCAGTCGTAATAGTCACTGGAACACTGCGGTCCGGATCCTATCTCCAGTCCATTCACAACCCTCGAGTGTCTTTGACTCCAATACGCCTCATGTAGTTCGTGCTGCGATCTCCAATCTTTTCCGGGGACATTCCGAGTGCTAAAACGGTGGAGATCTACAGTAAGATATGCCGGTGGTTGTGGCACCGACTGAATCAATCCGAACTGTCGCATCACGCGATCTGGATAGTGCCACTCGACGATGTTGTAACATATCAGCGGGCACGACGATCGAGAGGACTGAGGACGGCATTCCGGGGGTAGCGCCAAAATCTCCGGTGCGTGATAGTTGTACGGGGTCCATACAAATTGCTCCATCGACATACTATCGATGGACTCCCGTATCGCACGCAAATTTGAATTTGCGGAGGTCGTATGGTCAAACAATGCATTCCATCTAAATGAATAAATATTCATTAGGCTGAAAAATTTTTAATTGAAAGTTCGAATAATTAGGAGAGCAATTACCTCGCCGCATGCGGTGGAATGGGTAACTGAATGCCATCGACTACAATAGGCTGCATCACCACTCGAGGGTGGGCGATAATGGGCTGGACTTGTAATATACGCATCCATGTCCAAACCTATATTTTAATTATTTATATACATAAGTATCGTTTACGCTTTACAAGTTGTTTCATTAAACTATCTTTCGTACCTGCAGCAACCGCAAAGCTCCACCTATGTTCATCTTCCTCGACTGACATGATGTGCAGAGCTCTCTGTAGAGGAATGCTAACACGGCGCTGCCCCAGCTGTAATGATGGACTTCGTCGATGTCCTCGAGCAGCGTAAGGTAGGTCATCGACGTGTGACTTCCACTGGAGTCGGGAAACATCACCAACCCGAACAGCAGCAATGCGTAGGCGCGCGCATGTTGATCGACGATTAGCTCGTCGGTCATGTCGTCCATTGGATTTTCTTCTAACTAGACCGCAAACTTGCGGAGAGACAACTTGGTCCCGTGGTACGCTCCTTCGGGAGGTCTGTACCCAGTCAACTCCTCGCAATATTCGAGCCACTGCTCCTGCGTCTTACGTGGGATCACACCGCTTACGGAAATACCGTCTACGGGGAGTGCCCACAGCAACCCTACGTCCTCTAATGTGACAGTCACCTCCCCCACCGGTAGGTGAAACGTGTGTCTCCTTTCTCCACCGTTCTACGAGTGCGGTAATCAAGTGTGGATCTATTTTCTGAGATCCACAACTATAGACTCCATACAGCGACATAGTATCTAACTTCTCCAAAACACGACCGTGTAATTGCATCGGTCGTGAAATTTTACCACATACTACGTTTTCTAACCCCTTCACCATCAACGGGGTGTCAATAGCACCATCCGTGTTGGATAGCACATTGTTACAACGATGACTATCCTGAAAAATCAACAGCGAACGATTGATCGGACCGTAGAATTCGTTCGTGTCCATCCTAAATCGAACAAAAAAATGTTATAACCAATCAAACAATACAGATCCGACTAATGACTATACGAATCCGTCTAATGTTATAACCAAACAACGAATAACAAACGAACAACTCAATTTAACTATAATCAAACAAAATACCTAATAAAACGTACGGAGGGGCGGCGGCGATGGCGGCGGCGGCGGTGGACACAGCAGCGGAGCGGGGCGGCGGGGGTGGTGGACGCGGCGAGAGAGAGAGAGAGAGAAAGAGAGAGAGAGAGAAGGCGGCCGGGCGGGCGGGCTGCGCGGGATGAACACGGCGGACGGAGGCGGCGGAGGCGGTGGCGAAGAGAAACCGAAAGAGAGAGGGAGGGAGGGAGGGAGGGCGGGCGGGCGAGCGAGCTGCGCGTGGTGACCTCGGCGGGCTGAGCGGCGGACGGAGGCGGCGGCGGCGGTGGCGAAGAGAGAGAGAGACAGAGAGAGAGAGAGAGAGAAATGGCGGTCGGGCTGCGCGGATGAACACGACGGCGGAGCGGCGGACAACGGCGGCGGAGTAGGGTTAGGGTTAGGTTTTAGAGAGAGAGAGTGAGGGAGAGAATGAAGGAGAGAGGAAATAGATCTGAGATATATATTTTCCCGACGTCGCGTCCATTAGGCGCGACGTCGCGCCTATTACCCGCGACGTTCCGTATTGGGCCAAAATTATTGGCCCAGTACACCAGCCCCGTACGATGGCCCACCTTTTCGCGAAAAATAGACAATCGCGCCCATTACATGCGACGTCGCGCCTAATGGCCGCGACGTCGCGGCTAATACCTGCAAAAGGCTCTATTTTAGTAATATGTGCAAAAAACGCCATATTTTAAAAATTAATCTTTTTTTCGATTTATTTTGTTAAAAAAGCCCTATTATTACATACTAAATATTACATATTATTTATTATTATATTATATACTAATTGAAACGTTTTCATGATGTAACCGAAGTGTGTGTGTATTATATGTAATGATGTATTACATATTATATTGATAGTTGATGAAATTGGACGAAAGAAGTTAAGTGTAGTTATTGATAGTATTAAGGTATTTTGTGAATGAAAACAAACGGTTTGGAGAATTTATTTTATAATTTTTTAAGTTTTAACTATTTATATTGAATAAAACTTAAGATAACTTTTTATTTAAATTTCACGCGTTTAATAGAATTATGCTTTTTTGAGAAATATATTAAATTAAGATGTTATTATGTTTTTGGTAAAAAGTAATAGAAGACAAAAGTCATTTAGGACGAATATTTTTTTCGTCATTTGCACTACATATATTCAGATGTTATTAATTTCCTTGTAAAAAGCAATAGAGCACAAAATGTCATTTAAGGATAGGACGAAATACTTTTTTCTTTTTATATATAAAATTTAGTATTCTGATATTTTTATTGAATAAAACTTAAGATAACTTTTTATTTAAATTTCACGCATTTAATAGAATAATACATTTCAGAGAAATATATTAAATTAAGATATTATTTTATGGATAAAAACATAGAGGGCACACATGTCATTTAACGGCAGGACGAAATACTTTTTCATTGTTTGCACTTTTAATGTTCGCACTTTTAATATATATATATATATATATATATACTAACATTTCAGCTATTATTAATGTTTTTGTAAAAAGCAATAGAGTACAAAAATGTCATTAATAGCGTCTCCAACCGACGTGCATTCTTCAATGCAAACAGCTGAAATGAGTCAAACCGATACTAAATCGCAAACACAAAATGCGATTGATAGTGCCTCTCTCCTGATTTGGACGCATATTTGCATCTGAACGCATTTTATGCGTTCATCTTTAAAATTTAGAAAGAAAGCCTTTTATTTGTTTAAATAATTAAAGCACCAGAAAACAATATCATCGTCATCTTGTTGGTGCTGATGTATTTACCCAGAGAACGACATCATTGGGAAGAAAGAAAGAGCATCAGAGCAACAAACTTACCTGAGGGCTGAGACTGAGAGCATCTCCACGGGAATTACTTGCCCTTCTATTTTTATTCATATGCCTTCTTTTTTTAATATTATCAAAGTGAAAGAATCGATTGGACTGAAAAAATGTTGCGATGGAGAGAAAATGTGGGTTTTCCGATGGAGGAGACGATGAACAATCACAAGAGAGAGAAGGATACTGAAATTTTTAGTTTTAGATTTAATGATTCTACTTGGAACGTGAAATTTTGATTAATAATCTGTTATCTAAACTAATACCGAGTGGAAAACCTATGGACAATTTTATAAAAAAAATTCTGTTTCCTTTATGTTTTTTTTTTTCTTTTATTTTTCTATTATGTATTTAGAGTTATTTATAATAAATTCATATATTTCAAATTCAATTTTTTCATCTGATCAAAAGAAAAAAAAATCATTTTTCACTATTTAAATAATTTTTAAGAAAACACAATTTATTTGGCTATTAGTATATGATAAGGATATATAATATAAATTTATATTTTATTTATATCTAGTTAAATATTATTTTGAAAAGTTTGTAAAATTTGTGGGTGGTATTTAAAATTTGTAAAAGTTGTGTGGAAGTGAAATATTTTGAGAATATTCTTTTGAGTTTGAGAATGAGTTTAATGGTTGTTAAAGAATTACTGCATTTTGAGTTTGAGAATGAGTTTTCGGTTGGAGATAGTCTTAACTGTAGGACGAAACACTTTTTTTCTTTTTATATATAAAAGTTAGTATTCTTATCTTTTTATTGAATAAAACTTAAGATAATTTTTTATTTAAATTTCACGTACTTAATAGAATAATACATTTTAGAGAAATATTTTAAATTTAGATATTATTTTTTTTGGTAAAAAGCAATAGAGGACAAAAATATCATTTAACGGTAGAACGAAACATTTTTTCTTCGTTCGCACTTTTAATATAGTATAGATTTATATATAAAATTTAGTATTCTTATCTTTTTATTGAATAAATCTTAAGATAACTTTTTATTTAAATTTCACGCATTTAATAGAATAATGCATTTTAGAGAAATATATTAAATTAAGAAATTATTTTATAGTTAAAAAGCAACAGAGGGCAAACGTGTCATTTAACGATAGGACAAAACACTTTTTCTTCGTTCGTTCGCACGTTTAATATATATATATATATATACTAACATTTCAGATGTTATTAATTTTTTGGATTTATATATTATGACTAAAATACAAAAACAAATAAAAAAGATATATGCATACTGGATATTAAATTTATTCATAAGCAGACCATATATTATTTCAGATGTTATTAATTTTTTGGTAAAAAGTAATGAAGGACAAAAATGTCATAACTGTAGGACGAAATACTTTTTTCTTTTTATATATAAAATTTAGTACTCTTATCTTTTTATGGAATAAAACTTAAGATAAATTTTTATTATATTTCACGCATTTAATAGAATAATACATTTTAGAGAAATTTATTAAATCAGATATTATTTTTTTGGTAAAAAATAATAGAGGACAAAAATGTCATTTAACGGTAGGACGAACACTTTTTCTTGGTTCGCACTTTTAATATAGTATAGATTGGCAATTCATTGTGAAAAGTATGATGAAATTTAACCGAACCGGTCCGTGGAAGCTCGGTTAGATCATGACTGTTGAGGTCAACTCGAGCTTAGTTTTGACTATTCAAAGACTCATGAATAAGTTCGTGCACTGATATTATTTTTGTTAATAAGAAAATGAATGTAAATTTAGAAATTTGAAAGTTCGAGTTCGAATTCAAACTCGATTAATAGAATAAACGACCTCGAGTCGAGCACACGAGTCTAATTATCAAGCTCTAAAATCAAGAACTGCTTTACAAGGCAAGAACCTTTTGAAAAATGACAAAAGCTAAGATGTGTTATGTTATATATTTTAGTATAATTGGGAATAAAGCGTACACGAGTTAGGAGGTGCGGAGTGCACGCTTGGAAAACGTTTATTCCGGAACCCAAAGCCAAGCAGGGGTCACCACCCTCACAGCATGCACCCGAAAGGGTTTGCATGCACCCACCCGAATCTGCTTATCACTCAAAAATGGTGTGCTGAGATCCGAAAGGGTATATGAGTTATAAAAGGTGATATCTGTTGGTAAACAGACATCATCCTTTAAAGTGTTATGCCCACTCATAATGGACAACACTAGAGCTATCAAAAAAACCCAAAACCCGCGGCCCGGGCCAAAAGGGCGGGGCGGGCCTGAATTTTTTAGGCCCGCCGGAGAGCGGGCCTAAGTGGGCAAAGCCCACGCGGGCCGCGGGCTTTGGCGGGGCGGGCGCGGGTAGTGCATTATTTTATACATAATATATTGGTGAGGCGGGCGTGGGTAGTATATATGTAATAAATTATATAAATATATCATTAGTCTAGTGGTAAAAGTGCATTATTTTATACGTAAGGTGTTGGGTTCGAACCCCACGTACACTTTTTTTTCTTTTTTTTTTTCATTTTTTTAAATTGGGCGTCAATTTTATTTTATTTTTTTTTAATTGGGCGGGCCTCTGAAACACAGGCCCGCCAAATGCCAGATGGTGGGCTTTGGCGGGCTACGGGCGGGCCCGGCCCGTAGGCCCGTTTTGACCGCTCTAGACACAACTGATCGAACTTGAGGTTATAAATAAGTGCAAAGACATCCAACTCAAACACATTGAATTTACAAACGCAATAGAAGAATTATTCTCTAGTTTTATCCCGAGACGAAATATTGTCTTTGGAAAGTAAATTCCAAACGCGATTCTAGAGAAATATCCGGTCATATTATCAGAATATTTACCAACATGTTAGACTTGTATCGTAACGCCCCAAAATCATTTGCTGATGAAGATTAGACTACGTCCATGGTTACAAAATAAATCGAACATACCACGTAATAAATTATAGAGAATCATTTTTATTTGTTAATCTGATATGGCATAACAGTAAGTTTTCATCATTCTTTTCGTTGCAATGAAAACAGTTGCAACGTGTTATTTGTTGAACAATATATATTATATAGGGATAATTACACCAACACCACATGTAGTATCATTCAATTACACATACACCTCATCTGACTATAGTAATTACACTTACATCCTCATTTAGTTTAATTAAACCTTACACTAAGACCCCTCATCCTATTTTGGACAACAATTTAAAAATCTAGGCATCCAAATTTACCGTTAGTGGTTATATTTCGTAAAATAAACATGTTTAAGCGGGTTTATATATAATAAATGAATATTTAAAGGGTCTAAAAGATGATTTGTATAAACGAAAAAAATAAAAATTCACATGATATACCATATATATTGATTTAATAAAATATTCTAAAATATACATTTCGTATAAACTACTTAAACATGTTTATTTTACGAAATATAGCCACTAACGGTAAATTTGGAAGCCCGAATTATTAAATTGTTGTCCAAAATAGGATGAATGAGTCTTAGTGTAAGGTTTGATTAAACTAAATGAGGTGTAAGTGTAATTACTATAGTCAGATGGAGTGTATGTGTAATTGAGTGATACCAAATGGGGTGTTGGTGTAATTATTCCTATTATATATATATATATATATATATATATTCACATAGGGCTGAAAACAAGTCGGCTAGCTCGACTCATTTTATTGGGGCTCGAGCTCGTCGAGCTTCCAGACACCGAGCTCGATTATACATAATTATGCTCGAGCTAGGCAAACTCGTCGAGTTCGAGCTTTTAGTCTCGTTTACAATAAAAAAAATAAAAAAAATAAAAAATAATAATTAAAAAAAAAAACTCGCGAGCCTGTTCATGAGCTTTCGAACTCACTCAGTGAGCTTGAGCTTGAGGTCGACAAATATGAGCTCGGGCTCATTTTTCGCGAGCTCGAGTCGAGCTTTTTTCGAGTCGGCTCATCGAGCTTATGAGCCGACTTAGCTCATCTTACACCCTTAATTCAAACACGCATATGAAAAGAAACAAGAACTGGTCCGACAGCTTACGGGGACTACTAGGTTGATTGTGGTAATCGTAATCCCATCAAGATTCACTATTCAATAATTTATTATATATATTATATTCAATATTTAATGTGCTATTTTTCTGGCGTCAGCAAAAATTCACGATCTTTTGTCATCTTTGCGCCAGACAAAAACTGCCCATGAAATCAGCTTTCCGAAACTGAATAACATAACCTCATGAAAGTAAAACACACAGGGCGCACACTACTCTTACTTCTCACACACTCTTGAGTTGAGTCTCGCTTTCCTTCAGGTACCATTTCTCTCTCATAAATTTGAAATATATATAATATATTGCAATGCATAACACATATATTATGACCTGTTTGTATATGTCATGTCTAAATTTCTTGATTTTGGTATTTGAAGTTTGATCCCTTTTCCTTTTGTTACTTCTGCGAGAGAGGATGTCCGTGAATAATGGCTTTTATTATTATGGGATATTACGTCGTCATTACAATATTCCCCCATGCATTAATGTGTTCTCTCTATAATTATTGATAATTTTGCAGTTTGAGGTTTTGAAAATGGTGAAAAAGAAAGATGAGAAGGGAAAACGGAGCAGGAAGAAAAGCTGCAGCAGAACGACGTCGTCTTCATCTTCTGGAGTGAGAAGGGGTGCTTGGTCTGAGCAAGAAGACAAGATTCTTGTTCAATACATCACCAACAATGGTCATGGGACTTGGCATAATCTACCTAAGCTCGCTGGTATTCGCATTTGTCCCAATCTCTCTCTCTCTCTCTCTCTCTCTCTGTGTGCTGGTGCTGACATCGTTGTCTGAATGTGATTTATTATGTCTCGCCAGACATATTAATGAAGAAACGTTCAAGGCCTTTAAGTTGCTGCAATAGATTCTTCATATCAATCTAACGAATAACACTCATTTATTGCATTATTGATTTGTTGTTTCTTTTGAACGAGAATAATAATCTTCACAGGTCTCCGGCGATGTGGTAAAAGCTGCCGGCTCCGATGGACGAACTACCTCCGACCTGACATCAAACGGGGCCCCTTTTCCCCAGAGGAAGAGGCCACCATTGTTCGTCTCCACCAAGAGCTCGGCAACAAGTAATAAATTCCAGCTAAACACAATCTCTCTTTTTTTCTTTAAAGCTCTTTTAAAGATTGCTTTTATTTTTTTCTTTGCTTTTAACGGTAAAAATAAATTTTCGGTTTCGTAGATGGGCCGCAATAGCAGTGGAGTTACCCGGAAGAACGGACAACGATATAAAGAATTTCTGGAACTCTCACTTGAGGAAGCGATTCGAGAGCAAACCGACTACTATCATCGTCGAACATCCCTCTTTGTCTTCTTCCAAGCCCAGTGAGATGATGACTACAATGATCAATGGCTACAATTCTCCTTCGGACAACGACGACATGAAGACCGAGCCCGAGCATCATAGCATTCAACAACCATGGAAACTCGCTCCAACGATGTTGTCAGAAGGAAATAATAATAATAATAATAATAATAATAATAATAATAATAATAATAATAATAATAATAACAGTAATCCCTCTTCATCATCTTCTTCCAAGCCCAACGAGACGATGATGATCAATGAAGAGTCTCCTCCTTCAAACAATGACATGAAGATCGAGCCCGAGAGCCATCACATTCAAGAGACATGGAATCCCACTCCAACGATGTTGTTGTCCGAAGGCAATCCAGTACCGGAGAACGACTACTTCATGCGGCTGTGGAATTCTGAAGTCGGAGAATCATTCAGAAACATCAGCGACGGTATCCCAAATAACCACAGCCAAGAATCAACAACCTCAGAACTTATCGCAAATGGTAGTCCTAATCTCAACCCCGTTTTGAGCTCGGGAAACATAGGCGAAGCATGCAAGATTATTACAGCGAAGAGGCAACCGCATGAAGAGAAAGGGAAAGCAGCAACTGCATGGGGCAATAGTAGTAAGGTAGTAGAAGATGCTAATAAGGTTTATTCGGGCTCGGAGGAGGAGGAGGATTCATCAGCCGAATTAGCTATGCTGAAGCTGCTCTTGGACTTTCCCGCGGGAGGAAATGACATGGGATTCCTTCAAGGCCCAGCGGGCTGTGATCAATAATAGATGCTCGTTGACAAGTACTAGTTAACGTTTCAAATGGCTCCGTCCTCTAAATGTCAGCTTCGTTCGCTTCTCTTCATTTCTACCGAGTATGTGTAGAGAGATGAATGTTTGGACTTGTATGATATTAATTTATGGGACATGTTTTCTGCTTGTTTTATGAAATAAGATGGATCTACTATGTTTATGGATGAATATATGTAATTTTCCTTGCTTCTATCATATATATGGATCTTTCAACGAAAAATGATTTAAACCTCGTTGACGCAGACTACGATATCCAACTCCAAGCAGACTGCAATCGCAGTTTCATCAATTATTCTTTAAACTATATATATATATATATATATATATATATATATATATATATATATTCTAAGAACGAACTCCTCTTAAAATATCAATTCAAGTTATGAACATGAATGTACACGAAATTTGGTAAAAATTGTGCCGTAACATCAAAGGAAATGGGTAGGGATTTTTTTTTTCTTTTTTCTTTTTTAACAAACTGTGAGATGATTGACATCTTACCAAAAAAGTAAGAATCGAAGTACCGAGCGAGGCCGTGATGGGGCTAATATTTGGACGAAGAGGATGTTTCGGTTTGGATGGGTTTTTTGAATTGCACGACAATCATAGTCATGTTGTCACAGCCTTCTCTCCCAGATGTTGGAGCCAAACATCGATCAAGAGCCCTTTCACAGACCACAGATAGCTTATTTTCCTGCATTTCAATCTAAAATTATAAAGTTGCTAAGACAAAGTAAAGCATTGCTGAATAGCAAGTAGTTCTGCGATGGATATATAATAGGCAGAAGAAGAACGCATACAGTTTTTAATTGTTCTTGCACGAAGTCAACAGCTTCTTGACTTGACAGGCAATCCCTGCAAAACATGAAAAAAAGAGTGAGAGAATCGAGCACAATATAATTAATCGATTCCCTCATTCATGCCATGCTTTTTTTTTTGTTCGTACAAGAGAAGGAGAATCCTCGGTGTCCTTCCTAATGGATCACATTCTTCCTCATGATTCATAATGTTGTAAATATAATTTGCTAAAGCGGATAAGATAAAAAAAAAAAAAAAACTGCTGTGTGGAGAAATTTGTGGATTTACCAAAATGTAAAACATTATTAAGATTTATCCTCGGATAAACCTGAAAAGCTAGAACTATATCGGAAAGCTAGAACTATACATTAAACATTCTATGCACATATCTTTCTCTGCACTGACTGATAAACCCGAAAAGCTAAAACTATACATAAGATTCAGTAAGAACGACGAGATGGCGCATGTGCTATATCGGAAAAAGGACTGAACACTAACCATATTCCATCACAAGCTATTATAAGAAAATCGTCATCTTCAGAAAGCTCAACCTGGTAGGAAGGCGAACAAATAAACAAGTGTGTTGTTTCAACAGAAATAGATGTGCTTAAATAGAGACATATAACTTCAAATTTTGTACAAGAACAGAAAAAGATAATCTTCTTCCTCCACAAAAACAAAATATGTAACCTAAAAAATTTGATTTCTCTTGGATATTCTCTAACTAAATGTTGTGATGGTACACATGTATCGAAGCAAGTATGATAAAGACAAATGAATTTCAACATAGGAACCAAATACACAAGGATAGAGTTCTACATACAGTAATTACGTCAGGGTTTGCTGTAACAATCTGTTCTTCTGCAGGCAATGATTTATTTTGCTTCATTTCCATATCACCTAATATATTATTTATATATGTATAAAACAATCAGAGTAGTGGAAATTAAAGGAGCGATTTCTCTCCAATTATATTTTGGATCAAAACTTTTATTTATTACCGATGGCTCTGGATAAATTAAGGCTCCCATTGACCCGTCCAAATTGAACAAATCCACCAGCATCTAATATCCTTCTTCTCTCATCAGCAAGGTCTGGCTTATGATCCTTGGATAAATCACGTGCCTGAAGATTGATCACTTTAAGGTTCGAACATAATAATGCACGTATCGACACAGTAAGTCAAAACCTTATGACGTGGAATCAAAATACCTTGTGAAACTTTTAATTTCTTACGTTGTGTAAATTCTATTCAAAATAAAAAGAAAGAAAGACCACAATGTGTGTAAAGTCCATCGTCGATTCAAAAGCCGGAATCACACAACAAAATATCAGTACACACAAAAGAAACAAAGAAAAATCCCACCTGCCCCTTCTGAGATAGGACGCACCGAGAGTCACCAGCATTTGCAACAAGCAATTGATTGTTTCGAATAATTGCCACACATGCAGTGGTTCCAGCACTTGATCCCTTTAAATCCTTATGAAGCCTCTGCATTTCGAACATAAGTCGCTAAATATATACTTAAACAACCATAAACATCAAATTCTCATTCTACATAGTTTAACGTCGTCATATTGGGTTCATGCGCATCAGGTAAAACCATGATGCTGAGGAGAAAAGAGAGAAAGCTATGTTCAGATTAGATAAACTGAGTCAGTCTCAGACAGATGGCTTTACCAAAATCGTGCTCGAAAAGAACAAAAAGTCTAACGCAGCAGAGAAAAGAAGCTATCAAATATTTTCAGTTTAACTTGGAAACAGAATATCGTAAAATTTAATTAAAAGCACTGTAACCAAATCTGTTTGATATTTATGAACACTAAAATACTAATTAAAAAATTACTACCTCATAATGGCTGTTCTACGATATTATTGAACAAAACAATTCTTATATAGCAGCAAAAAAAGATATCACATTTTCGGTTAAAGCTTTTATCAATAGATACAGAGGTCGAGAGGCTACGGCTTCAACAAGATCGCAGGCTCCATTTCTATGAATGCACAAACCTACATCAATTTGCACCTCTACACTGCCGAAAAATGGCCCGTCAACAATCCCACCACAACAGTTGACCTCAACCCACAAAAGCATTTAGTCACATAACCCAGCACATAAGGCACATAAAACACACGGTGCATGTTAATACCAAACTAATGCGCACCTCAAAAAAC
The DNA here is from genome assembly GCA_004919715.1 of Linderniella brevidens. Lineage (NCBI taxonomy): Eukaryota > Viridiplantae > Streptophyta > Magnoliopsida > Lamiales > Linderniaceae > Linderniella > Linderniella brevidens. The sequence goes on along the minus strand of SWDC01000153.1, from coordinate 9,908,849 downwards.
TGCAAAGGGCTATAGTTAATTGTTTTCTTTGCCTCATCACTGTACTAAATTGCATTGATTAAGTGAACACCAGCCACCAAGTGAAGACAAATATGATAATACTAATACACACCTGTTTAGATCTGAAGTAGCCTATTTGGTCACTTGATACATCACTGTCAGCTGAACTGCCGCTATTGATGTCCCCAAGTGATGCCAACTCTTTCTGTCCAGTCTTTCCACACATCATTTCATCCATTCTGCAGAATTTAAGAAAATTCATCATTCTTCAAATCTCTATCGGCTAGCAACCTGACGACATACAACTCTTAACCTCTCCTGAAAAATTAAATCCAGCTGTAGTAGAATAAATATGAAAATTGACCAATTGTTTTCCGCATAAATCTTTCCAATAAGAAGGTCAAAAAACATAAAACTGGTTACTAACATATTTGTTAAAGCAATTATTTACTACAATCATGCTAAGGGTAGTCTGCAACATATAAAAGAATGCATAATTGTCGATGCAATAAACAGGCAGAGCATGTACGGAAAAAGGCAACCTGAGAAAAGCTTTTCTGATAGCAGTTGCCAGATCACCTGCTGCATAAGCTTCATCTTGCAGCATCTGCTGATGGAGAAACTTTCCACAAAATATTGATACTTCCGGGCCTGAAATTTAATCCAGAGGCAGAGACTACTTAAGAAATAGCTAGTTATAACATGTTGGATATTGACTGCGTAACTTGAGAGTGATGTTTAAATACAGGTAGAAGTCATGATTTGTGCTTACCCCCATGGCCATCATATACACCAAAGAAGGAGGTGGAACCATCCAAATCACAATAAGCAGCATGCTGAAAAGAATGAAAATTTACACGGAATAAGCACCGAAAGCGAGAAAAGGGTGCTTTATGACAATTCTTTACCAGCTCATTTAATGAACGATTAATATATGATGAATATATATATATATACACACACACAGTAAAGTAATATATAACGAGTATCGTCATATTAAGTCACCATAACCATATACACTAATACTTATCTCACTATTCCAGAGCATGATCTAGTAAAAATCAGAAACTTAAAGTCGTCATATGCAACCATTTATTCTATTGAACTATTCGAGCACCCCATACCACACATGAACCACAAGCGATTGATCACATATCCCTGGACTGTCATTTTTTGTAAATTTAGACGTAAAGAGGGAGGGAGAGAGAGACCAAAAGAAAATAGATTATTGCCTGTGTTATGTTATTGTTAGTTTATGACTCATGAGGTTATAACCAGCAAAAAACGTTCCTCATACAAATGAGAGTCATAAGAAGCTGCCTTGATGACTACTGTACAAAAACATGCATTGCAATACATGGACAGGAACAACCCAATGGTCAACTTAAATTCATTGAATGCATTTAATCTCTTACAGCATCTTCCATCGTTGCTCGCCAACCCTGCATGGAAGACAATCCATACCTAAGTCGGTCATTTTCGCCATCTTCTGAATATTTTTCAGTCTTGGGAGTGCTTAAGTAAACCCCCATTTTAAGCTGCAAGGAAAAATAACTTACTTTATCGAGCAAAAGCAATATGAAATGAAGCACCTCATAATTTTCTATAAGAAAAACTAACAAGCCTCTGTTCCTCGTCCAACTATTGGACTTGAGAATTCAGAACATTGTTAAATTTTATGCAGGAGTCAGAATAGATATTATGAGTTCCATGATGTTTTGTAAATAGCAGTGCTCCTTATTTCCCAAGAAAACATCATCCAATACCATCAATTTCGTTCATTTATCTCGTCACTTGACTTTTATCTTCTCTTCCCTCATCAATACAGGTTAATGTTAATAAGTAAGATAAGAGGACATGTATTGTTGCACAGGGGATAATCAGAAAATAAGATAGATTAGTAAAGGAAAGTATTTATGTTCATGACGTAAATGTATGTTACGTGCACATGACTTCAGACAGCATATAAGGCTAGTATATGTTCAGAATGGAAAGATCTGAACTTTAAATGCTAAGCATCTAATAGTTATTTGAAGCAACACAGGAAGTCACGCATAAGACTGCTACCTTTCCCCAGAACTCAAGTCATTAAATCAAGATGCACGGTTGTATATACATGACACTGACTTCAAAACAGAATACATAATAGGCAAGTACTTTTCTATTAATATAATCAGAAAAAAAGATAGCATAAAAAAAATGCAACCGAAAAATGAAATACATAGCACAATAATTACTGTATAACTTTGATAATGCAGATATGATGGAAAACATACAATGAGAGTTTGTCCAATCACGTACATGTATTAAATAGCATGCAGTCACGTGCAAGCTGACGACGCACACAGCGATAGCGAATCATATCCAATTCCGCACAAAGGTGAACTACCACTAATTCGTTACTTTTAAGCATAACTAGTATATGTATAAGTGGGGCACACACACACATTAGCTACATTGTGTTGCAAGCAAAGCAACTACGAATTCAATATGAATGGATGTAAATCTTGAAAAAAGCACATACAGAGAAGAAGACACGTGTGGATGTGCACGTCTAAAGATAATCACTGATCAAGCAATTGGTATGGTAGAATCCCACATGTCAGACGTGCGTATTTATAAAAAATCCTTAAACGTTCAACAGCATGAGTCAAATAGCATTCTAAAATTCGGTGGAGATGCACGAAAAAATACAAACTGGTCTTCTTCTTAAGAATCTCCATCTAAGGTCACCTCCTATTTGTAGCTATAGTATATCCATTATCAGTTAAACATAGACGCAAGAGAAACGGAAAAAAGAAAACACAAAAAACCTAATATGAGTGCCCAAGATTCCAAGTGCAGCACTCACACATGCAGCACATTTGAAGAACAATCTGTATCTTCACCTCGTAATATTATCTAAAAATGTAACCACAACTTTACTTCAATACAACTCCCAATCTTGGATTGACAATATGAGTGAACACCTTCTCTTATTGCAAAAATCAATCTCTAAAGTTTCAACAGGCAAACCCCTGAACGAGATAACACAGGATTGGCGGTTACACTGTTGCATAGAACTTCAGCATTCGAAACACCAAAACAAGAAACAGGGTGCAAAATCAGGTAAACCTAAGCAACAAACATACCAGTTAAGGACTATTGCGAAGTTAAAATTACGAAAGCAACAAACAACCGCTAAAACTCACAATATTAATGAAAGAAAAAGAACAAGAAATCTCCGATTGGAAATTTCGCGTTGATTGATGCAATCAAGGAGCGAATGCAGCGGGGAGGAGAGTTTTACCTGCTCGAGAGATTGCGAGCTTCAATGCTTAGCAGATGATTTTGAAGTGACGATCGATGACTTTGATTTGCGATTTTGAGGATAGCGCTGGGGGTGTATAATATTAAAAAAAAAGAGAGAAAAATAAGGAAGTAATACTACTAAATGTCAATCCATCACCAGATGCGATGTGGAGAGTGCAACACGTTTCTTCCTTTATTTCGTTTGCTTATCCATTGATACTTCAAAAAGTAAAAGTTTATAGAAACTGAAAATTAGCATCAATTGTATAATTCTTGGACAAAAAGATGTTATTATCTTATATTGTATGATATAATTTCGAATAGTAACCTATTAATTGTTCCTCCGCTCATCACCCGTCATCAGTAACAGGTTCTAATTATCTTACAAAGATATTAATTTGTGCACTTATGCATAAAATCATAAAACCTATAGATATCTATTATATTATATTAATGGTAAGGGGGACTAAAAACTGCTCAATTTGGTGTATAAAATATATTTCAATTTGACCCATTTTTATAATTTATTTTAATATATATTTAGACCTCAATCTTTTATTTATTACAATCGCATCCTCACAAATAATTCTTTTAAAAATATTATTTCATATGTTAAATATTATAAATTAAAAATAACTTAAAAAAATATAAATTTATATTAAATATTTATATTTGGGAACACACATTGAGTGTGCAAAGAAATACTAGTTTAAATTAATACCCCCGTCATCGATAAAGATTAGCGGAAAATAGAAATATCTAGGGCTTTCTCTCTCTAGAGAATCTCTCTAATTATGGCGAAGAAGGCCTTGCCAATAGCGATCACACCTACGTCATCAAACACTCCATTAACCCCTCTCACACAAGGTTGCAGTTGGGACTCCATTGCCGATGATTTTGCAAAAATCTACGAATGGATTGAATTCAATGGAACATGGAGTATCGAGTGAAAAAAAATTTGAAGCTCATAGGAAGCTCCTCGCAATCTACCAATGTGTGGGCGAACTTAAACATCTTAAAGCTCAGGAATGTTGGGAGTAAGCTTGTACATTGCGTCGGAGATATTGAACATGCAAATGTATGGTTCGATTGCGGCGGAGGAACTTGAGGATGAAGTGAGCTACTGGAGCTCGTCACTTTCTCGTGTATGTGCTAAGAGCTAACCCTCCATTTAGTGTCATGGATGGTTATCTGAAGAGTGTGGCAACAAACGGACTCCAGAAAGTGATGCAAGTGAAATCGAGATTATTCCTAGATAAACTTAACTTAGTGGAGCAGAGCGCTTTCACACTATAAACGTTGGTTCTTCACTTTGATCGAAACTTGTGATTCTATAACCGTGGACGATGAATACCGAATTAAAAAAATTGTTTTTTTCTCTTAGCGGAGTGCCTATTTAGATACGGATTCCGCAACTGGATTTAGAATATTGGGGCCCTAAATCCATCAACAGATTGGAGAGCGTGTTGGGATGTCCAATTATGGAAGACAAATTCACATGAAACAAGGAAAGGGTCCAGTATGCACGAATTCTTGTGGAAGCCAATTTGGATAAGGTGTTTGTGGATTCTATCTTATTTGCAAATGAAAATAAAGTGATGATGTAACAATTGTGTATGAGCGGAAGCCAATACATTGCACTTTCTGTTCAAACTATGGTCATACGGAGGAGGTTTGTAAAAAGGAGGGGAAGAAGACTGTGAAGCTACATGCAACTGAGGTAGTCCCTAATGTACAAACTCAAGAGCTGAAACAGGCGACTAAACTTGTGGAGCAGGGTCATTCGGATCAAGGTCATATACCCTGCCAGGATCCGCAACCCGTGGAGAAAGTGTAACACAGGCTGCGGAATCCCAACAGGGGGTCAAAAACTAGCACCACAATGACCATATGATGTGTAGATATCAATTCTGGGAGCACCACCAAATTGGGTAATAGGAGGGGGAGTAAGGTTTCGAATGAGAAGCAATGTCCTGGTACAAAAGGCACTAATCCTCCCGAATAGAGGGAGGATGTAGCCTCTAGTGGATAAAGTAGAACTGTGGAATGTGAGGGGCTTAAATGCCATAAATAAACATATCGAGGTGAGCTTTTTATGTTTGTCCGTTATTTACCAAATAAGGATCAATAGATAGCTTTAAAGCATAAAGATTGAAGAACACCTTTAAATGTGTGAAAGTGTGTGTTTCCTTTTAGAGAAGGTACAATGTGGCTTCATTTTGAATTTCTTTTGATAAAAACCCTTAAAGGGTAATGGGAGCCTTATATACCACATGTGTTGGTATATTAAAGCTCGTGATCTAAACTATCATATATTTATATAGAGGCCCAAAACCACTACAATCTAAAGACAGACAAAAACTAAATGACAATACAAAAGATTCCTAACACTTTATGCATGAAGCAAGGTCTTAAAATAATGTTCATGATTGAAACAAAGTTGAAACACAATAACTTGGATAATGTGTTGAATACGATGTTTAAACAATGGTCCTTTTGTCATAATATTGGACATCATCCAAATGGCATAATCATTATTGCTTAGGAACGTAGTTTGCAGGTTGTTGTGCTCCATAGCACAATCAAACTTATGCCTATTCAACTCAGATTGGGGCACAAACAACTCATATTGATCATAATTGTCTATGCTCACAATAGTGGAGGACAAAGGGAGGCATTATGAAGGAGCTGTATAGGCTCAGTCAAACCATAGTTACTCCGTGGCTCATGTGGTATGATTTCAACTGTAACATCAAAGAATCACATAAGATTTGTGGGAATTCTATAAATATTGGAGATGCTAGAAGCTTTGGAGAGTGCATTAACAGTTGCGGCCTAATGGAAATAATAGGCAGGGATGCCCGATTCACTTGGACCAACAAACAAGAAAGGGATAGGAGAGTGTGGAGCAAATTGACTTCAGATTTTATCAATCTGAGATTGATCCAAGAATTCCCTAATGTGGAGACATGGTTCATGAACGAAGGTATCTCTTATCATACTCCATTGATTCTGAGAGATAACACTATCAAGTGTCCGGTTGAGAGTCAATTCCAATTCTTTAACATTTGGACTTCATCTCCGAGGTATATAGAAACTGTGCAGGAAGGGTGGGTCTGCGATCAGAAGGGCTCTCAAATGCGGTGGCTGTACAGAAGCTGAAAAATTGTAGAAAGCCATTGAGGAAACTGAATTTAAACCACTTTACAGACATAATTAATAAGGCTGAGGCTGTGAAAAAGAGGCTTTGCTGACTCCGTAAGAACCCTTCACCAAGATCCACCACTTAATAGTGCATTAATGTTGCTGGAAAAATCTCCCCAAGAGGAGTTCAAATATGTGTTTATGGCAGCTAGTAAGTTCGTTCAGCAGAATGCAAACTGAGGTGGCTAAATGAGGGGGATTTAAATACACCTTCCATGATGTGTTGAGACATCATTTAGTTCCCAAGGTGGTACATCCTTCAACTACAGCCGAGTTCAGACCAATTTCCTACTGCAATGTACTATACAAGTGAATCTCAATGCTGCCTAAAGTTGGTCGTCCTGAGTTAGTTGGTGGGGACCAATGTGCATTTGTACATGGTCATTTCATTGTGAACAATGTACTTATTAGCCAAGACCTCACCAGATTATACAAGAGGAAAAATGTCTCATCTAGGTGTTTAATGAAGACTGGTTGGAGGAAGGCCTATGACACGGTTGATTGGAGTTTTCTACAGAAGTGGCTGGATCTGTTGAGGTTTTCCCTAAAGTTCATAACTTGGATAATGGCTTTTGTTAGAACCTTTTCCTTCTCTATATCTCTGAATGGACAATGTGGTTTATTGTTTAAAGGTAAAAGAGGCCTTAGACATGGATCGTCTCCCCCATGTTGTTTGTAATTGTCATAGAGTATCTCACGAGAAGATTTTGGCTGGAGGCTGTTGGTCAAGAGTTCAGATATTATCCTCAGTGAAAAGACAAGCTTATCAACCTATGCTTTGTAGATGACCTGCTTGTCTACTGCAAAGGGACAATAAGATCTGTTCCAGCCATCAACAGAGTGCTTGATCATTTTGCAGTTGTTTCGGAATTGCAGGATAATCCTAATAAGTCGAGCATATATTTGTGGGAGTGACTCAAAGGAAAGTGAGGACATACGGGTGATGTCTGGTTTCCAGCAGGGTAGTCATTCCTTGAGATATCTTGGCATTCCTCTTGCTCCGACCAAGTGGACTAAAATTACATGCCAAAACTTGGTGTATGGAATACCAGGAAGGATTAAGGTATGGTCTTCTCGGAAATTATCATATGCAGGACGCATTTGCCTTGTTAGTATGGTGCTACTAGCTTGTCATGGCTATTAGGGCATCATCTTTGTCCCGAATCTATTTTGAAGTGCATTGATAGACTTTTCAGTGCGTATCTTTGGAGTGGATCAATAGGTGGCAAATGCAATGCTCTTGTCAATTGGGAGGTGGCGTGCCAACCAAAACACTAGGCGACCATAACATTAATAACTATGAAGATTGGAATAATGAACTGCTAGGATACCAAAATTGCGACTTGGAATCTAAAGTTGATAAAATGTGGGCCAGATTGATGAATGGTGTTTATTTGAAAGGAGATTTGTGGGATCATAAACCCCCTCTTGATTGCTACTGGTTTTGGAGGAAGCTTAATGAAGTTAAAATCTTGTTCAAGGATGGATATCTGGGGGCACATGGCTGGCTGCAAAGTAAGGGGCATACTCAACTAGCTTGGATTAAGTTGGTCGGAGTGTGAATCTCGAATCTGGAACTTTTCTGCGATGGCCTAAAATAGGCTAAACATACCTAAGCATTGTATGGCTTACTCTATGGAAGAGGCTGCTAATTCGAAAGATTAGCAGGGTGGAGAATTATGGTGGATAATCATCTTTGCAGGCTTTGCCAATCTAAGGGTGAGTCTATTCAACATATTGTTTTTCAGGTGTTGAAACAGCCAACAAGTAATCTTGGAGCTGGCTGCCATGATAAAGATCACAGTTGTGGGCCTCTGGATTTTCCAGTTTGGTGTTCGTTGATCCAAGTTACAGCTAGAAGGAAAAGCATGTTGTACAAGTTAGAGACTGCCTGCTATGTTGCAGCGATATATCATGTTTGGCGAGAACGTAATCGAAGAGTTCATGGTAATAGAGATTGCGGATATGAGGCTAAAACTCTTGTTGCCAGTATTGCTAAGGAAATGCTCGAGGAGATTGAACTATTGCAAGTCTACTAGTGATAGAGCGTTGTTAGAGCAATTAAATAGAAATTATTGTTGCTTGATTCATATTTGGGCCGTAGATATTGGATAGTGGCACATTTAGCCGATGGTAATAAAAATTATCCTTACCAAAAAAATATTTAACTTAATTTATTTAATGCAATTTTATTTCCAATTAGTTTAATAGAACAATTCTTATTTTCTCATTATCGTACAATCATTTCGACTATGGAACTTATAGTTCATATACTACACTAAATACTTAACCAAACCTAAATATGTTATTTCTTAGATTTCTTAACTTTCAGTTCGCTAATTTGTTATTTCTTAGCTTTCTTAAATTTCGGTTCGCTAATTTACGTTCTAGGAGGTTGAAATGCATGTAACTTCACATCGTACTCTATAACTGACCTATGCATAATAAGTAGTAACCGTGCACATTCAATATGTGTGTAACCAATCATTGAAGACACGCAACTCCAACATTACAGGATTGCTGCGACGAGTGCCATGGAAAAACTGAGTGGAGATAACATTAGAAAATCAGATGATTACCCACTATAACGGTGCAACTATGAGAAAAGGAACATAATTACATATTCATTAAAAACTAACAAAGTAATTTTCACTTTTGAAGACTTAGCTACAGTAATACATAAGCTTTCCCAACATATGACAACAGTTAAGACCATAAAGGACGAAAAATAATTAATAATAAAAGTAAAACAAACGGCAAACCACGGAAAACTTTACAAGGTGTCATAATCAAGTGACACTAGTAAAGATAATCCTTACGTTTCCATCTCTATCGGTTCCATGCTCTCATCGTCCATCAACTATGTGTACTCTTGCGATTACGCGTGCTGCAGCTCTCTCTCCATGGCAGCTTTCTGGTTTAGTGCTTCTTTCTCTTTGTGACGTTCTTCTTTCATCTCAAGCTGGAAAGAAAATATAATCCTTTGAATTACAAATCATTTCATATTTTCTAAGATTGTCAAATAATAAAATTATATACATACTCGTAGAAGCTTTTCTCTCCGTTTCATCTCACACGTTGTCTCACGCAGATATTTTTCATCCACCTTATGTTGTTGCTCTCCGATCATTGTCTGTTCTTCCTTTCGTCTTTTCGACGCTCCATTTATTTCCTCATTTTCTCCTTCATCTAAAATTAGAATGAAAAAAAATACATAGCATTAGGCTTCCGTAGCATATAATGGTGATCATTAAGGATAAATTTCTAACAAAATGGTCACACACTGCATATTTGAGAAATCATGTCAAACTTTTCTCCTTAAAAGCTCTTGTTTCTCGAGCTCTTTCTTCATCTTTTTCTCATAAGCTCTAACTTCCTTTCAGTTTCGTACTTCATCAATCCGAAAGAGAAATTAATATTATTTAGGGTTGAGGAAAACTTGATATGTACCGAATTCCATGGTCTTTGAAGTATCTTCTGCTTCCTTTTCAAATACGGACCATCTTCATCGTGTTTGTCCATATTTCCTAAGCATATGCCCATATTCCCTCAGCATATGCCCATTTCCATGCATGATTTGCATATTGAGTCATAACTATTGTAGGTCTCAAAACATCTAACTATCAACAAGATTGGTGAAGAATCAAAGGATAACGCGCTAAAACCTTAAGTATGTGTAAGTGTGTGTTTCGATCACATTTAAAGTACTGTAGCGAATCAAGTTTCGATAAAATGATTCTTAATTATTAAAGTGTAGGGTTTTAGTATTTATACCCTTGGATTATGGTATAAGATACTGAATCACTAATCTCTACAATTTAGAGATTATTTCACGTAAATTTAAAGTACAAGACTAAGACCTAATAAAATACAATTTGGACACTATAAAATATCTAACATTCTCCCCATTAGTATCCAACTTCAATTCGTGTTCTGAGGTCTTTGTCTTGACTTTCTTCTCTTTCTCTTTTCTTTCCGGGCGTAGAAGGACTTTCAATTTGGACCTCAAAAGGCTTCTACTGCTCATTCTGTTAGGTCCTTGATTATCAACTATCGTAAATTCTAGGCATGGATTCTAGATATTTGAGTGTAAACCTAAGATTTGATACCGTCGGTCGAATATCTTCGATGAAGAACACGAGAGAAACAATCTTAGTATGAGAAAGTGTTTTCTGTATTTCTCTATTCAGAATGTGAATTGCAAGCCCTTCGGATTTTTTCTAATAACTTTCTTTTGATTTAAATAGTGCTTATTGGTATTTATACCTATATACATGGTATAATACAAGTAAATCCTACATTATCAATTATACAAATTACGCCCCTCATTACAAGGATAACTAATAAATGAGCACAATTTAAAATGTCTTCTTCAATCTCCCCCTTTGTGTGCGTTTGCTCTTCAGCTCTGTTTATCCTTGTCGAGCGTAGAAGGACTTCCTCAATCCCAATGCTGTCTCATAGTGCTGAGAAGCTCATTCAGGAGCGGTGCTTTTTCTTCATCAAGATCCTCGAAGACGTCCCATCGCAAAACTTGTGTACTTCAGACTTCATCATTGCTCTCGTCTTTCCAATAACAGGATTGCGAAAAGTGATGACGAGTCCTGACTTCTTGAATATGTAGTTCTCCGGGAAGTCATTGACTAGGAAGCCTTTCATTAGTGGAGATTCCATGTTGACCTTCTTCACATTATTCTCCAAAGCGATATGAAGGTCGTGTGCGGTGTGAAACTTGATCTGTCGCACCATGAATCTCTTTAATCCTTCGAGCCCGTCCTTCTTGATATACCCAGCAAGTGTCAGGTACTTTTTCTTGTACATCCCAAACAGACGGTAGACCTTGTTCGGTGGAAGGAAGGGGAGATAGCTCTCGTCTATCTCTTCTTGAGTGTGAGTGTGATCTGCTCGCTCAATTATGTATATAGGAGTTGAAAATGGTTCAATCGTGTGTGAAACGCCCACGAGTTGGAAGATAGGTGACCTGTCCCTCAAGTTTCGTCTGAGTTGATCTGTTGGAATGCGACTTCGATCTGGACTGAGATGTGTAAGCATAAAGATATGTTCCATCTTCTTCCGCTCTTCCCAATGAGAAATCCCCCAAAGCTTCAACTCGTTCAGCTTCTTGATTCGGTTCGGTGCTCGCGATATCTGCTTCCGTATATCTTCTAGGAAGGGTATTTCAATCTGAATATTCTTCCATGGTGTCTTGACTCAGACGGTTCCCTTTGATAGACATGGAGGGGTATCCGCTCGATGTCTTATTAGTTCTGGTAATTATGGGAGTTCGACATTGTAGTCCTCTCCTTCTTGAAGTTCTTCGTCTTCGAGAAAACTAGATCAACCGAAGCCTGTTGCAGGAACTATCTGACGTTGGATAGGCGAGCTTGAGCTGTTCTGGTTCCCAATGCGTCAGCCATTTCTCGCTTAGTATGTAGTCGTCTACGATGGCGTGAGGATCGTAGTTGACTATTGAGGCTTCTGGTTGATCTTGGAGTGGAGGGTCTGAGGTTGGGATTGGGTTTAAAATTTTGGGAGCCGGAGGTGTTGAGTGGGTGTGGGGTGTGGTGGTTGTTTGTTAGCGGGTAGTAAGTTGTGTGGATGTTGATGATGAGTTTGTTGAAGATCCTCCAGCTTCACGAGTCGAATGTGTCTTTTCTCATCCTTGACCGCGACCACTTTTAGTTGTCTTATGTTGCTTCTACCCCTCAGGGCGATCCTAATCGTCAGGATCATCATGTCGTCTTTTAGTGCGAGAGTTTTGTTCACGGCAGCTTGTCCGAGCAGGCGATTCAGGGTCATCGACTAGCCTTCGGTAGAGATTTTCCTGGGCAGGAAAACTCTCTTTGATGGCTAGGAGACGAGAAAGTAGAATGTCGTGAAGCTGGGTGATTGGGAGGACGTATGGATTGATAAGGGAGGGAGATGGGGTTGGGGTGGAGATTATGGGTTGGATAGGGGTATTTGTGGTGGGTTGTGGTGGTGAGGAAATGGGTTCGGACGGAGTGGCCTTGGAGACTGGTGTTTTCCCGGTATCTCGTCGGAAAGTCTCGATGGCTTGTATGACTCTCTCCATCAACCGATTTTCGAGAGAATTAAATGCGATAGAGAGAGCTTCTTGTAGTCGTTCCTCCGTCACGAATGGTGACAACTCCAGAGTGGAGTCAGGTAGGTGTTCCACTGTCACAACGTCAGAAAAGATTTCTGACGTGCCGCCTATGATAGGACTTATGATACCAGGACGATTGAAGGCGCCCGTTGTCAACCCCGAAGGCACCACTTCGGTGAGTTGGCCCGTTATTGCTTCCGAAGATGTCGGTGAAGCAACGGGACTTCCATCTAATGGAGATGAAACCATAGGAATCATCTCTATGGATGTTGTGACAGGTTCTATGTGAACCCGTGTAGTCGTTAAGAGAGGCTGTTGCGGAGGCAAATAGGAGCGATTGTAGTAGGCGAGGATGCAGGCGGGACTTGGGATCTTCGTCGGCTAGAGTCCCTTCGAATTAGTCTGCAGTCCTCATCTGATTCGGTGGCTTCAGGTGAGACAACCATCGGAGGTGTTGGCACACGTGCTTCAACCTCGGGCTCACTGGCTGCTACTTCATGCTCCTGAATCTCAGCTTCGGGCTCCTATGCCTCCATGATTGTTCTTGACTGACGGGCATCGGGGCAGCATCAGTAGGGATGGACCGAACCATGACCTCGGTGATTGAGTTGTTCTGACAGTAGTCTTGATATGCTTCATGTGAAGGGTCTTCCAGACGGAGGAGTTCCAATGGTATGAGCATTGGTTGGAGCTCCAAATCCAATGCATTTGGATTGAGGAAGAACCGCAGCCTCGGAGGTGTTTATCCTCCAACGGGTGGTAGGCGGAGAATCTCCAAATGTACTTCCATTAGATGCGTAATGAGCAAGGGGAACCATCGGTCATAAGGTAGAAATTTGGCCTTCGACTTGGTCTCCCGTTGACGCATCTGGTCGTCCAGGTCATTCCAGAGCTGGGCCACGTCATACTTTTTTGGAGAAAACGGCTCCATGGTAGATCCTTAGTATATTCCCGTTCGCCTTGTCGAATCCCGAATGCTTTGGGGAGAGACATTTGTTGATGATCTCGAACAACATCCTCCAAGGATGAGGGTTCCGCTGTTCTGGAAGTTGGCGAGCTTGACCAGTGGGGGCTTGTATCCCATCCTAAGCATATCGACAACTATCTCTGCATGTTGTAAGGGATCATAAACTTCGTGATGCGGGAGATCAAGGACTATGCCTAGGAGATCCTTGTTGTCGCATACGTTTTTTCTGATTAATCTTTGTTGTGTAGACTGTGTCGTCGCCCACGGTATGGCTCCTCATACATACCCAAAATTGCTGGAGATAAATCATCTGTACGGAAGCCACCAGTGTTAGAGCTGGCCAAAGCGCGTGCCCTTTGAGTATTGAGATGATGACGTCATCAGGGCATTAGAATGTTGTCAAATCCATTTGATAATTGTTGTCGTGGACTTGTAGCCAAAGCTCGGATGGATAGATATGGGAATATCCTTGATGTGTCATCTCTGAAAAAATGAATGAAGATCATTAGATTATAAAGTTCAATTCAGAGTAAGCAAATGAAGATTTGTGTAAAGTACGTCAAATTTTATTTCGCGCAAACATCGTTCTCTTGGAAAATAGTTGGCATTTGTGTAAAGTATAGTTCACTTTAAAAGAATTTTTCTAAGTGTTGAAAGTGTAACTATTTGCGGCGCATTTTTATTCGAACGGGGTTTTATTCGAACGCTAAGTTTTGCGATCGAATAAATTATGGAGAAAAATAAAGTTTTCGACGCTAAGTTTTGCGATCAAATAAAATTTTATCGAAAACTAATGTTTTTCGTCGCTTAGTTTTGCGATCGAATAAAAACTTATTGAAAGGTAAAGTTTTTCGCCTCTAAGTTTTATGATCGAATAAAATTTTATCGAAAACTAAAGGTTTTCGCCGCTTAGTTTTGCGATCGAATAAAAACTTATCGAAAACTAAAGTTTTTCGCCGCTAAGTTTTGCGATCGAATAAAAACTTATCGAAAACGAAAGTTTTTCGCGGCTAAGTTTTGCGATCGAATAAAATCTTAACGAAAACTAAAGTTCTTCGACGCTACTATTTGCGATGAAAAGGGTTTCGACCTAAAAATTTCAGAAATCGAACAGTCAAATTTTAACTGGAAATCATGATTTTTCGGGAAACAAGAGTTAATCTGGACTCAAAATGTTCAACAACCAATTCCGAACCCAAGTATTACGCAATTTATCAACATGATTAAGTCTAAATCGCAGGAAATCAGAACAGATATCTCAAACATAAGCTGTCGAAAAACTGAGAGTCGAAAATCATTCGAAAAAATTGAAATATTGATGTCTTCGTGTTTTACGGAACTAAAATGCTAACAAGATCTTGATTCTACCTTCAAAATCGACGAATATTCAGAAGAAATAAGAAGAATATTTGATAAATTTGAGTTTCGGCGTTCGAACTCTTCAAAGAATCGAAAATTCTTTGCGTTTGATGTTTTTGCGTGTAAAAGAGTTTTTGATCGAAATGTGTATAAGTAATTTGGGCCGAGAAAATTATTCTGGGCTTTCGTTAGACCAGGCCTGTTTAGTTTTGCGCTCCCTTTAAGAGAAAAAAAATTACATTTGCACCTTTAAATTTTGAAAGAAATTATAACAGAACTCCCCCTAAGTTTCTAAAATAAAAGCAATTAATGCCCAATGTTGATGAAATTCATCACTTAACTCCTCGGATGAGCTCGAAATACTCTGTAACGCTTGAAAAAATGAGAAGTCGTAATTACAAGTAAATCATTTAGGAGATAATAGCAAATATACATGTAAGCTCCCGCTCAACAAGTGGATATATAATGTTTGGTAATTTTGCATATGAAAATTTACAATTTTGACATAACCAAGACCAACGCATTTAATCAATTCAGCATAGATTCATGATCCCCTGATCATGCATATGCAAATTTGTGTTATTATGTATTTTCATAAAATTTCGCATTTGACAATTCCGTACCAATGCATATGCTAATGCATTTAAAAAGTTGCGATTTTGGGGTTAGAATATGTCATTGTGATCATTATCACGCAAAAATCATAGAATAATAGTCATGTCACTAAACTGTTATCCTAAAATCATAGTATGAATCATTTTGACAACTCTCGCATGGTTTGCTCATAGCGCTCAATTTATTTTTATCATGGGGATAATTAGTATATATATCACTCATATCAACACGACAAAATTTTATCAATTATCCTGTTATCGTGGCGCATTTAATCAACTCACCAAGCGAAAGTCCATCACTTTGAATCAAAGGGACTTCGAAGGGATTATTATTTTAGGCTATGACTTAGATGGGTAGGATAATAATTTGGAATTAGTGAGCTTAAAATTCTTCCATTCCAGGGGCCCTTTTAAAATTTATTTCTGCTCCTTTTTTTTTCTTCTACACTTGCTCAAGCGGAATCTCTTCTTCTTTACGAGGTTTGAGAGATGAGATCTTCTTTTGTATTTCTCGGGCCGAGGCCGTGCTCTCTTGAAGGTTTTAAATATTATCTTTTGAGAGGTTCACAATTATGGAATTCGAACCCAAGACCGTGCTCCTCTGTTCTCGTTGTCTCGATATAAGATTATCATTGGAGAAGTTCACTTCGATGTGCTTTTCTTCTAGCCGTTTTGATGAGTGTACGAGATTATCTAGGAGAAGTTCACAACGAGATCCATGTTTCTCCTTTTTTTTTATAATAATCGAGAGATTATTTGTGATTTGAGCATTCACCGTGTGCGTCTTCTATTTCCTTTTCTCCCCCTCTTTTTCTTGTTTGAGCAGCCCTCGAGACTTATGAAATAATGTTCAAGGCCTGATCGGGTTTCAAGTGAAAAAAGATATTGGAGAAGACTCAAAAGGGATTACTAGATAAAATAGTAAATGATTTATAATTTGGCCAAGTGAGGAATATCCTAATTGCCCTTATCATTTTCATGACGAACGAACACAAAGCGAAAATTAGGCCACGAAGCACAAATTAAGAGACAAGCATTTGAAGTGTGACACACTCAAGGACAAATTATTTGAAAGAATATTGCGGTTCAAATTCTCATATATATGATGTGGCTTTGTGTCTAGTGAAACATACTAAGCTCTTTAGACAAGAGAATGTGACTTGAATTTTTTTTAAGCAAATAACCAAAATGTATCACAGAAATATTTGTAAGTAAATCAAAATGAACAAAGTCATCATCATTCCCCGTTTTTTTATTATATATATATATATTCTCTCTTTTATTATTATTATTATTATTATTATTATTATTATTATTATAATTTTTTAATTAAAACTAAATGCGATAATGAAATAACTAATATATCATTTATTTATTTATTTAGTATTAATAAAAAAAATTTATAAATTATTTGAAAAATAAAATCACGTAAGATATAACAAAGAGTATCAAGAAGCACATAGAGTATCACACAGAAACATAATAGAGCATGTGAAGCACATTTCAAGCAAGATTGAGATTCAACATGCCTAACTTAGCGATAAGGAATTGGAATCGTTTTTCATCCTGTGCCTTATTAAATAAGTCGACAAGTTGAAACTCCGTGTTAACAAAATACATATCTATAGTGCTGTTTTCTACATGATCTTTTATAAAATGATAGCGAATATCTATGTGTTTCGTGCGTGAGTGATGAACAGGATTGCAAGTAATGGCAATAGCACTTTGAGAATCACTATAAATGGGAATGCTATTAAATCCAAACCCGTAGTTGCGCAGTTGCGTCTGCATCCACAGAATGTGTGAGCAGGAACTCGCAGCTACGACGTACTCCGCCTCGGCCGTCGAAGTTGATACGCAATTTTTCTTCTTTGAGGACCAGCAGACCAACTTATCGCCCAAGAATTGTGCTCCGCCTGACGTGCTTTTCCTGTCCGTTCGACAAACTGCATAGTCAGTGACAGTATAGCCAATTAATTTAAAATCTGTACCTTTTGGATACCATAACCCTAAGGTGTGAGTCCCTTGAGGTAGCGTAGGATTCGGGTCAGCTTGAAATCGAGTGCAGATGCAAGTGGCAAACATAATGTCAGGTCGGCTTGACGTTAGGTAGAGAAGAGAGCCAATGATACTCCGATAAGTCGTGATGTTGATTGCCTTGCCAGAAGGATCATCATCTAATTTACAACTTGTTGACATGGGAGGACTCATAGGTGTGCTCTTGTCTTGATTAAATCTCTTCAAAATATCTCTTATATACTTGGTTTGACTGATGAAAATTCCATCTTCGAGCTGCTTGACTTGTAGTCCAAGTAAGAATTGAAGTTCGCCCATTAAGGTCATCTCAAATTTTGTCTTCATCAGATCAACAAATTTCTGACAGAGTCGTTGATTTATCGAGCCGAAAATGATGTCGTCGACGTAGACTTGGACGATCATCAAGTCCTTGCCTTCCTTTTTGATGAACAATGTCGTATCGATTGTTCCTCGTATAAAGTTTGACTTTATTATAAATTCGCTCAGGACATCATACAAAGCTCGAGGGGCTTGTTTTAGTCCGTAGAGAGCTTTGTCCAATCAATAGACATAATCAGGGTGCTTTCCGTGCATTTGGTTCCATTTGATAGACCTTGAAGTCTTTATGATCCGCGTAAGCCAAAAAGAGTCAGATATCTTCTATTCGAGCAACAAGAGCATACGTCTCGTCGTAGTCAATGCATTCCTTGTTGATTGTACCATTTGGATATGAGTCGTGCTTTGTTCCTGATAATTTCACCGTTCTCGTTTTTTTATTCTTAAAGACCCATTTGGTTCTTATAATTGTCTTGCCGTGTGGTCGAGGAACTACGGTCCAAACTTGTAGACGCTCGAATTGGTTGAGTTCGTCTTGCATTGCGATCACCAAAGCCTTGTCTTTAGAGCTTCAACTACCTTAATTGGTTCGTTTTGGCTTAAAAAGCACGTGAGAAGTCCGCTTTGAGTAGATGTCCTAGTGCATACTTCGCTTGAAGGATCACCAATTATTTGATCGACAGGATGAGCTCGTGTCCACTTGTGTTCATGAGGTAGAACCGAAGCAAAACCATAGTTGATAAGTTGTTCGAGACATCCCGAATTGATAGGTTGTATATCCGTAGGAGGAAAATTCATTTTTTAAGTTGAAATTTATGGAATTTCCTGATCTGCATTCGTGGTAGCTGCAAAATTGGTTGGTGATTCAGAATCCTAGAGTCTAGAACTTCAGTTGAACCTTGAAGGTTGGGAATCTCATTTGGGATTTCCACCGTAGAAGAGGAAGGTGCGCAACTTGCTATAGATTGTAATGAAGCAGGTGTTTGAGACTCGTTCCGATAAAATGTTCAAAGAGAAAGTCCATGTCCTCCGAATCAGCGGGAAGAGCTTCTCCTGATGGTGAGGCAGACATTGTCGAAATTTCTTAACTTTGTGCCAACACGCCTATAAGCCCAGGTTCTGAACTGTCGTGTTCAGAAACCGAATCTGTCACTTCGTGAAAATTGACGTTGTAACTTTCCATTATTGTGTGAGAAAACTTGATATAAACACGATATGCTTTCGAAGCCGAAGAATATCCAATAAAGACGCCTTCAAATGCTTTAGGATCGAACTTACTTCGATGCTCTTGATCGTTCGCCACAAAGCACTTGCACCCGGAGACTTTGAAGAAAGAGATATTCAGAATTCTATGATTTATTATTTCGTACGGCATTTTCTCAAATCGCTTGTGATCGTCCGACTTTGCATAAAGCAAGTTGTAACACTGCTTCAGCACAAAAAAAGTGAGGGAGATCGGAGTGTATGAGCATAGTCCATGCAGCTTCAACCAAAGTTCGGTTTTTCCATTCTACAACGCCATTTGTTGAGGCGTCTTAGCGGCTGAAAATTGTTGACGATGCCAAGTGACTGATAGAAAGTACTGAGGCGCTGATTCTTGAACTCGGTCCCGTTGTCAGTCTTGATTACTTGGATTTTCTGTTGCAGGAGATTTTGAGTTATTCAAAAAATTTATTATCAAGTCTCCATTTTCCTGTTTAGTTCGTAGAAACCTTGTCCAAGCGTAACAAGAGTAGTCGTCGACAATAACGCCGTTGATACTTTATGTTCGCATCGGTCCACAGAGGTCCATGTGTAGTAATTCCAGAGGTCGAGATGTGGAGGCTACTTGCTTGAGTTTGTGCGATGCTCGGTTCATTTTGCACATGTAACAAGGCTAACAATGATGCTCTTTTTGAAGTTAGATGGTTGGCAGACCATTGACCAACTTTTTAGCAGAAAGCTTGTGAAGAGCCTTGGTATTAAGATGATACATACATTGATGCCATATGCTATTCCTCTGAATTTTCGATGAGGGATGAGGCAAACAGCAGTCGAAGGTCGTACTGTTGTCAGATTTATTGTGTAGTGATCAGATCTTCGAGTTTCTGTAAGAAGTTCCTGATTCTGATTGTTTAGAATTCTGCATTGATCAGCTAGAAATACTACTTGAAAGCCTTTATCGCAGAATTGTCCAATGCTGAACAGGTTGTGTTTGAGACCTTTGACGTATGAGACATCTTTTATCGTCAGATTCTCCAGAATGATATCTCCAAGGCCTAGAATTGGAGTTGAATCGTTGTTCCCAAATCTAACTCTACCGTTGTATCAGTTTTGATAGTTGCTCAACAGTTCTTGATTTCCCGTCATATGTGTGGAGCAACCCGAATCTAGATATCACACATGATGGATCTGCATAGAAAAGTTTAAAGAGACTTAGATACCCACTTATAAATGGGTCCTCTCGGATTAGCAGATTTAATGGTCAAAGTTCGTTCACTTATGGTTCTTAAACCAATGCTATTTTTAGGTAACCAAACCAACTTACAGGTAGTTGGTTTAGGTGTTACCTCTTTAGGTAATTGAGCATTTTTGGCTTTTGTTGGCCTAGATAATGTTTTATGAACCCATTGCGGGTGAACCTTAAATGGTAGATAAATTTCAGCTCGGACAAATGTCATGTCAGTCTTAGTCGAGGAGAATATATTTTCTCTATCTAGTCCCCTAAGGTGTTTGGCAGAGTGAACTTGGACTGTATACCTTAGGTGAGAGCAAGAGTGAATCGAGCTATAAGCTTGCTTATTAGCTGGATCTTGTCTCCTACGTGACTTAAGACTCGCCTTTGTCTTAGAATGATCGATTTTATTTTTGGAAGTGGAGCCGATTTTAAAATTTGTGCTTTTAAAATTAACAGATTTTAAAGCATAGGTTGAAGCAACAATATGAAAATTAGAAACATCTCTCTTTTTACGGGTGTCTTTAATTTTCGGTACAGAAGAAAATTTTAAATATGAGCCATTTCCATCAATATTTTTCTTTATTTCTAAGCTAGACACTCTCTCCTTAACATGCTTCGTCTATTTAACTAGTCTACATGTGGATGTAGTAGAAAAAGAATTAGTAATAGACATTTTTGCTTTTGAAGCATTTAAAGACACTTTTTCTCCCTTGATGCTTTTTAGAGAAGATTTTTCTTTTGAAATATTTTGTAAAACAAAGGGAGAATTATTCTTAAATTTGGGTTGTCCTTGATAAATTATTTTCTTTTAAAATTAAATCAGGGCAAGGTTTTGAAACATTAGTTAAAATTGATGAATTTTTTAGATTGGAAATTTATAATAAAAGCGCATTCTTTTCTACTTCAAAATTCTTTTTTTCTGTTTCTAAGGAGGAGTTTAAATCAACTATTTTCTTAATAATAGCAAGAATATAACAGAAGGTGGAATTTTTAGAATGATCCCTATTTTCTTCCCCGACTTTAGGGATATTTTCTAAAGGATATAATGAATTATAGTCACGAGACAGGTTTATCTCCTGTGTCTTGCAACTATTATTCAAATCAGTGTAATCAAAGGGATGTCAGTCCTAGTTTTGGTTTTTCTTTTGGATTCTTCTAAGGCATTTATTTCTGAAGCGTTAGTAAAAGCCATTAAATAAGTTAATCCTAAACCCATGTACTTGATATCATATAATTGTTTTACGTTAACCTTATTCAAGTTACAAGGATTATTAAAACCTAAGCCTTCAACAGGATTACAAAATTCTATGTCATGTGGCTGATTTAGAAAAATCGCCTGATCCGTTTGTCCCCCTTTTTTCAAAAGATCATCTACAGTCTTAATCATAGAGTAAAGCTTCTTACGCTCATCAGAGATTTCCTTATAATTGTTTCTAGAAATTTCTAAATCTCTCTGACTATCGCTAAGGTCGTTAATCTTAGTCTCAGACGTAGCTATCCTAGATTCAAGACTAGTTATAGTTTCCTTAGCATTAGATAAGAGAATTTCTAAGTGAACTTTCTTATCTAATTGCATTTGGAAGTCATTTTCGCTAAGTACTAGTCGCTCCTCTAACTCTTTTGAACTTTTCTGCTCACTTTTCATGTTAGCATATTTAATTTGTAAAGATTCTTACATGTTTAATAATGTAGTGTCAGGCATAGCTACCTCCTAAGACGAGGTTGATGCTTCGTCGGTGTCAGACTGCTTCTTTGAGCTTGCGTCTGAGGTATCTTCAAGACATGCAATGAGAGCTAAGTTGTCCGTTTCAAAATCTGTGGTGTCTTCTAGCCAATGCTCTTGTTCAGCCATTACAGCTACTCCAGCTTCCTTTTGTTTAGTCAACTAAAATTTCTTGGAGTAGTACTTTGCGTCTTTTTTCTTTGGAAGACTACATTTCCTTGGCGAAGTGCCCCTTTTTGCCACAATTGTAGCATTTTTGTGGCTCCTTGGCATTCTTGAATTCTGAGGTCTGAGCTGGTCTTTCCTCGTGCTTAGAACTTGAGATCCGAAGTCAATTAGCTGAGGAGGAGGACTTCTTTTTGTAGAACTTTTTGCTCATTATTTTTGTAATGAGAGCCAGTTGCTTCCTGAACTCTTTCATGTCAGGCTCAAAATCCGTGTCTGACTCGTCTTCTTCTTCTTAAGAACTCGGCAACACTCTTGTCTTTGCGAGATCGACTAGTTTTTCTTTTTGAGACAAGGGCTATTGAATCTTCGATCTGTTTGCCTTTTTGCTCCTTCTGAATCTCGCTGACATCTTCCCCGTGTCGAACGAAATTGTCGAAAACGGCGTGGATATCCATATAATCCAAATCCTTGTTCTGACGGATTTGCATGGATATTTTCTTCCACTCCGGATGAAGAGATGATAGAATTATGATGTTTACCTTCATATTTTTCTTGAAGATTTCTATTTTCTTCATCTCGTTCAGAAGGGTCAGGTAGCGCTGATAGAGTTCATATAGTTTTCCTCCGTCTTAGATTTGAAAGAGTCATAGGCTATGAGTATCTTATCTTTCTTTGCCTTTACTCCGTTTTCGGTCATTTGCATCATTTTTTGGAGCTTATCCCACATCCCACCTTGCATCAGAAAAGTTTTAGCTCCTAGATCAGCCTTAGATCTTAATCTCACCCGTCAGAGTATTCACTAGGAATTTTAAGTCTTCTAGTGGCTGGAATGAGAGGATTATTTGTGGTATCGCCTTCTTGGATAAGTCAGAATTGAGCGGGTCCTTTTTGGAGAGAAGCTATCAGATTCGCAGCTTGATCTTTCGTCTCCAAGAGATTCATAAATCGACTTCTCCAAACGGTATATTTGCCTCTTCTGAGAATTGGAGGACGGACATCGTTTCCAAGAGAGTAAGCATCCATTGTCGTAGTTGATTTGTAGGATCTCGTGAAGGTTTGGATTTGAGTTGGTAAGAGTGCCGACAAATTTGTTTGTGATGTGTGGTTCGTACTTCGCCTCTTCAAGATTTTTGCTAATGAGTTTTGAATTAATGATTTTAATCGAAAATTTTGAGTATCGAGAATAACTATGCGAAGAGAAATATTTTTCGTATGTTTTGAAAATGACGATTTTGATTATTTGATTAAAAAATTTCAAATCAGTGTAAAAAAATGTGTGCTTTTCAAATCAGTGTAGAAATATTTTTCGAGCAGTAAGTTTTTCGATTTGAAAATTTTGATCCTTAAAATCGAAAATGATTTTCGAAGTATAAGTTTGTCGAAAGATGTGTATCGAAAATTGTTAAAAGTTTTGCAAGAGTATTTTTCTACAATAGATTTTTTCGATAGTGTTTTTTGAAAATGTTTTAGTAAAACCTGTCGAAAAAAAATTGTTTATCAAAAAATATTTCTCGCTCGCAAAAATTATGTCGAAATATTTGTTTTTCGAAAAATTTGACTCGATTTGTTGACTAAACTTATTCGAGTGTGAAATATTCGATTGAAATACGTTTTCGCGAAGTTTGAACTCAAGAATTAAGACAATCGAAAAACCGTTTTTCGTGTCAAAAGTAAATATGAATATAATTAAAACAGTATTAGTTGAAAAATTTTACGCTTAGTTACACTCAAAAAAGATTATTGTGTGAGGATCGAAAAACTAATAATCAAAAACAAAGTTTTCGTGTCAATATCGGAGTGAAACTAGCGAAACAGTGAAAGTCGAAAAACTTTTGCGCCCGAGAACTAAATCGAAAAAGATTTTCGAGTCAAATTTTCAATCGAACGATCGAAGAACTCAACACAGAGTTCAATGGAATAGTAATTCACACATTCAACTGAGAACATCAAATTAAACATTGAGATTCTGGATAATCAATTGAATTTGTGTACTGAACAATAACAAACACAAGATTAAACACATTTTACATTTTCAAATCATTTTCAAAATATATCAATTTTGATGAAAATCAAATCGTTTTCAAAATGCAATCGCAAACAGTAAAACAGATCGGAATCAAAAATCAAACAAATTTAATATTCTAAACGATTGAAATCAGTACGCGATTCATTTCTAACATATAATCTATCACTTTTGCATCAGAATCAACAACAAATTTTGCAGAATTCAGCACAAAGATCAAATTTCCAGTTCACGCGCATTTTCGATAAAAAAAAAATCTAAACAGAATTTGATCTAAAACAGCGAAACTAAATCCAAAACAATCACGATCTGCTCTGGTACCAGTTGTTAGGTCCTTGATTATCAACTATCGTAAATCCTAGGCATGGATTCTAAATATTTGAGAGTAAATATAAGATTTGATACCTTCGGTCGAATATCTTCGATGAAGAAAAAGAGAGAAACAATCTTAGTGTGAGAAAGTGTTTTGTGTGGTTTTCTCTCTAGAATGTGAATTGCAAGCCCTTCGGATTTTTTCTAATAACTTTCTATATTGATTTCAATAGTGTACATTGATATTTATACCTATATACATGGTATAATACAAGTAAGTCCTACATTATCGAATATACAAATTACGCCCTTATTACAAGGATAACTAATAAATGAGCACAATTTAAAATGTCTTCTTCACATTCTAAGTCACTCGTGATGACTTCTAAGTCCACAGTGACCCGAGCTAAAAAGATAAGTAAAAGCTCTATGCTTAATACTTCCAAGGAACAGAAGAAAAATAGGTTGGAGAAAGGGAAATCACCGTTTTCTTCCAAAATTAAAGTTCAAAATGTTAAAGAATTTCCCTCTCTCGCTCCTATTAAAATGGAAGCTCTTAAATAAGAAGTTCCAAGATTAAGCAAGCGAACTTCTCAAGCTTCCAAAATTCAATCATTCTTTAAAGAATGATAAAATAGACTTGCTTACCCGTCCAAAAATGTCAAGAATATTAATAAGCAAAATTCCATAAAAATTCTTCATTATGATGTGAACCGTGTGAATTTTTCTCGTAGACCGAAGAACTCATCTTCTAACGATGCTTATAATTCTTATGCCTACCTGAAATATCTAGTCAAAGTTCATTCAGAAAAACATCTGATGAGACTGGCTTCGAAGAAAATCTTTAAATCGTCTCTGAAACACACGCTCACTTGCGCTGGAATGTCTTTTCCGTGTCAAATTGCTCCTAATTAGTTACCTAGAGCTACACAATAGATTATTTAGGGCCAAATTTGACACCTTTTAAGCGTAACTTGTTTTCTGCTAATAAGGGAGGACCCATACAAATATGGGTACCAAAGTCCCGATAAAACTTTGCAGATTTTTCCAGCATGGGTAGGTACTTAGAGGTAGTTGCTCCACACCCATGACTAGGATGCGACAATAGCAACTACACCGTCCCAGCATGTATGGTAACTTGTGGTTCTCCACATACACGACTTGTAAGCGATGCGAGCAACCAAATGGAGGGGGAGCGAACTTTAAATGCGTGAATTTAGGGAAAGAGATTCAAAACTCCTTTTTGATCTGACTACGCATCTTTTGAGGGGGAGCAATACTACTATAGGAAGCATTTCGAGGGGGAGGAACAAAATATATATATATATATATATACATATATATATCATATAATATGATGTAATATAATATCATATAATATAAAATAGAATATATTATTCTACTACTAACAATAAATATATATTTATACTATTATATATATATATATAGAGAGAGAGAGAGCGAGAGAAGAAAAAGAGAAAGTAAAAAAAAGGGAGAAAAAGAGAGAGAAATAAAAAAAAACGAAAAGAAGAAAAGAAAAACTTATCTCCTCATCCATCTTCATAAATATTCCCTCCGACATCTTTAGACGGATTTCAATCAAGAATCTCGAGCTCACAAGTTCAAAAATTCAACGCAGAAATGTGGTTGACTTACACTACCTCGGTGCTCATCTCAACCGACCTGATCCCGCTTACATAAATAAAGGCAGCCCTCACTACTTCGTACCGGATGCACGGATATCTCGGTTCCATGATTCAGTCGACCTAACTGAATATAACCCCAGAACCAAACCGAGCATTCGTCCCAAATTTTACGAGAATAACCACATATCCTACATCATCCAAACACACCACGTTAGATGATTTCGATGATGACATAAAATTTTTGAATATACATAAATTCTCTTATCTCACAAATTATTCGGACCACACCCCCATAGTACCATATGCTAATTTTATTAGCTCCCGGGTAGAAGTCGCCGCATTCAGTCCAACTGTGCATGCACATCCGAGCGTTACTCACTCGTCTGTTTCACATAAAGACAGGTGTTTCAAGATATCACGGGGAGCCATGTCTACTATCACCGCTTCACTCGGAAGCGGGAGATATTGAATTAAGTGGTACTCAGCCCCACCACCACACTTTCTTGTCCACAATATAGTCTAGTAGGTCCTCACTCCCCATATTTTTAATATTTTCTAGGACACATACACTTTTATAACACCCAATCTTTTTTATCATGTTAGACCTCCGTAGACATGTCATTCTTAGAGATGTTTCGATGATCGGAAGGAAGTTCTGCCATTGCAACATCAAAACAACAACGGTTTCAGGCCATCGTCTACGAGCAAAGCTCCTAGATAGATGTTAACAAGAAGTCTTCGTGACCCCAGTTTCTTACACGACGGATCGCCTCTGTGGCTCTGGCAGGTTATTTCCAATCCGAGTCCATACGATCTCCATCTTCTTGTCCCGATGATGCGAACATCTTGCCAAACCATCGCCCCATTTTCACCCACTTTCAGGATGATCTCTCCAATTCGATCATCATGAGGGAGAGTAGTAGTAAATAAAGAAAATCGGAGCCGTTCCACAACAAAAAGTGCAAGATTGATCGAAAACGCGAAATCCTCAAGCGTCGTCAAATCAAGCGAATATCGATGTCCTTCAAAAACCGAAGTTGCCGCAACATGTACGCCTCTCCGAATTTAATGAGAACTCCCCAATCTCATCACAAGGTTAAACAAATGTAGGGGAGTTGTGCAACTACCGAATGGAGAGATCGAACACAAAAAGAGAAGATTCGGCAAGCAACTTCAAATTTCTTCCGGCATCTCCGAGACAAGTTTAATGAAAAGACTTGAAGGAAGATAAGCTGCCGAGAAGAGAAGGTCAAGAACGGTGCACTTGAAGATCTCCTAAAGAAGAGATTACAAGACAAGACAAAGGAGGAGAAAATTGACGAAGAACACCCAGAATACGCTTCCACCGACGCATACGCTGATATGTGTTTTTCAAGGACGAAGGACAATATTTTTACAAGACCAAGATAACCAACGCTGAATTGCAAATTGAACACAAAGGAAGAGATTTTTAAGATTATTTTATCGTGTTCAAATTGATTATGTTATCTTAGTCTTGTAATTTATTTAAGTGAACTAGATTCTATTTATAGAATCTAGTGATCCTTTTATTTGTAATGAGCTTACAAGGGCCCAAGTATTATATACCAACATAAAATATAAATACTAAAACCCTAACACATAGTTAGGTGTGTCTTCTGTGTGAAATAAAGAAATACATTTTAGAGAGGAAATACCAACGCCCTTAAGAACACACGCACGCACCCCACGCGAGCTCAATTCATTCGATCGTCAAACGTGGTAAAATTGACTTTAATCTTTGTTAGTGGGATACACTAGGTTTTTCAATAAATCTGTCTCGGCATGTAGCGCTTCAAGGCGTTGAACCTCTCCCAATATTTGTGGCTCCTCAGGACGAATATTCTATAATGCCAAATCGATCGGTTACTTTTCGGAGGAAGATTAGAGAGTTCTGCCTCAAGGATCTGGTCCTTCGAGCCATCCACTCTGACCACGAAGAAGACATGAGTTGGGAACCTATCGTAGGTGTACTCCACTTCCATGAGTTCAGCAATGAGAGACTTCTCTTTTTCTCTTGCTTTAAGGTAAGCTAACGAGAGTCCCCTTCTCGTTGTCAGCTGTGAGAGCATGAAGAGATGGTTGAACCATCGCCTCATGTTCTTCAGGTGTGTGAGTCCTCGAATGGTCAACTCGTCGGTAGGCTTTATCTTCTTGGGGCGCCTCTAGATGTTCGGACAATAGTCTTGGAGGAAGGAGGCGGTGATCCTCTTGTTCTCTCAGGGCTTCTCGACTAACACCGTGCCCTTTGATAGGTTTTGGTGTTTCCTTGACTCCCTCGTTGAGTAGTTCTGGGAGCTCGGGCATATCTCTTTGGTGTTATTCACATGTCTCTTCCTCTTCGGGTTCAAAGAAAAGGAATCCACCGTTAGCCTTTGTAGGAAGTATCGGATGTGGTCGAGACGTAGGCGGGTTTCTTCTTCCGTCTCCATTCGGTGCATCCACTCCTCCTCCGAGATGTGTCCGTCTTCCGTCTCCGTTCAGAGGTAATGGTTGTTTGGACTATTTGGGGTGGTGCTTGTGGTTAGGTGGATGCAATTTGTGTTGGTGGTAGTTGTTTAGATGATGAGGTGGGTGGTTGTTTTTTTGGATGATATCCCGCTCCTCGAGACGTCGTCGTACTTGCCTCCATGGAGTCGTCTTCTCAAAGCAATATGACGTGGCCCAGTTAATCTGGAACGATCTGGCAGACCAAATGCGTCAACGGAAAACAAAATCGAAGGCAAAGTTCATGCCTTACGTGCGATGCTTCCCGGTGTTGATCTCCCACCTGATGAAAGTACATCCGGAGATCCCTCGTCTACCACCTGTCGGAGGATACACATCGCCGAGGCTCCGTTTTTCCACAATCCGACGGCATCGAATCTAGCACTCCAACCGATGTTGATCTCGTTGGAGCTTCTACGCCTAGCAGACCCCACCGATGTGGCCTACCAAGATTATTGCCAAAACAATTCAATCACAGAGGCCATGGTATGGTCCGTCGATCCGGCTCCGATGCCTATCCGAGAAGAATTCTTGGTGGAGACACAATAGCCCGAAGCTGGGGCTCAGGAGACTGAAACAGCGGCCATTGAGCCCGAAGGTGCCGCCCGTGAGCCCACACCTCCAACAGCCAAATCTCCTGAAGCCACCGACTCAGATGAGGAGTGCAGATTACGACGCAGAGGCTCCCGCCGACAACAAGTCTCTGCCCCGTCTGCATCCTCTCCACCACAACGGCTTCGGTGTTACCTCCTCCACAACCACCGGTCCTGACGACCGCACAGGTGCCCATTGAACCTATCCCAACATCCATAGAGATGATACATCCGGTCTCATCTCAAGGATTGGATGGAAGCCCCGTTGGTTCCCCGACATCTTCGAAGACAACAACGGGCCAACCCACCGAAGTGGTGATTTCTGGGTTGTCAACGGGTGTCTATCGACGTCCCAGAATCACAAGTCCTTTAATAGGCGGCACGTCAGTTCTATTCTTTGACGTTGTGACAATGGAGCGCATTCCTTGCCTCACTCCGGAGGTACCAATCTTCGTGACGGAGCAGCGCCTACAAGATGTTCTTTCCACAACCATCAATTCTCTATAAGATAGGCTAATGGATAGAGTTCTACACGCCATAGAGACTTCCCGACGAGATACCGAGAAAGCACCAGTCTCCGAGGCCGCTCCTTCCGAAATCCACTCCCAACCCATCTCCTTACCACCACTAACCACCACCATACACACTCCCATCCAACCCACATTAACCACCCCAACCCAATATCCTTCCCTCATCTACCCATACACCATCCCGATAACCCAGCTTCATGATATTCTTATATCTCGACTGCAAGCCCTCGAGACAAGGACCTCTGCCGAGAAGACTCTATACCGCCGGCTAGTAGATGACCCCGAGTCCCTGCTCAAACACGTTGCCGAGAAGAAAGCTCCCGCACAAAGCGAAGACATGACGATCCCGATGATCCGGATTGCCATGAGGGGGAGAAAAGGCAAAAGACCACCAGAGGAAGCAACTCAAGCTCGACTCTCCAACGTCAGATACTTCCTACAACAAGTTGTAGTTGGTTTGGTACTGCTTGAACATGAAGAACTTCAAGAAGGCGAAAACTACAATACTGAACTCCCGGAATCGCCAGAGATGATTAGGCACCGAGTGGACACCCCTCCTCGCTTTTCAAAGGGGACTGTCCGAGTCGAAACGCCATGAGAGAACGTTCGGATTGAAGTGCCCTTCCTTTGAAGATATAAGGAAGCAGATATGGAGAGCTCCAAACCGTATCAAGAAGCTAAACGAGCTTAATCTACGGGGCATCTCTCATTGGGAAGAACGAAAGAAGATGGAGCACATCTTCATGCTAACCTACCTCAGTCCAGATCAAAGTGGCATCCCAACGAATCAACTTAGAAGAAATTTCAGGGACAAGCCATCGATCCTCCACCTCGTGGGTGTATCACACATGATTGGAAGTTATCCATGGAATCGCCGCTCATGAAAGGCTTCCTGCTCAATGACTTCCCAGAGAACTATACTTTCAAGAACTCAGGCCTCGCCAACACATATCGGAATCCAATCATTGGAAAGACGAGAGCGATGATGAAGTCCGAAGTTCATAAGTTCTGCTTCGGGACGTTGAAGCTCGTAACGAAAAACATCTAAAGGAGGTTGACGGAGATCGATGAAGAAACGATCTTCGAGGACCTTGGAGAAGAATAACCGCTCCTAAATGAGCTTTTCAATGCCATCAACGACTGGTTGGAGGTAAGGAATGTTGTCCAACACTACAAGACAGCATTGAGATTGAGGAAGTCCTTCTACGCCCAACAAGGATAAACGAAGCAAAAGAGAAAACAAGCACAAATGGGGAGATTGAAGATGACTTAGAAATTGTGCTTTGTTTATTAGTTATCCTTGTAATTAGGGGCATAGCTTGTATTTTTGATAGTATGACTAATAAGTAAATATACCATGTATAGAGGTATATATACAATGCACACTATATACAAGAAGTTCAGAAAATTTACAAGGCAAAGAATTCACATTCTAGAGAGAGAAACACAAACGAAACTTTCTCACTCTAAGCATTTCTCTCTTGTGATCTTCAACCGAGATATTCGACCGAAGGTAATATTTGATAATCTATATTCGAATATCTAGAATTCGTACCTAGAGCTCTCGTTAATTGATTAATTAGGACCGAACGTTTTTCTTGTTCGATCTCGGGGGTGTCGATATCATTCTTGGAGTAGCTTGGCTCCCTACTTCGGCAATGTCAAGATGAATTGGGAAAAGTCGACAATGCGTTTTAATTGGGCAGGTTCGCATCACTGCCTAGTGGATGATGCATCTTTAACTCGAGCCCCGATCAATTTATGGGCTCTATGTACATTAGCCGAAGAGGAAGTAGGTTCTGTCATTTGGCTGGCCAACAATAAAATAACCACATTGTCACTATCCGCAAGGAGCATCCCAGACCTAAAACATGATATCGACGGAATCTTAGCTCGTTTTCCACCGATCTTTGATAAACCTACGACGATGCCACCACTTTGCAACTCAGACCATCAGATTCCACTATTACCTGGTATATCAGCTGTCTCGGTACGGACATGCCCAAAAAGACGACATAGAAAGCCACGTTACAGAAATGCTTATCATCGGGGTTATTCAACCTAGCTCGAGCTCTTTCTCGAGTTTGGTTCTACTTGTGCAAAAAAAAAAAAAGACGTAGCTGGCATTTTTGCGTTGGTCACAGTTCTAGATAAGTTCCCGATTCCAGTGATCTAATAATAGTTGGACGAGCTTTGGGGAGCAAAATTTTTCATGAAGATCTATCTTCAATCCGGTTACCATCAAATTCGGGTCCGCCCCGAAGATGTTCCCAAAATAGATTTCCGAACTCATGATGGTCACTATGAGTTCTTAGTCATGCCATTCGGCCTGATTGCACCGGCAACCTTTCAAGCAACGATGAATGATGTTTTTGACCTCTTCTTCGGAAATCAGTACTAGTTTTTTTGACGACATTCTCATGTATAACTCTTCATGGTCGATGCATCTAGCACACTTGGAAGAGGTCTTACGACTCCTGGTGCGACATCAACTATGTGTTAACCTAAAGAAGTGTCATTTTGGTCGTCGTCAGGTCGAATATCTCGGGCACATCATCTCGGTCGGTACTGTCACCATGAACCCTCAGAAGATTGCATCAGTAGTGGTTTGACCTACACCAAAATCTCTAAAAAGGGTATGCGGGTTTCTCGGAATATCAGGTTACTACCGTCATTTCATTCGGAATTACAAGCAAATGGCACAACCGCTTACCGCACTTCTCAAAAATATGAACACGACATTTTTCATTGGCCAGCCACGACAAAAAGCGCGTTGAGAGTATTACAGACAACGCTGGTCACTGCTCCCCTACTTGTTATGCCCAATTTTTTGCGTTCTTTTATTTTTGAATGTGATGCCTCTGGTACCGAAATGGGTGCCGTACTTATGCAGGAGCACCATTTGGTAGCATAACTTAGCAAAAGCTTGTCAAATCGTATGGGTTCTAAATAACCTATGAACGAGATTTGGTGGCATTGGTTCTCACCATACAACACTGGCGTCCTATTTAATGGGAAGGAGATTTACGGTACAAACTGGTCAGAGGAGTTTGAGTGCCATGCTTCATCAGAAGATTGTTGTACCCGCCCAACAAGTTTGGGTAGCAAAATTGCTCGGGTACACTTTTGACATTAAATATAAGTCCGGGGAAATGAATACGGCGGTTGATGCGTTGTCTTGGACGGGCGAATCGATTCAGTTTGCAGCCTTAAGCCTTCCTGTGGATCTATGCATATGTGCTCCAAACAGAGATTCAACGCGACCCTACTCTAGCAAAGATTGTAGAACAGTTGCACATCAACCTAACAACTCAATCTCCATATCACTTGATCATTGGTTGGCTATACTACAAAGGTGGCCTTGTTATTTCAGAATTGTCAGAATGAGTTCTTAAACTTCTGACCTGAATTTCACGCAACACCGAGCATGAGTCATTTGGGTGCATTTCGAACATATCGACGTCTAGCCGCATCTCTTTATTGGTCTAATCTCATCTCTTTATTGACGCGGAATGATGAAGCGGTGTCAGCCTACGTCACAGCTTGCCTAACGTGCCAACAAGCAAAATACGAAGTTGTTTCCCCGTCAGGTTTGCTTCAGCCCTTGCCGATTCCAGATCGCATTTGGAATGATATCGCCATGGATTTCATTATGTGACTCACAAAACCTCACGGATTTAATAGTATTTTGGTTGCTGTTGATTGTTTATCCAAATAAAGTCACTTCATTGCACTTAGGCACCCGTACACATCCCGAGACGTCCTGATAAATTTACGGAGAACATAGTTTGTTTACATGGCATCCCACGTAGTATCGTCAGTGATCGCGACTCGATTTTCTTGAGCATCTTCTGGAGAGAATTATTTCGCCTACAAGGCACGACCCTAAAGATAAGCTTGGCATACCACCCGCAAACAGACGACAATCTGAGGTGCTAAATCGTACATTGGAGACATATTTACGATATTATGTGGGAATCCATCGAAAACATGGCCACAGTGGTTGACTTGGGCGGAGTATTGGTATAACACGATGTTTTAGTTCGCAGCAGGAACGACCCAGTTTCAGGTCGTCTACGGCCGATCACCTCCAACAATTACTCAATTTCTACCTCAGGAGTGTCATGTGGCGGCCGTGGCCGATCACCTTCAAGACCGTGGTGCTATTTTGCGTCAACCCAAGGAGTAGCTGACACGTGCACAACAACGGATGACCAAAGCACCAAACGCCCATCGCCGCAACGTATAATTTGTTGTTGGGGACTGCATTGTCCTTAAGTTGCGCCCGTATCGTCAAATCTCAGTAGCAATCCGCAAATAAAAAATTGGCGGCGCATTTTTATGGCCCCTTTTAGATAACAACATGTATCGGACGCGTGGTGTATAGCCTAGCTCTTCCTGAGGGGTCCCACATTCATCTGGAGTTCCACATTTCCCAATTGAAGAAGGTCGTTGGTGATCACCCAATCGAGACAACCTAACCTACTCACATGACCAATATCGTGCCATCAAACCTTTGGCCATCAGGTATTCTCGACACTCGCAAGGTGTTGGTCGGCGAAGATGCAGTACGCCAAGTGTTGGTTAGGTGGGAGAATCGGTCTAATGACGATGCCACTTGGATGGACGAATCTGACTTCGTTTCTCGTTTTCTCGAATTCTGCCTTGAGGACAAGGCTATTTTTCACGGGGGGAATAATGTTACAATTCGGGTATACAAGCGACGAGAGAAACTAACAAAGACGCAGGTCAATGATGGAACTGGACCGAGCGAGCCTCATGTGTTGGACGGGGGAGACGGCTGGTGCAACAGACCGCGTGCACCATTGGGCAGTTGGAGCAGAACCTCGGCGAGGAGCGAATTGGGCCGTCTGGGCCACGAAACGGGATCGAAATTAGCCCGGGAAGATAAGATTTGAATTGTTGTTATTTTCCTAGATTTTCTACATTATGATTGAGATATTTTAGGAATAATAGTAGTATATATAGGGGACGGCTATTAGCTATTAGAGCAGCTTTGTTTTAGGTAGTTTCGTGGGGGAGGGATTTTGATTGGCTGGAGAGCTAGTTGGTTTTGTTGGCTTTGACATTAATTTTGTGGGTTATTTTTCTGTATTTGTTAGCAGCCGAAAGATTAACAGGGGAGGCCAGATACGTTTTTTCGCTTCAGCTCTAAGTTCTTGTTTTCTTTCACAACTCACATTTTCCATTACTCCACAATCGTTTTTAATACAATGTTTAAATGGGCCAACAAAACAAAAAAAGCCCAATTTCAAACTAAATAAAAATATTAATTTTAACACTCCCCCTTAATGTTTTTATCTTACATTCTCAATATTCCTCACAGATAAACGAGCTTGTCACTCGGGAGTGCTTTGGTGAAGATGTCCGCCAATTGGTGTCCGATCTTCACATACTTGATCTCGATCTTTTCGTCTTCAACCACCTCTCGAATGTAATGGTTCTTTAGATTAATATGCTTCGTTCGGCTTTGGAACACTGAATTCTTCGACATCGCAATAGCCGATTTGTTGTCACAAAAGAGAACCGTCGGCATATCTTAATTCCCCCCCATATCTTCTAAAATTTTTCTCAACCAAACACTTGCTTGGTTGCTTCACTTGCCGATACGTATTCGGCTTCGGCCGAAGAACGAACTACTCTCTCTTGCTTCTTCGACGCCCAACTAAACACTCCTGACCCGAGTGTAAATGTATATCCCGATGTACTCTTCATGTCATCCATACTACCGGCCCAATCACTATCACAAAACTCAAACAACTCTGGAGTTTCTTTTTCATTTCTCTCATACATGAGACCCAAACTTTTGGTACCTTGAATGTACCTCAACACTCTTTTTCCAACTGCAAAATGTGTCTTGCCCGGTCGATGCATAAACCGAGACAATAATCTCGAAGCATACATGATGTCGGGCCTCGTAATGGTAAGATATAATAAACTCCCAATAAGATTTCTATATTGTGCAGCATCGGCATAACCACTACCATCCTCTTTCACCAATTTCTCATTGTCCAACAACGGAGTCGTAACCGGATTACACTCCTCCATCTTGAACTTCGCAAGAATATTTTGGGCATACTTCATTTGAGAAATAGATACTCCATCTTCTCTTTGATCAACTTCAGTGCCCAAAAAATAATGTAACAAGCCCAAATCATTCATCTCATATTTCCTCAACATGTCATTCTTGAACTCAAGATCATCTTCTCATCATTTTCGGTAAAAATCAAATCATCAACGTAAAGAGAAACGAGAAGCATCAAATCAGTACTTTGCTTGACATAAAGCATCGGCTCACTTGGACTCCTCTTGAATCCTTTATCGGAGAAATATGCATCGATATTTCTGTACCATGCTCGTGGGGCTTGCTTCAATCCATACAATGCTTTCTTCAATTTGTATACTTTCTCTTCTTCACCTTCCGCCTCAAATCCTCGTGGTTGCTCCACATACACTTCCTCATTCAACACTCCATTAAAGAAGGCCGACTTCACATCAAGTTGGTAAAGTTTCCAACCTTTGTGTGCCGCCAAAGCAATCAACAACCGAATAGTCTCATGTCGAGCAACCGGTGCAAATGTCTCATGATAGTCAACACCGGGTTGTTGAGAGTACCCTTTTGCCACCAATCTCGCCTTATACTTTTGCGCCGAACCATCCTGTTAGTTTGCGTTTTATATATCCACAACAACATCCTTCTCCTTCGACTTCTCAACCAACTCGCACCTCTATCATTTTTATCTCATCTTCCATGGTATTTCTCCAAACTTCTTCGCCAATAAATTGCTCAAAGCTCTCTGGCTCAACAACAACAAAATTACACATTGCATAAACTTCACTTAAACGCCTCATTCTTACCGGCGTCGAGCTTGGAGATGATGAACTCGATCCGATATTATTTGCTGGAGATGATGGTCCTTCATCTTCAACATCATGCTCACTACCACTTGATTCTTCTAGTGCATCACCTTGAATCGGAAATGACACACTTTCAACTCCTTTCTCTTTCCAATCCTAAGTGTCATTCTCATTAAAAATTACATCCCGACTCTCTATCACTTTGTTTTTCTTCAAGCTAAAGAGCCGATACCCCTTTGATTTTATACCATAGCCAACAAAGACGCATTTCTTGCCTTTACTTCAAGCTTATGCCTCATTTCTTTCGGAACATGAGCATAACAAATGGACCCGAACACCTTCAAGTGATTCACCGAGGGCTTTTTTCCACCGAACCAAGCTTCAAATGGGTTTTGGGACACCAATTTAATAGGTAAACCGCCGTGTACGTTGGCATTTGTGAAGAGAGGAGATGAAAGAAGGGTTTTTCTCCAATTTTTTCGTTCAGTGCTTCTGCTCAAAATATCAGCGATAACCTCTTCTCTTTCATCATCGTTTTTGTCATTTCAACAATGGTCCTATTGTTCCTCCAGCCACCCTATTTTTCTTCGATGTAAAGCCAATAGTCAATTGCCTCTCTAGGCCAATATTCTCACAAAATTTCTCAAACTCCTTAGAGTTGTACTAGCCACATCTATCGCGCCTCAATTTCTTTATCAACCGGCCAATTTGTCTTTCCACCATTCTTTGAAATTTCTTGAAGACATAAAGTGCTTCCGACTTTTGCCTCAAAAAATAAACCCAACACATTCTTGAATAATCATCGATGAATGTGATGAAGTACCGGTTTATGCCATGTGAGTTTGTGCTCATGGGACCACAAATATCGGTGTGAACAAGCTCTAATGATATTCTTACTCTCCACGCCTTCTCCTTGGTTAGTGACTCTCGATGTATCTTGCCGAGAGCACATGCCTCGCATACGCCACCTTTCTCTTCTATAATTGGTAGCCCATACACCATTTCCTTCTTACTTAGCAACTTTAAGCTCTCAAAGTTTAAATGGCCAAATATCTTGTGCCACAACCTGAGCCGTCTTCAACACAAACCTTTAAGGCAACACTTCTTTCAGGCTTAAGAGTGAGTGGAATATTTTTATTCCTCTCCATATTGACTACGGCCATCAATTCTCTCTTCTTCTCAACTTTATCAAAAATTCTACAAGCCGCACCATCAAAGTGAACCGCATGACCATGCTCAATCAATTGCCCTACACTTAGCAAATTTTCAGTTAAATCCGGCACAAGAAAGACATCGTGGATTAGCATCCTACCCTTTTTTGATGCAACCGCAATCGTGCCTCTTCCCTTGGATTTCACCAACGCACCGTTGCCCATCGTAATATGAGTCGTGATGTTGCTACATATCAAGTTTGCCAAAGATTGATTCATCTCCCGTCATGTGGTTGCTACATCCACTATCAACAAACCACACATTTTCTCTCTTTTCCATCGCTGATTGACACGCATAAAAGGTGCTCCAGTCATCTCTTTTCTCGTGACGCTTATCTTCGGTGTAGTGTGCTTCCTCCTAATTCTTTAGCCTACAAAATTTCTCTTTATGGCCAAACTTCTTACAATTGTAGCATTGAATCTTCACCGTGTTCCAACAATCCTTTTCGATGTGGCCCGGTTTCTTGCAAAAGTTGCAAGTTCTAGCTTCTCCACTTTGTTGGCACCTCTACCACCTCCTTGGCCAAATCGGCCTCGGCCTCTACCACCGCTATAACCACCACGAATGTATTCCCTGTAGGTGCCTTTTGGTAATGCTCTTTCACATTCACCTTCGATTGAAAGGCGCTTTCAAGAACTTGATCAGCATGCCTATTCAATCTTTCCTCATGTCTCTCAAGAGAGCCCATAAGATCATGCACACTCATCGTAGAGAGGTCTTTGGTTTCTTCAGTAACGGCCACAATGTTGTCGTACTTCGAAGGGAGACTAATTAAAATCTTCTCGCACACCGATTTATCGGTCAACGCTTCACCCAAATTTTTTATTTGATTCACAATCTCAATCACCTTTGAGAAATACTGTTGTACAGTCTCTTTCTCCTTCATTTGCAAATTTTGGAACCACCTTTTCAACCCAAGAGTTTTACCGTCCTAACCTTGTCGGTTCCTTGAAACTCCTTTTGCAAAATCTACCACGCCTCCTTCAAAGATTGAGCCCCGTTTATTCTCGGAAAAATATTTGTTGGATGCCGCCTTGAATCAAATAAAGAGCCCGTGCATCATTCTTTCGATTCTCTTTCTCGTCAGGATCCACAACCGTAATCTTCACAATATTCCCATTTTCATCCTTATGTTCTTTAATTTCCTTTTTCACATAACCCTCTTCTACAATCTCCTACAAATCTTGTGAAATCAAGAGTGTCGTCATCTTAATACTCAAATAATCGTAGCCTCGCCATCAAATACGGGTTGCCCACCTTGCGGAGCCCAAGCACCTCCTTGCATAGCCATGATGCTTTATTCTCAAACCCTTACTTGATTTTTCTCGTTCAATGGAAGACCCCCAATTGAAATCGCTCACAACTCAACCTCTGTTACCATTTATGTTGCCTTTGACATTAATTTTGTCGGTTAATTTTCTGTATTTGTTAGCAGCTGAAAGATGAATGGCAAAAACGTTTTTTTCGCTTCAGCTCTAATTTCTTATTTTCGTTCACAGCTCACATTTTCCGTTTCTCCACAAAATAATTTTTAATACAATGCTTAAATGGGCCAAAAAACTAAAAAAGCCCAATTTCAAACTAAATAAAAATATTTATTTTAACAGGTTCGACCGTTTATGTCGTTTGTTTTTCTGCTTCGTGATTAATAAAAATATTATTAATTTTACCCCTTGTTGATTCTGGGTTCCCTTCCTCAAGTTACAGACATAATATCGTGGAGAGAATGACAAAAGTAATGTTATTTTAAAATTCTAATTACAAAACTAGTTAACATTGTACAACTATAACAAAACTAGTTAACTTTTTAAATTTGAATTATACTTATTTCTATTTTCACCACTTAATTGTTTAAAATTGCATCTGTTGTCATATATATATTGCACATATATCTTCAATAAAGTGTCATGTAATCCGCTAATTTTTCGCAAATGCGTTAACATCGCATCCAATGAAATATCACGTGAAAATACTCCACTATCTTTTGGAGCTTGATCATAAACTGTGTGATTACCGATTGTGATTAAATTGCCACCCCAATATAGCGTCACAATTTTTAAATTCGACATAATATGCACTGAAACAATATAAAAAAAGAATTAACTCTGTAACGCACCGTCGAAACAAAATCAATACCGAAACAAAAATAAAAAACAGTCAACTATACACGGAGAAACAAACCAAATAAAAAAGATGAAGGTGCCGAGGAAGAAAACGAGATACCGGTTCACAAAAACCTTTTTTGGGATGTCCCTTTCGTCTCTGCTCACCTAGCTTTTAGGGTTTACATGCGTTGGATTATTTCTCTTTATTATTTAATTAATAAATAGAGAAAACAATATTAATTAATAAAATAAATAAAACGTAGTGATTGACGAGAATAGTGTGGCAATGAAATTCACGTGTGAGGCTAATTCTTTTTGTGATGACGGGAATAGCTTGTGAAAATAATTGTGGTGGTAAATATAATCACTAGTAATTGTTTGGTTTATTTGAAATAACGTTAGTTAAACAATGCAATTTTAAACAATTAAGTGGTGAAAATAGAAATAAGTATAATTCAAATTTAAAAAGTTAAGTAGTTTTGTTATAGTTGTACAATGTTAACTAGTTTTGTAATTAGAATTTTAAAATAACATTACTTTTGTCATTCTCTCATGCTTGTTGCTTGTCGTTCATACTAAAGACCAATTCTTAAGGAAAAAAAACAATAATAACTATAATAAATAATAATAACAATAACAAAAATAATAATAATAATAATAATAATAATAATAATAATAATAATAATAATAATAATAATAATAATACAAGAATGAAGAAAGCATGTACTTTTATTGGTGGCTAATCGCTTTCACAGGCACGCATGAGATGTGCGAGGGATAATTCACGTGCG
This sequence comes from Linderniella brevidens, assembly GCA_004919715.1. Lineage (NCBI taxonomy): Eukaryota > Viridiplantae > Streptophyta > Magnoliopsida > Lamiales > Linderniaceae > Linderniella > Linderniella brevidens. Next base: position 9,868,032 of record SWDC01000153.1, on the reverse strand, counting down.
GGCGGCATTTGAAATAATTGTGGTGGTAAATATAATTACTAGTAATTGTTTGGTTTATTTGAAATAATGTTAGTTAAACAATTTTTAAACAATTTAGTGGTGAAAATAGAAATAAGTACAGTTCAAATTAAAAAGTTAACTAGTTTTGTTATAGTTGTACAATGTTAACTAGTTTTGTAATTAGAGTTTTAAAATAACATTACTTTTGTCATTCTCTCCTAACCACTCCTCAACATGTTCAGAGAAAATTTCTCAAGGGCCTAGACCATATTCATATACGCACACAATTCTTGGGTTTGAGCTTTCCAAATATTCTTGAAATTAGAAACATACTTTAATCATATAATTTGCGATCATAATTTATAAATCATCAAGCGGATAGTCATCATCAACTCGATTAAATCTAATCACACGATAATAAAGGAGCAAAATAAATTGCATAAATAAGAGCAGCACGTGAGGGAGACCGCGCTAGATTGAGCAGAAACCGACAAGTTCAAGCAAACCCACGAGCATGTCCTACGTCGAGCAAACCAAAAAATGAATTTAAATGATATAATATTTTTTTAACGTTGAATTTGATTAGGAAAGAAAAATTAAAATATAAATAAGAAAGTAAGGGTAAAATGGTGGTTTCTGACTAACTTGCCCTTAAGTGAAAGAAAACTTTTGTCCTTGGTCCTTAACTGATATTTTATCTGACAAAGAGAATTGTGTGATAGTATCCTGATGGGAATTTAACTGAAATTGTCCTTATTTGTTTTTTTTTTTCTCAAAGAAAACCACAAACTTAGGAAATGCCTAACATTTATTCACGGTATTTTTGGTGGAATATTATTGCTAGGTTTGCGCGAGGATTTTGATTAAGTGCAAAATAAAAAAAATATTTCTAGAAAAAATATTTTAACAATGAAGCATCCCGATTTCTAATTTTTTTTTTTTTTTTTTTTTTTTTTTTTTTGAATCTCCATATTTTGAAATCTCATAATGACCTCACTATCAAGGGTTAGAAATTTTGTCTTTTCATCAGTAGTTTTTTTAGAACGATAATTTCATTCCACATAAATCAATTGGAAAAATATTACAATAGAGCCAATAAACAAACACTAAAGATTACGAAGGAAAAACATAAAAGAAAGATAAGCTAGTTATCTCTAATTGCAAACCTTTCGTAAAATTCGTAAATTTCTTGAATCACTAGTGCTAGCATGATGCCCACATCGCAAATCTTTCATGTAAGATCGTTGAAAATATTTATTCGAGAAAACACTCTCATACGAGAGAAGATAAAAAACTCAAACGAGAGAAAAAAAAAAAAAAAATCAACCATATGCAAATTGAGAAAATCAAAACTCATACTGTTGTGTCCTTTCCATCGATCTTTAAATGTTGATATTTGACTCATCAACTCATTCACAATTTTCATGATCGGAAACGCTCTCTAGTTTCGCTATTACAACTAATCAATGTCTGTTATAAATAAATAGAAAATTCGTACTTCTCATTGTTTGTGTCTTTAAAAGATTTCTTATCCAAATTTTCTCACCGTAAAACTTTTGATGAGATTAATTGAACATCCGGAAAATCATAATCGTTATGACACGTCACATTGCATGACGCTCGCAATATCGAAGAACCAAAATATATCATTAAAAAGTTATATAATATATATTCACATTCAACAAAATAAAAGTATCCTGAAAAAGAATATCAAACCAAGCTACTACATAAAAAAAAGGTTTAGAATATTGAAATCAAGCATATAAAAGCTTCATGAATCACTGCCCGAATTTTCTATGTCCATTTCATTTTCTTCGTCCATGCAAATTATCATCATCTAGTCAGTCATTTGATTTGTTATTCATCACGCTCATTAAAACTCACGTTCTTATCCAGTTACACGAGACGTAGTATGTGTTTTGAGATGGAGATGCCTTTGACGTACCTCTTAACGTATCGTTGATGAAGACATCTCAGAATAACGTACATCTGTTAGTGCACACATCGATGTATCGACAAGACATGCACATGCATTTCACTAGATTTTTGGTCCAATAAAATGTGCCAACTATATTATTAACACTCGATAACACATCTTTCATCAATGAGCTTCACACATCAATGGTTCTAAAGAGGAATAATATATCTATCTTTTATGTTGAGAACTTTTGATGAAACAACTAATATAATCATTTTACATTCATCGTAGATGGGTAATCGGCATAACTAAACATCTAAAAAATTCTCTAGTCGTCTTTGTTGGTTCTTCTTCAAATGTTTCACTATTGAAATTGATATACCCATAAGTAGATTGATATCACGTGAGTGCCCATAATGATAGCCACCAAAATCATCTACTATCATTTAAGAAATTCAATAGTTATTACTTGTCTTGATGAGCTACCCAAGTTAATGTATAATAATTTGGATAAAACCATATATATAGAGGTGTAGTTGGACGTCATCTAAGGGAAACAAAATGGTTATTCCATTAATTATTACATGATCATCATATGTCTCCCCAATATGAAATGATGTTGATAATAGCCCACTATATGACTAGTTTGACCTCATCTACATATTTTGATTTGAAATAGTTTTCGTCGCATTAATCATGCATGTTTGTACAAGTTCATTAGAACAACTACACAACATACCAATAAACAAACATTTATCATACGCATGAGGTCCACACTAACACATGCAAAGAGAAGATTACAGAGATACAGGAGATGAGTGAGATTCCAAAGAGCATCGAGAAATGAGGTGGGCGAATTTTGGACCGTGCATCATGGCATATCGCACATGGGTTCACATTCTTTAAGCCAAATGTTTAGTGCACTAAGACCTCGCTTTTATGATCGACCTTATACTTGAAGGCCTCTCTTCGATATAAAGATGGGGATGTGCCCTAAATCCTAATAAACAAAGAGGAGAGCGAAGGAGATACAACTATAGAAGCGATGGGGCGGACGAGGAGCATCGAGCAAGTAACGATTGGTTGCTGGACGAACAACGATGGGTAGCGGTGATGAGAAGCAACGAAGGACTATTGTCGGCCGCCGAGTAGAAACATGGATGGCTGGCAGCCGGGCGTGTAGGGACGTGTGTTGGGAGACAAATGAGCCATGTTTTTCAATTCAAAAAGTCAGATAGCAACATATATTTTGAAATAAAATCTTCGGGCATGCTACTTTACTTAACGGGTTATATTACCTGAATGTCGAGTATATAAAATATTTGTGAATACAATTACCAATAAAAGAAAGTTAGAAACAAACGCGATAGTTTGTAGAAACTTAGACTAGGTCATGTTGATGAGCACAAGATTCACAAGTTGGAGAAAAACAGTGTCACTAAGCACAAGATTCACTTTTCACATCCACATTCTATATGGCCGATGAATTATCAGTTTGATTCATACTGATGTTAGCTGACATTTCAAGGTAAAAACCCGAGGTAACTTCCACCACTTCATTACCTTCACTAATGATCATTTCTACGGGATGATGCATCTCATGGGGTATAAGTCAAAAGCTCATGATAAGTTCAAGGAGTTCAAGGCATTAGTTGAAAAACAAACTGGAAATTATATTAAGGTCGTTCGCCGAGTTCTTGAAAGAGGATGAAATCATTTCACAATGACACCGCCACACATGCCACGAACGGCTGACCGTTGGAACCGGACATGGTTCGGTCTATGGTTAGTTTAACGGGTCTTTCCATATCATTATGGGGGCATGCATTGATAAACGTTGCATATGTTTGAATCGATGCCCCTCTATGTCTGTTGACGACCACATACCTTATGAGGTATGTTCGGACAAGAACCTGCGCATATCACATATTTGGGTATGATTTTACTCTGCCTACGTGAAAAAATAAAAGAAAGACAAACTAGAGTCAAAGTCCGCAAACGGTCCTTTATCAGGTATCTCGAGGACTCCATGGGAACATGCACGACTTCCACAATGATAACAGGATCGTTGGAACCTTGCACGCATAATTTCTCTAGAAATAGCTCATTTGGGAAAATGGCGTGGGTAGAGAGGCAACTCTCGATGAGTTGACCGATATGACCCCGTAAGCCACTTTGTAGAAAATAACTTTAGTCCAACCACAAGCGCATCCCGAGCTGCCAGGTTGGGTAGAGTACCAAAAAGGCGCGAGATATACGACATGGTACTAGGGATTTCAGAACCGGACTGGACCGGCTGGTTCCGATCGGAATTCCGGGTCGGGTCCAGTCTGGTTCAGCTTTATTTAAAAAAAGAAAAGAAAAAATCGAAAAACAGGAATAAAACCAAAAAATATAAAAAAAGACTAAATGTATTGTTGGACCTAATGGTTAGTGATTTAGACTTATTTTACCAAGGTTGTGGGTTCAAATCTTTTCTAGTGCATATTAAATTCTATTTTTAATTAGTTTTTGACACCTCGTTTTACATTTAGTTTTTTAATCTCCCCAATACATTGTACTTTAATTAACTAAACACCCAATTTATGAATTTAACTCTTGACACCTCATTTTACAAATACTTTTAATCCCCCAACACATTATTTGATTGATATATTCATAAAATATAATTTCAGTATATTTATAGGGACCGAGTTTATAATGATTTTATTCCGGTTTTATACCGGTTAAACCACTAAACCTTAAACAACTAAAATTTCGTATCCGGTTCAAAAATATGGTTTCAAAACCATGCATGGTACACGCCAAGCAAGGCGATGCCGCAACGAGGGAAGAAAGATGGACATAGAATCGCTAGGTAGCTTGAGGGTATGAAAGTGCAAACAGAGTCGATGAGTCACAACCAAGTCCGGACGCTAGTAGATCTTCGAGACGATTTTAGACTGGCCGAATGCGAGCAGATCTACAAGGGAAAATAGGATCTGATGAACGAGTTAACACTTACAAGGCTAGTCTTGTAAATAAGAGCTATCGTCAAAGAGAAATGATTGTTTACGAGGAAACACTCTCGCATGTCGCCAACATCAAGTGCAATGGAATTCTGCTAGCTATACCCAGGCACTAACTATGGGATTTGCAGATTGGCAAAAAGACAATGTTCTTGAATGGATACCTCATGGAGGAAATATGTATGGAGCAGATTAAAAGATTTACGTCGCAAGAAAATACTCATAAGGTGTACAAGTTGCATAAGCCCATATATGGACTGAAGCATCTGAAAGTCGGAACCTTTGTTTTGATGAGGTGGCTCGAGGATACAGAAAGAGCAGTGCAAAGACAATATTGTTTCTCGTATTGTAAGTAGATGACATTCTTTTAATATGAGATGACGTCATTGTGCTTTCTTAGCTGAAAGTGTGGCTTTCAGCCGAATTCTCCATTAAAGACTTGGTAGAAGCAACCTAGTCATTCGCATACGCCTATTTCGAGATAGAAGATACGGATGTTGGGCCTAGGTCGTTACGAGGTTCATGATACACTCTAAGAAAAGCTACTTACCTATGCGGTATGGGACTCACCTTTCGAAGACTATGTGTCCTCAAAGTGAGGAAGATAGGAGAACGATTTCCTATGCATCCACTATGTAGTCTGATTTCCAGATGCTCTGTATGTGTCCGAACATCGCTTATGTTGTGAACTTGGTGAGCTGTTTTAAGATCAACCTTGGTGATGAACATTTGACAGCAGTCATGAATATCCTAAAGTACTCGAGAAGGTCTAAGGATATGATACGTCTATGGAGATGCAGGATTAGAAGTGGAAGGTTATACCAACTCAGACTTTCAATCTAATGTGGATGATCGAAAATCCACTGCAGGAATTGTCATTACGTTGAATTGTGGAGTAGTGTGCTAGAAGAGTTCTAAACAAAACACGAATGATGATTTCACGGGTGAGGCGGAGTGCATATCAGCCTACGAGGCAGTTAAAGAGAGTGTCTGCATGAGGAAGTTCTTGGAAGAACTCACAGTGTTCGAAGTTATGGATAAACCGCTACTATTGTGGTGCAACAATAGTGGTGCAATCGCACAAGCAAAGGAACCATCATTCACAGCGAATCAAAACAAATAGATTGAGAAGTGTTACACGACGTTGAGAAAGCTATTACAGTTGTGCAAAAGATATCAACCACGAATAGCATGACCGACACCCTCACTATGTCATTATCTCGGGCGGTGCTCGCACGACATCTGGATTACAAGTGGAAGACTATAACGATATTCCTTCAGTATGCTATGCGAGTTTGGGAATAACCGTTGGTATATTTATTTCGTAATGTTCAAACCAATTAGATTGATATAAAGAGTGCTTGCGTTATGTCTCGGTATTGTTATGACTTTATCGATAGTTTACTAAACATCCAGTAATGGGATAAACAAACAAATCTCATATGTTGTGAGCTAGGTCCTTGATACTCGTGGGTCGAGTGAGGAACGACACCAAGAGACTATTACTATCACGCATAGAAAAACATTCGTAAGTCTCAAAAATCCGGTAGGACGTTGGAGTTCAATCATGACTCATCTGTCAATGAATCAAAAGTAGTTGCGCCAACCGCTTACTTGGAAAGTGAGAGTTTGCCACAGAAATATACTCGCATCAGGGATCGATGTATTTGAACACGCTAGATGTCGAATCACATGGCTAACTACTCAAAGAGTGTCAATGATCGAATGACTAATAATAGTAGTGCACGTGACTGAAATGGATCACTAACGAGTTGCATCCAGAGTATGGCTTACTCATTAGCTTTCATAGGCCCTATACATCCCCACAAAGGACAAGAGTCAAGGGATACATGAGACTTTGATAAGGGAGTAATGTGCTTTTATTGCCGAGAAGGATTAACGGCCCCAAAAGTAATAGGGGTACATGTTCTATGAAAAGAGAACGTGGTCGGATGATTGCAATGCGTCCACTTAGAGCATTTACACCTACTAAAGTGTGACTCATAGCCGGGTCGGTAATCAGCCCGTCACGGTTCAATCATAGCGACAAGTTTGTGAGCTTGACATTTCCTCACTCGATCGGAACAGAAGTGAAGGGATTGTACTCATTGACTACGATCTATAATCAGTTCGTAGAAGTGATAGGATCATGTTTGTTCTCAAATAGGATCGATTTGGTATCATTAAATTGGCTAGATGACTAACGGACTCTCGAATTCCTATTGAGACGAACCTAGAGAGTTGGTTTAAAATGGATCAATCAAACCGTATCGTTCAGAGTTTGGCTCGGTGAATCGGGTCGGGGGTCCGAACCAATAACGGATATTACTAAGTGTCAGACCTTAGTGTTAGACCAAATTATTTTTGACATAAGTCAACTCATGGTCCATAAAATAGGTAAGGGGCTAGGTTTGGATACAGACCAAATTGGCCCCTTACAACATATGGGTTAGAGCACGTAGCGAGGAAGCGCTTCAACGCATGTGCCTTAGGCGCTAAGAAGAGGGTGCCCCATTCTGACACATGCGCCAAGATAAAATGTGTTGAGGTGACCCATCGATGTGGCTTCTTAGATGTAATCCCGCATCGAATTGATCCACCCATGTGCCTCTATAAATAGGGGGTGCGCTCCCATTCTCATTTGCACCTAACACACCTAACGAATGTGACAAGAGACACACTCTCTTAATTGACTGAAAATTAAACGAGCCGACCGCGTAATGGAGTGACGAGGCAAGCAACGCGCTTAGAAGGTAATCCAACATCTTAGCCCAAACCTCGTGTTATAATGTTCTCTTCATCTTTGATTAAAAACAGTGCTTGGTCTCTTTGTGGCAGTTGCTTGATCAGTACGGTCTCGTTGCTCACTTTACTAATGCATCTTGTCTAATTCAGGACCACACTTAGAGGATGGTGATTGGATAGGGTGAATAAAAGGGGGCCTCTACTTCTTTGGGGGACAGTGTCTTCAGCGGAAATCCATACTGAATGAAGAGTTTTGTTTGAATTGTGTTGTGTTTGTTGTACATAAATAAAATTTATCTATGTTAATAATATTTATATTTAATAAAAAATATCAATGAACAGACATGTTTATTGAGAAGTGCGTCTATTCATGGAATATATTTTTAAGGGCTGTGTCTTTTTCGAAAAGTCCAAGAGTTGTGTCCCTCTTAAATCAACCGAAAGGTTTTGCCCCAAAGTTGTATCTCTCTACAATATCTTTTGGAACATTATAAATACTGCAGGAGTGAACATATAGAAATAAATAAAATACACACAACCATCTCTTAAATAAATAATCTCGGTCACAGTTCTTTATCCGGAATTTTTCAAGTGTAACCTTAAAATTCGTAGGTTTTGTAACTTGAAAAGGTGCATTTTTTGAGAACCATTTTCACGTTAGTTGGGGGATGATTTAGATGGTGTTAGTTTTAGTTTGGTTTATATAATGGGGTATGAGTTTGTTTGGGTGTTTGGTTGTGGGGGTTATTACCTAAACCTCACCTTTAAATAAACCGTCCAACAAAACACTGACTTATTTAATCCTAACCTTCCTAATCCCCCTAATACCCTCAATCAAACACACTCCTAAAGATAACATCTTTACGGTGTGTCTATCCTTCAATGTCGTTTCTGATTTTCACAATAAACAAACATTCCATGCTTTATAATACAACCATGTCGAGCAGTTGTATTGTATCGAGACTAGTGATAGTTCTAATAAAGCATGTGATGTTAGTTCTCTCTCTAAACAATCTCGTGTTACTTTTCCTTTGTTGTAAAACTTAAAGTCGTTCGAGTGTTGACTTGATACACTGCGATTTATGGCAACCGTATCGTTGTTGGCCGGAATGTTTTTGGTAATTATTGATGATCATTCTTGTGCCACTTGAATTTATCTGTTGAATGATAAGAATGAGCTTCCTACTGTTTTGTGGAATTTTTTCCTTATGCTGAATCGCCAATTCGATAAGCTGGTTAATGTGATTCGTAGTGATAATGATACTGAATTTGTGTGCATGAGTTCTTATTTTCGTCAAGATTAGACTCTACATGAAATCTCTCGTGTTGGTACACCTCCACAAATGGCATAGTAGAACGCAAAGACCAACATATTCTCAATGTGGCACGAGCCTTATTGTTTCAGGCCAATGTACCTGTTGAAGTTTGGGGTCATGATGTGCTGACGGCTGGTATTTAATCCCCTTATTTGCTCATTTGAGTGTGTTTGGTTGTTTGGGCTATGTTAACCAAAATAGTAAAGGTGACAAATTTGATAGTCGTAAGGGTTTGAATGTGTATATTTTGGAGTTGGGCACATTCTTTATTTCTCTGGATGTGGTGTTTTGTAAAACATTATTTCCCAATGCTCAGTCGAATTCTACTTTTCGGAGACTGTATTTTCTAAGGGTCAAGATTAGTTAATTTTTAATGTGAGGATAATGACATTTATATGCAAATTTGAATTGAATTGACGATGAAGAACCAAGTGTAGGGCATCTTACTATGTCCCAGTTTTCGAGCATACGGACGACATATGTGATCTTAAGTTAAGACAGTTAAATCGTTGGGTTGTAGTTTTCATGTTAAGTGGTCATCTACTCGGGTTCGTGACTATGTGCTTCATACTATATGTGTCGTCAACCACTTGTTGCTTCATCTACTCTATCGCCTTCCTCTAGTACGCCTTATTCTATAGCACATTGTGTTAATTGTGACTCTTTTTCTTCGACTCAATAAACATTACAGCAGCTTTGGACTCTATAGTGGAGCCTCAGTCATTTGAAGAGATTGTTTTTTTTATGAACAATGGTGTATTGGTATGTAGAATGAAATAGTACCTTGGAGAACTATCACACTTGGGATGATACGTGTCTTCCCCCGGGTAACGCACTATTGGCTGTTAATGGATTTATAAGGCGGAATATAACTTCGACTGATCCATTGAAAGTAAAGCTTGTCTTGTTATTGTACGTACTGTAAGTGGATTTATAAAGTGAAATACAACCAAGAGCGTCTTCATTACAATAAAACTTTTGCACATGTCGCTAAAATGGTGATTGTCCGTTCTATTTTAGTTATATCTGCTGCTGGGAATCGAGAACTACATGACATGGATGTGCAAAATGCATTTTGCATGGTCACCTTGATGATGAGGTTTATATGAAGATACTCTGGTTTTACACTAATGATTCTAGCAAGGTATGTGCCATTCACCGATCTCTTTATGGCTTGAACCAAGCCCCTCAGTGTTGGTGCATTGATGAGGCATGGTTTTCAGCAATCTACTTGGAGTATTACTTGTTACTCTTCATCGAGATCATGTTCATTTAACATATTGGGTTTATGTTGATGATCTGATTTTTTCTGGTAGTTGTTATTATCACTTTCAAGAATCATTTGAGTAGTTGTTTTCAATGAACGATCTTGACGCTCTAAAGTATTTCTTGGCAATGAGGTTGCCTGGAATTCTTCGGGTACATTTCATTCCCAAAAAAATATACTCTGAATATTATTCTGGATATGGGTTATTAGCGGCCAAACCTACTGTTTTCCTATGGAGCTGAATCATCATATTCTGCTGGTTAAAGGCACGACATTAGTGGATCCTTAGCGCTATAAACGTCTTATTGGTCGTTTGATCTATTTGACGGTCATTAGACCTGATGTTTCATATTTGTTCATATACTTTATATGAGATTGCAGAATCTATTGCAAGTTGAGATGTCACTCTTTGTGTGGTTTGCTACGAGGAAACCCCGACCAATGCATTTTACTTAATGTTGATTATGACTTGTAGTGTACTGGGGGGTGTAACTATGATTGAACAACTTGTCCCATCACACGTCGATCCCTTATGCACTGGACACTCTCATATTTCCTGGCATCTAAATAAATAGGATATCGTAAGTCAGTCTTTCCCATAAGCTGAATATCGAGCTATGGCAATCGCTACTTGTGAGTTGAAGTTCAAGGGTCTCTTGCCACAAGTACAACTTAGACCATGAGCGTCGGTTGTTACGGCACATGGGCGACGGTTTCGTGGCATCGTCCAGAGCCCCAATGCCCAAAACACAGTATTGTATTGTGCGATGATTTTTAATCGACGCACAAGGTTAACTTATGAGCGTTGGTTGTTACAATAACTGACGCCCATAATCTTGGAATTATGTGCATCGGTTATTTCGAAAACCGACCCCCATAGAGGGGCATTATGCGCGTCGGTTGTTGAACAACCGTCGCTTTGTTTTTATTTTTTTTTTAAATATATTTTCTAATTTTTCTACTTCCCCAACAATCAAAATCCAACACAAAACCGACAAAAACCAATACAAAACCAATACAACTTAACAATAAACAACATCAACCAAACGTCCAAATCAGAGTGCACATTTCAATTCAACAACAAACATTCAACAAATAAAAGTAATGTTCTAAACTCACTCTGCAAGGCAAACGCTATTAAAGTGCCCGGCCCATATCTCCCGCACTTTATTAATCGATGCCTCATTGTACGATACGTTTTCTAATATCTATAATAACGGACAAATATAATACAATCAAAAGATATTAAAACAATTCAAAGTTCGAAGAATTGGTTTTATTTTCGTACCTTCTGCAAATGGCAAGTCTCACTTCCGATACACGTCCAATAATAGCGTACATATATCGCATTACGTAATAGCCACACAATTCACTCTCAGAGTTTTGCTGTGGGCACTAAGTTTAGAAAGAATAAAATATAACATGTTAATTCAACGATTACAAGAATGGAAATTAACTTGTAAAATAAAAAATATGAACCATGCATCTTTTCCAACTAAAAGCGGATGCTTTCTTCGTAGTTTATATTGCACCCCTGAATGTCGCCGTTTTTATTGCCCTGAAATTTAAAAGTTTGTTTAAAGATGATTTTATACTATAAAATTACGAATATGAAGTATTGTTTATAACTTACGTGTCCGGTCGTCTGCGGACCCCTGTTTACCTAACACCGATGTTTGGCGCCAAATGATTGAACAAAATTATGGTTTTCGCGGAAAACTCGATGACCAATAGAATTCAATGTTCCCTAAATAAAATAGAAATTGTTATTTATAACATAAACTATTAATATATGAAAGAAAATATGTTTAGTATTACCCTTCACAGTACGGAGCGAAAAAGTAATTGCTTGACTCGTAAGAAACTTTTAGAGCCGCAACCATGTGCTCACTTTCACTATTGGTGTTCTCATCATTCGCCATCAAAATCAGACGACTCGGGTTGAAACACTTGAACCCCGATGAGTCTTGATGAAGATACCTAAAATTGTGATAAATCAATAAAATTATAAGTTAAAGTGACGTAATATCTAGATCGATAAATGTAAAGATATATCTCATGAAAAATTGAATCACGCTAGTATCCAAACTCACGAGTCTGAACATTTCCAAGATACCTTGATGTCGATGAACACCTGATAATCCTCGAATCTTAGATTATGGTATGCATATCTCATATTGAATGAGAAATATGCATGTCTTCGATCCTTGCGGGTCGAAAGAGCCTCGAACAGATAACGACAATGCTCTCCAAGACTACCCACCAGTCCTTGGTCCAAGCGCCCGATGTCATCACTTTGACTTTTTGAGACATCGGGGGACTTCAACGATGACTTTCCTTTCCGTGAGTAAGCCCTTAATGGAGACGGAAGTAACTATATATGACAAATAAATTTAGTTAAAATTTTGTACATATTAAATGTTTTTGTTTTCAAATATGATAATTTTTCTTACCGCATTCGGCGAGAGTATCAGCACCCTAGGCCATTGTACGTAAATGATTTGTGCATCTCCAAGTATTACCAACTCGGTGGTTGGTACAGGAATGGAGGTTTGTTCCTTTCCCGAAGCAATGATGTCGACGGAGACGACGACGTTGTATGACGCAATTGGGACGCCATGAATTACTCATGTCCCCCGACGAATGTCCCAAGAGCGACAACCTCTGAAGCATTTCGGTGCTTCAGAATCAGTCGTACTTTTGGATACAAACGGATTTCAAAAGAATGAATAATTAATATAAATAGTACGTAATATATAAGTTAAAAATAAAACATTAACAAATTAAGTCATACCGACACGTCCATCGATTGGAAAAACGGGTCAAAGGCCGAAACACGAGAACTCCGTATCGTGTGGAGGTCGTCAGAAGCAGTGTTGCCCATGTTCACTTCTTCCACGGTGTTAGGAACCTGAAGTCCCATCGAAGCGAACATGGCCCTAATCTCGACCCTCATCTCGGCCCTCATCTCGTTCCTCATCTCGGTCCTCACCTCCTCCCTCACCTGAGCTGCAACCTTGGCTTTCATCTGATCCATTGAGATTTTAGACGAGTAGCCTCTCGATCCTTCGGATGGGTTGCCGAACACAGTCCTTATTGTCTCGTACTTTCCGACACCTCTAACCCCCTCGGGGTGATCGGGTTTTCCGATAGTGTTCCTGGACAATGTGTCGTGGTGCCGCACGGGGACAAATTCTCCTTGACTTTGTTGTTCGTGCACCCGTGCATGTCAAACATGTTATAAAATAAGTAACAACTTATTTATTTAACAAAACTAATAAATTAGGTAAAACTTACAACTTTCTCGACTAAATCCCGGGTGCACCACCATCGATGACATACCCTCCGTCATCCCTTTTCGTGGCACTGGCTCGGATGAAATTTTTGGTTCGTTCATTGCCGGTGGACAACAGATGTACCAAATTCTCGAGAAAATCGACAATGTTCTGTATTGGGTCCTCTATCGCCCACTCAGGCATCTGACCTCTGTACCCTGCCGTGCTGAAGTGGTGTGGATAAATGTTGTGAGTCTGGCTTTGTCTAGCCTTCTCACTAATTTCCTGCAAATATTAGAACTAAATATTAGATCAGTATTATATATTAATTATAACTAAATATTAGACAAATATAATATAAATTATATATAAATTATAACTAAATATTAGATAAATATAATATAAATGTTATATATAAATTATAACTAAATACTAGACAAATATAATATAAATATTATATATAGATTATAACTAAATCTTAGATAAAATATAATATAAATATTATATACAAATTATAGCTAAATATTAAATAAATACTACCTCTCATTTTTAATACTAGTCGTTTTAGATTTTATTTTTGTTTTTAAAAAGAAGTCGTTTTCACATTTTCAAGACAAATATCTACTATATTTCCAATTTTACCCATCAATTAATTAAGTAGAAAAATAATTGTATTATATAGACCAAACAATTAATTAAGGGTATATGAGAAATTTCACTCTATTTCATATGTGCAAATACCTTAAACGACTTGTTTTTAAAATCAGAGGGATTATTATATATAAAGTTATACCTGAAACTCGGCAGTCAACCTATATTCCCTCCATGAATCAATCCCTGATGATCGATGTGTTCGTAATCATTGATCAAACTTGACCCCTTCACCTTTTCCCTTTGATTGAATTTATTCTGCCAATTTTTCCTTAGCTCCCCAGCCTTTTTCAGTACTCTTGCCTTAATGGCAGGATCATCCGGTAGATGTCATGTACGCTGCAAGTATATAATATACGTGTGATTCAAATAATACACCGAACACTTAAAATAACTATAAAAATAATTAATACATTGACGTCCTCCCACAACGTATTCTTCAATCCGCTATCGATATGCCGACAATCCATGATGAAGTCAGCCACATGTGCTCGTGTCACCTGGCCTATATAATTGTTGAATGACGTTTTAGAAGCCTTATCTGGGCCAATACATTGGCCTACCTTCTTCGAACTGTAGTGTACATCCCTCCGATGGCTGAAACTCTAAGCGTCTCCTTAATGACTTCGCCTTGCACGGGCCTCTCGTAAGCCTCCTCGATTCCGTACCACTCGAAGTCGGCTGCTCTGAAGACATAGTAAGAATATATGTACCTGAAACATACATATGAGATAATGAGCAAATTAAAAAGATATTATATTATAGCGAACGAATTAAGAAGATATTAATGTCATAAAAATAGATAAAATAACAGTTACAAATTTGAATTTGTTCACCGCCTATTATCAACAATATAGTCCTTCATTGTGTCATCTTCTACAATAGGGGCATGAAGCACGCCGGTAGGAAATGAGAATGTATTATCGCTTTTCTCATATTCTTCTTAATCGTCCACCTCGTTTATTCCAACAACACTTTTCTTCAATTGAAGAACAATATGCCGTCCGCTATTATCTGGATCTTGAACATAGAATACTTGTTTAGCTTGGATAGCGAAAATTAAAGGGTCGTCGACATAGCCCACTTTTTCAAAGTCAATCATCGTAAAGCCCAACTCAGGATCAATCCGAACGCCACGTCGGTTATATACCCATTGACATCGAAGTAAAATAAATTTAGCATTGTTTTTATAGGCTAGGTCCCATATTTCTTCGATAAACCCATAGTACGAACTTTCATTACTCACAACTTGAACGTCTTTTCCACGAGACACTTCTCTAGACAATGCAAATGTAACCCCACTGTTCTGCGACGTGCTTCTGTCGTCTCTCCTTTTTGTATAGAAAGTGTACCCATTAATTTCATACATTTCGTATGTCGTGACATTCCATTCATGTCCCCAAGCAAGCCACTTAATCATTTCACTAGAATGACTGAGAGCCCTTGTTTTGAACCAACCTAAAATGATCGGTTATGCTTTTTTATGAAACAGCTCAGTTTTCGTTGGATTTTTGCAACTTATGATCGCCATATGTTCCTCCAAGAACGGATGAACTTCTGAAACTTGCCGATATACGAAGTAACTATGATGACTCCCATTATTCTCGAGATAACGTCTTGAAAACTGGCTTCGTCAACGGTTTTCCTCCCAAACATCCATCATGGCGAGAAGTGGGCACACCTATCTCCTTTACATTTGCAAAATATGCAGAACAAAACTCGACACATTCATCGGTTTTGTAACCTTCAACAATGCTGCCCTCTGGTCGATACCGATATCTAACGTATCCTTTTAGAATCTTCATATATCGTTCAAAATGATAAATGTATCTCATGTACACAGGACCACACGACTTTATTTCTCGCACCAAATGAACGATGAGATACACCATAATGTCGAATAATGATGGAGGGAAAAATATTTCGAACTAAATAGGGTAATCACGACATCGACCTGTAGGTCATCTAGCACTTCAAGATCAAGAACTTTACTACATATTGCATTGGAAAAAAAAACAGAGTTTCGAAATGCACTGACGCACATGCTTCGGCAAAATACCACGAATAGAGATAGGTAATAAATGTTGCATCAGTGCATGACACTCATTTGACTTGTATCCGACGAGCTTCAGGTACTTCAACGAGACATATAGCTTAATGTTATAGCATATCCATATGGGACTTTAATACCTTTAAGACATTCGCAAAAGCTTAACTTCTCAGCCTTGCTTAGTGTAAAACAAGTGGGGGGGAAGGAATGTCTTTCGTCCCCTTTCTATCGGTGCAAGTTCCGGCCTCATACCAAATTGGACCATGTTTTGCTTGGATTTAAGTCCATCTTTTGTCATAACGTGCATCACATCTTCTGTCACACACATTTTTCTTAACGTACATCACATCGATGCAGTGTCTCACATCTAGGTGCTTTCAATATGGGAGTTCCCAAAATATAGACCGCGTTTTCCAGACATTGTCTTTTGCTGATTTGCATTTTTGACCGAACCGGGCATTGATATTGGCGACGATGTCACTCACTTCGGTGCCTTTCAACGGAAATGTAGCCCTAGAAGTCCCACTCTTCCCGTTGAATTGGGGTAGCATCTTTTACTTTGTTCGATATTCGTGAGAACGTGACAAGAACTTTCGATGACCCATGTAGTTGTGTTTTCTGCAATTGTTCCACCACTGACTACTGTATTATCCCCACAAATTGGACAAGCTTTCTTGTCTTTCACACTATATCCAGACAAATTCCCGTATGCCGAGAAATCATTGATTGTACAAAATATCATGGTGCGTAGCGTAAATCTTGATATAATGTATGCGTCGTACACTTCAACGCCGTGGTACCATAGGTTTTTTATATCATTAATTAATGGAGCTAAGTAGACATCAATGTCCTTACTGGGTTGTTTTGGACCGGATATTAATAGCGACAGCATGATGTATTTTCTTTTCATACAAAGCCATGGAGGGAGATTGTATATACCGAGCAATACCGGCCAAGTACTGTGACAACTGCTCATGTCGTCGTGTGGCTTTATCCCATCAATGTAAAGACCTAGTCTAAGATGTCGTGCCTCGATTCCAAAATCAGGATAAAACGCATCAATATTACTCCATTGAGGTGCATCAATATTACTCCATTGAGGTGCATCAATATTTCAACGCATCAATATCTCTCTTCATCGTGCCATCTAAACAATTTAGCGTCGTTAGGGTTGGAGAACATGCGTATTAATCTGGGGACTATCGGTAGGTACCACAGAACTTTAGCAGGAGCACCGCCGACTTCATCTTTTTGCTTATAACGCCAAGTGTCACACGTTGGACACTTATCGACATATTCATACTCGCCCCTATAAAGTATGCAATCGTTGGGACACGCATGTATTCTTCTGTATTCTAAATTCAATGGGACATTAACTTCTTTGCCTCGTAAGTCGACGTCGGAAGCTCATTTCCATCAGGAAGCATACTTGTGAATGTTTCTAAAAGCGTCGAGAAACACTTTTCTGAAATCCTGAATTTAGCTTTAACATTCAACAACTTGAACACGGCAAATAACTTTGTATATTTTGAGCACCCGTTGTACAACGCTATATTGTTGTCCCTAACTAGACTATCAAATATAGGAGGTCGTTCTTCAAAATCTCCTTGAACATCACGCAATATGTCTTTAATATGATCATTGTCGTCAGAAGAATTGTCAACTTCATCATCATTTGCGCTAGTTCCTTCCCTCGCATTACTAACTTCAGCAACGACCGCCTCACCGTGCCATATCCAATTAGTATATCCAGATTTAAAACCGGTGATGATCAAATGTTCTCGAACTATGTCACTATTCCACCACCTAAGATTATTACAATTACGACATGGACAAACAATCTTAGATTGCCTCTTTTTTTTCTATTCTACTCCGCAGTTTCCATAAATTCCTCAACGCCAGTCAAATACTCAGTCGTTCGGACAATATGCATCCAACTCTGATCCATTTTATTCACATAAACTATAGCAAGTAAATTTAAACAAATAACCCGGAAGCAAACTTAGTTCACATAACCAATTGGAAGGCTTTGAGGTCCTTATCGCTCCAACCTAACCTGTTTTAAACATTCACTATCATTAGCAAATGCATTTATGAACCTCGATATTGCTGAAAAATTGGGCAACATTTCCCCACAGTTCTCCAAGTAGACGAAAAATATGAATGAGTAGATATTCAATTCATATGTCTACCGAGAGAACATTATAGGAAAACGAAACCAAACCTTTCATCAATATCAACGCTCAGAAACACACATTTACAACCTAAGCGATAGTGAACGTCTAAAAATGGTCCCAAAACGGGTTGGACAAATTTTGAACGGGTATCTAAGTTAATAAAAGAAGAAAAAACACAAATTACAACAATTAAACACATAGCCACATAGGAAAAAAGCAACTAAAGCATAGGAAGTAACACGATTTACCTTAATCCTAAAAAATATAGTCAATCAAGCCCAACGCAGCAACCCACGGACGAAGCCCCCAATATGAATCCTAATTTTCAAACAAGAAAAACACAAAATCAAAGATTAAACCTTAAATTAACACCCAATTCGACATAAATAGGACCAATTCAACCAAATGCCCATGCCAATTCGTATTAATTCACCAAAAATTCAGAAAAATTAAAAAAAAAAAGGAAAAAATTATGAAAAAATTTCGCACCCGCAACATGGTCGAAAATCGATTATTTGATGCGAATTCGTCGAGGAACACTTGTCGTTGGGTGGAGACGCCTCAGCCCTCACCAGAAACCACCGTGGGAGCTTCGATTCGAACCGTTCGAGTTAGAAAATTGCGCAAAAATCGAAAAGAAAAACGAAATCTACCTTGAATCGCGCGGGAGTTACCCCGATTTCTTCGCTCATTCGCCGCCTCTATGTTCGGTAGGCCAATCTCTGTACTTGAATCGCACCTTTGGAGCTTCGAAAATCGCCGGGACGGTGAGTTAGAAAATAAAATCGCGAAGTGATGAAGAAGGTTCGGCTAGGATTTTAAAACGAATAGGCGTCGGTTGTCGCGACAACCGACGCCCATTCTTATAAAAAATTAAAAAAACAATAATAACCTAAACAATGGGCATCGGTTTTTACGAGGAACAGACGCCCATAGTTTACGGGAGCATCCACTGTCGGTTTTCGCCAACAACCGACGCCCATACTCACCTAAAAAACAAAAAATAATAAAACAAAAAATAAATTAATCCCGCGCTGCACTATGGGCGGCGCCTTCTGAGAAAGTGTCGCCCATAGTGCCGTAGCCTATCACAACTTTGTACTAGTGCGCGTAGTGTTTGTGTATCACATTCTCAACCTATGCGATTTAACTGTCACAGTTAAGCAGCCAATCCTGTGTTCCATGAGCGCACTAAGCATATTGAGGTGGATCTTCACTTTTTCGGGATGCTTTGGTTCAGGGTATTATTGCATCCAGTCATGTTTTTACTCATGATCAAATTGCCAACATCTTCTTTAAAGCTCTTGGCAACGCCAGTTTGTCTCATGTTTTCGTAAGTTGGGCATCCAGAATCTGTACGCTCCAACTTGATGGGGTATTGATATTATTAAATATAATAAATATTTAATATTATCCATATCTTAATTAGTGCATTATTATTAGGAATATAATTTTATTCCATTTATTTGCTTAGATATGTTTGTATTATATATATAACACATGTTGAATGAAAATGATATGCAAGGTTCTTCAAAAAATAAACTTGAATATGTCAATCCTAGGTGCTTTTCAAGGCTCCTTGAACTTATGTCATGGCCGTGAAAATTGACTTGTGTCGGACAAAAAATGCGTGCCTTCAGATCATAAAACACCCAAGGTTACGTGTACTTGCAACCATTGGTCACGACCATGAACATTGCGGGCTCAGGTTCAACCCCTTTGTCCAACCATTGTTATGGTCGTGAGGCCACCTTCTATAAGCCGTGAAGCATGACTGAACATGCTATTTTCATCTTTGCTTGTTCTGATGGATCTTCGATGCCGAATTCATCGACTTTTGGGTCACCAATCTCAACAAATATCAAAGTCAAAATCTTACAAATAAATAGGTAAACCGTACTTCTCAATGATAAAATCAAGTTCATTGAAAGATCTTTATACCTTTACATCATCGAAACACTTTGTTGGAGCACTTTGTGGCAAATTTTTATTTTTTTTTAAAGAAAATAGCATTTCATTTGATGAATGTCATTCGACTAAATACAATATAGGGAATCACTTGCGGGTATCCTCCCATCAGAATTCCATCCTAAGTTCTTAGCAAGGAAATGAGCAGCCCTGTTTTCATTCTGCTGAACAAAATAAAAAGAGACCGATACGAAAGAATCCATCATGGAGACACAGTCGCATAGGATGCCTCCAATTGTTGACGAATCAAGAGAACACTTATGTAAGGCTAAGATAACCTCTTGACAGTCACTTTCAATTTAAATAAGTCTCCACCCTTCGGATTCCGCAAGCTGTAGAGCTTCACGAATTGCAAAAGCTGTATAATCTCAGCATCTTGGATCCCCCGAATGAAGTGAGTCCACCAACTCCGACAAGCACCTTTATCGTCTCTAGCAATGATGCCAAGTGAAGCCCCGTGTCTATCCACATGATTAGCTCCATCGCAATTCAATTTTATCGTATTAACTTGCGGAAGTTGCCATACCTCGCTGCGAATTCGAGCCACCGGTGAAGTTGAGGGCTGCCGATCCTCATCACTATAATGTAGAAACGCTGAATCAAGAATTTCTCACTGATCACACAAATAACAGATTCAAAAACCCATTTGTTTCTAGCCGTCCAAATCCCCCAGCATATGATGATGAACCTAGCAACTTCATCGTCCCCAAGCATAGCAGCCGCATTTCGGATCCACTCCTCCGCAGACCTGCCCACGAATTGAAAGCGTGTAGAGGGAGCCCTGATAAACTCCAGAACGGTTTAGCCGCAGGACATTCCAAGTTGAGTATTAAGAAAATCAATGTTCGAAAATTATCATGTATAAAAACTCTTGATCTTTTTTTTTTTTCTTCGCACATGTTAAAAATGATTTTTGTAAGCACTAACAAGTATCACAAAGTAAAAACTCAACATGCGCTTCTAAAAATGATTATTCAATGTTTTGAAGCCGCATATCGATAACACCATAGAATTCATCTGCACATCGACCACGAGGTCGCTTTTGGTAGATTACAAAGAGACGACTACGAAGGAACTTATTATCGGAGAATGTCGATAATGTTATATATATATATATATAATAGTATATTAGTAGGAGTTAAATGTTTAATGCTAAAGTAAAAGGCTGTGAGTGCAAGTATTATATGTTTTTAGTCCTGGTAATAATGCAAATATTCAAATACTAATATTATTAGGTCCGTCTATCCAATCACATAGCTGTGGTCAAAGTATTGTAACATAATCGTTGGAGCATATGTTGTTGTCACGTCCCTGCTAAAGAATACATATATAGGACAAAAATTCCTAGTCTGCCCCTGTTTGTTCTCTCTGCAAATTTTTGAATTGTGGAACAAAATTTTAATATTAGCATAGTTGCAAATATTTTTCAAGAGTACAGCGTACTCCCGTGGTCTTTGGGTGATAAGCAATCAAATTAAACAAAAGTCTACAAAGCACTAACCAGTTTCTCAATTTTTAAACTCAATATCGTCACATGTTCCCACATACAAAAACATTTATACAACTCGAAATAGTGCGTTCTAGGTAATTTCCCTGTGTTGACAGTTGAATTTATGAACAGCGCGTGTCGTATCTAATATACTCGGTCGCCCAATCTTGTCCGCTTCTTAAGTATATAACACTGAGACTGTCTCAAGTATATAACACTGAGACTGTCCTAAGTATATAACAGCGCGTGTCGTATATAACAGAGACTGTCTTAAGTATCTTCATCGACATCGATTAATCGGTTTGAAGAAGAGTCCCTCAAAGTATAACAAAAATTAAAACGAAAATGGTGAAAACGCCTTATATCGACAGTGGTGGAATCCAAAGAGGTGCGTGGAGTAAAGATGAAGACCAGCAATTGATAGCTTGTTCGTAGACATGGCCCTAAGAATTGGCCACTCGTTGCTAAATACTCTGGTAACATGATCATTGCATCATTAGTCATAACATAAAGATTCTTAGATGCAGTGATACCAAAGTTTCTTTGAGCCTTGCTTGTCGCTTCAAGAAAAAAACCCTAATGTGATCTATTTGTCTGATTTTCGCAATCAAGAACGAAACCCTAGTTTTTTATGCTCTCATAGTACTCAAACTGCTAAATAAGTGATTTGTTTTTATTCATTTTGATTGTACGTACATATATTGATTCAGGTTTGTTGAGGTGTCATAAAAGTTGCAGACTACGGTGGTATAACTACCTCAGTCCTTACATCATACGAGGGGACTTCACCAAATAACGCGATCGTATCATGGAATTGCTTAAGCTGAATGGAACCAAGTATGAGTGATTTCATATCATCGTTTTACACACACTAACACACGTTGTAAGGTGTTGATTGATGACTAACTCTAACATATGATGCTTAAATTTGTGAGATAAGGCATTTTCGTGTCTTCAAAAATTTCTAAGTCATCATCGAAGTCATCAGTTGCGTTGTGTTCTCATGATGTAGGATATGTGGCTATACGTTGAAGATTGGCTCAGTGATGTTCCAGAGTTAGATTCAGTTGATTTTGACTGAATCATGGGAACCTAAAATTCCAGGCATCTCTGGTTAGAACTTGACGAGTGCTGCTTTGTTTGTGTCAGAAATCCGGAGTTGGTCGGTTGAAGTGAGCACCGATGTAGTGTAAGTGAGCCACATTTTCTGTGTAGAAATTTTTGAACTTGTGAGCTCGAGATTCTTCATTGAAGTCCGTCTTTTGATGTCGGAGAAGATGTCCATGAAGCTAAATAGTGAGAGGGGATTTCTTTCTTCTTCTTTTTATTTTTATTTTTATTTTTTTCTCTTTTTCTCTTCTTTTTTTTTTTTATTATTTTGCACTCTTTTTCTCTTCCTTTTTTGTATATATATATATATATTTATTTATTGTAGTATTAATATATAATATTATATTATTGATTATATATTATCATTGTTTTTATTTCTCCCCCTCAAATCATGCGTCCTAGTCTTGTGCTTTAATATACGTGAACTAATCTCAAAGTTGTAGAGATTAGTGATTTACTTATTGTAATGATCGTTTAGGGGCCCAAGTATTTTATACCTTAATCCAAAAGTATAAATACTAAAATCCAACACTTTTATTATTAAGAATCATTTTTATCGAAATAAGCGTTGCTACAATACCTTAACGATATCGAAACACACACTCACACACACTTAAGGTTTTTAGCGCATTCTTCGTCGATTCTTCACCAATCTTCTTGTTAGCAAGGTGATTTGAGACCTACAAATGGTATCGCGTTATTCAAGTTTGGATTTTTCATGTTTGGATTTGAGAAATTTTGCTGGGTTTATCGCGTTATTCAAGTTCATAGTTTATTCAAAGTGTTCTTCAACATTTTTGAGTGAATCTAAGCCCTTTTTGGTTACTTTTTTATCGTGTTTAGTGTTATAGGACTTTTTCGAGAATCTCTGTGGAAAAACCTAGAAGTTTTCATCAAGTTTGAGTAGTTTTTGAGGGATTTTAAGTTCGTAATGTTTTCGCAAAAGTTTTCGCATTGTTTCGAAAACCTTTGCGAAAACTAGTCCGAAAACCTGTTTTCACAAATGTTAGTGGCAAAATCGTCATTTACGCTGCAAAAACCTTCGTTTTCGTAACGCACGTATATTACGTTTCGAAAATCTCAGTTTTCGCAACAGACGATAGTTACTCTCCGATAACTTGGGTTTTCGCATCTCACTGCGAAAACTGATTTTTGCACCAACAGTAACTCACGTTCCGAAACCTCAGTTTCGTAATCTACGTTCCGAAAACTTCAGTTTTCGCACCTCACTGCGAAACCGGTTTCCACAACAATGTAAATAGTCAAGGGCATTTCTGTAATGTCTGCTGTTTTCGTAACACGTTATCGTAACAGACTTTTCGTAACAAGTATTCGAAGACACTATGAAAACTCCAATTTTCGCAGTGATTTCTCAATCCATTTTTTACAAAACAATTTTCGCACGAAGGATGCATTTGGATTAGTGTAATTTAATTGAATCCCGTGATTTAAAATCCTTAATTTCAAATCCAAATCCATTGTTTGGCAAACGTTAGGATTTCAAAATCCAGATTTCAGGAGCTCGAGGCTCGTCGAGTTCGACCTCGAACTTTTTATTAAAAAAATAACATATACAAAAAACAAAATAAAAATAGTAAATAACATAATAAAATAAGCTCGTGAGTCGGCTCGGGAGATTTCGATCATCATTCGTCGAGCTCGAGCCGAGCTTTTATCAAGCAGGCTCATCAAGCTCGCGCGCCGCCTTGACTCGTCGTTCGTCTAGCTCGAGCTGAGCTTTTTTCGAGCCGGCTGACTCGCCGTTCGTTGAGCTCGAGTCCCTCATCGAGCTCGCGAGTCGACTCGACTCATCGTTCACCCATAATTGTTGTTGTTGTTGTTGTTGTTATTATTATCATTATTACTATTATTATTGTTATTATTATTATTTACGAAAATCATTACGGTGGGCTTTTGGATTTTGAAAATGGACCACTTGTGATCGAATTTCAAAATCATCAAACAACAAAGGGTTTGAATTCTCCTCGGATTTGGATGAAATCAAAATTGAAATCCGAGCGGTTGCCAAACGGGTGAATTGGAGGAAATTTGGAATTCAAATCGAAATCCCGGAATCCAAACGGACCATCAAAGTCTTTCGAAATCAAATTCTTGATTAAGTCTCAAACTTCTGAAAATCCAAACTCTTCTCATTCCAACCACTATAGTTTCAACTAGTTTCAATCACTTCACGTTACAGATCACCACCTATCTCTCGACGAGATAGACACCATAGCTATGGGTAGCGACCTTAGGCCACCCGTACTCCAACATGATGAATTCTTTGTTTGGCGGAATAGATTCCTAAACTTCATCCAGTCTAAGGATCTCAAGGAAGACATTCTTGCCTCGCTCAAGGAAGGACCCGCTCAGTTCTGGACGATCATTTCGGGTGATGCTACCGCCGACCCTCCACTACTTCAAAACCGAGTGCTTAAGACACCATCAGAGTACACAGGCACTGAGGAGCAACGAGCAAAAGCAGATTGTCACGCTGTGAACTATCTTCTGCAAGCCATCCCTAATGGCATCTACTCTCAGTTCGATGCTCTTTCCACCGGAAAAGAGATGTGGGATGAGATCCACAAGATGATGCAAGGCACAAAGGTTGGAGCATTGGCCAAGATGACAAACACTCTCGCAGCCTATGACACGTTCAAGGCTAAGCCCGAGGAAGAGCTCAGAGATACGTATCGGAGGTTTGTCACTCAAGTGAACGAATTGAATCAAATAAACGTTCACAGATCAAACATGGAAGTTAACATCCGATTCCTTACATCCCTGCTCCCTGAGTGGAAGAGGATTGGTACCTTGATCCGACAGAACAAGGAGATCCATGTGCTTGATATCCACAACTTCTACGAGAGTCTCTCACAACATGCTGCGACCCACTTACCTTAGTAACCGACAGCAGAACGAAAAGGGCACGTGATCTTCCAATGGCAAGTCGGTGAAGCTCCCTAGCTCCCCGAATGATGATGGCTCCGTCTCTGACTCTGATCCTGAATTCAAAGACTTTGAGAAGGACATGGCTCTCATGACGAAGCTTATGAAAAAGAAATTCTTCCAAAAATGTCGTCATCATCTGCAAACAAACAAAGTACCTCCTCAAGTTCCAGACAACGACAAACAACTCCTCAACACAGCGAGCCCAAGAATGCCACCGAACTCACAAAGTGCTACTACTGTGGGAAGATATGACATTGGGATATAGATTGTTACTTCCCGTTGAAGAGGGATGAGGACTACTACGCCAAGAAGCCACAACTAGTGAGGCAGAAGAAGGCTGGCCTAGTCCTGATGGCTGAGCAGGATCACTGGCTCGAGGACACCTCATACAGTGAACCTGAGAACGTAGCTCTGATGGCGTTCGTTGAGGAAGCTGAGCATGAAGCTGAGGAAAAGTAACTCAAAGTCTCGGATAACGAAGAGGGATCATCCGCTCGGAAGGAGGTATATTAGACTTCAAATAACTATATTCAGACCCCAATAGAAGCTTATTCGAGTTCGAATAATTGTATTCGAACCTGAATAGAGGTTTATTCGAGTTCGAATAGCTTTATTCAAACCCGAATAACAGATTATTCGAGCTTGAATCACAGTATTTGAACTCGAATATCACGAACAAATGATGATCCAGATGAATCTTCAACATCAAATTTTTAAAATCTCGCGTCGCTCGTGCAAATGCAAGTATAACTTAGATTTACCCATGATAGAAACTACATAATATACATGAAATGCATCTTAATAACTCGATTATTAGTTAGATATGAAAAAGAAATCCACTCTCAAGAATAATAAGAGGAAGCATAGATCAAACTTACTCAAGCGTTTGATCTTCGTTGGCGATAAAATGCGAAGTAGAGTATGCATGTGAGAGCTTCGATCTGAGTTTTTCCGCTTCGATCCAACACAGTTGCTGGAGATGAGTACGCCTCTGAAGTAACCCAAGTACAGTGGATCGCATATCTGTTAAGAAAGTACAATGCACCAAAAAGCAAGGCTGTGGCACCATTTCTTCCAATTGGTAGAGAACTACCCACATAAATCCAGACTAGATTAATAATGAACGCCCAAGCTGGAACCATACAAAAATACCCCAGAGCAGAGGCCAGAGCCCCGACACGTGAGCATCTATTGACAGCCTTGACACATATATAGAACCTGAGCAGCAAGGCAAAATAAGCAACACCCTCATTGTCGTAGGAGCCTGCTACCGACCTCGAAATGTAACCAGGGTAAATAGCAACTAATGCAGCAGCGATAAGTCCAACGCCAAAATCGCATAATGCTTTTCCAAAAAAGTATGCAACAATAGTGGTAATGGAGACAGAAAACGGTGCCATAAGAACACAAACTTCACGGATGTGAACCATGAACCCGAGGAAACGAAGGGTGCAATAAATGAATCAACAGGGACACGTTGATTTCTCGTTGTCAAAGCAGCGGTACACTTTCCTCGACCGAAGGGTCAGTTTCTTTGCGCTAACTTCGTTCTTTACAGCATATTTTCAACAACACACCACCGACCTCTATTAAACGGTAGGTATGAGCCTCTCCAACGTACAACGCCTCGATATACCAACGTCCTTGATTTGCTACAGTTGTTGACCAGTCAAACCGCTTCACAGCCAACGCAAACCGGTGTTAACTATCACCGACTCATTAATCAATATCGACAAAAAATGTCCATTTCCAACGAACATTGATGAATCCTCGTTAACCATTGCCGATAATTCCATATCAACCAACACCAACGAGCTCTCATCAACCAACGTCTCGTCAACCGAAGTCTCGTCACCAACCTTAGGAAACGTCAATACATCTGTAGCCTTCAAAAGATCATCAACGACTTACATCAATTCCTCAATTTTCGACACCGATACCTCATCACGAAGTGTTCTCATCCGCCACCGTCTCGTCAAGCTATGCATCATCAAATTCTGCGAGCACGACATCGGCGAATACATTCCACGTCGGAAGATTGTTGTCATCGCAGTACTCGTTGTACCATTTGAGAGCCTTGCCTTCAACATAGAGGTAGGCAAGTTGAACCTTCTCTCGCTCCTTGATCGTGGTCAGGAGCTAGAAATATTCCTCGGATTGTTGGAGTCCAGCTTGGGGTTCCATTCCATCAAAGAGGTGGGGCATCTTCAACTTGAATAGAGCATTCATAGTCTTGACGTCAATCGTCGAAATCAAGTGTTGAGAATCGATTGCTCTGTACCACTTGTAAGATCCAGACCTTCGATCGGTTTTTTACTTATACTTTTAATCGAATAACGTGCGTGCCTTTATCGATACTTTTCGAGTTAAATCAGATACAGAAAATATATGAGGAATCAAAGAAGATAATATAGGGAGGGATTTAGAGGACTGGAGAGAACTTAGGGAGATAGAGAAGTTGAGACAAAGAAGAAATTGAGAGAGATCAAAGAAGAGAGAGAGAGAGAGAGATGAGATGAGATGAGATGAGATGAAGAGTATAAGTTAATTCATTTTTGCTTGCCTTCTCATTCGTACGACAATATTGTTTATAATGAAAAATATAATTGGGCTTATAAAATAAATGACCCATTTAACTTTTAAGTAAATAATCGGCCCAAGTCCCCGTTAGCCAACTCTAGTTGTCGAGTTTCAATTTGAACGATTTTGTGGTGATTTGTTGGAGAAGATGATGTAAAGAGCGCGAGGAGTAATCACACCTCTAATTCAGATATTTTCACATAAAAAGGAAATTTGCAGCGTCTACGTTTTATATACAGATAAACTTAACAAGTGTAAAGACTAAAATGCCCTTAACACTAACTAACTGAAGAACTCGATATCTCAACATTCCCCCCTCAAACTCGGATGATATACATCAGTGAGGCCGAGTTTGGACAGTAAGAGAGACAATTGAGAAGCAGACACACTCTTAGTGAACAAATCGACAGGTTGTTGCGAGGAAGGAAGATAATATGGGCGAATGAAGCGACGGTGTACTGATTGCAGACTATGTGACAGTCGATGTCAGGATAATTGGTGCCTTCGTGGAAGACAGGGTTAGTTGTAATGTGCAAAGAAGACTTGTTATCGCATGCAAACGGGATGAGTTTGTCCAAAGTTACTTTGAGGTCCTGAACACATATGAAATCCAAAAGAGCTCACACACCGTAGTTCCCATACAACGATATTCGGCTTCGCACGATGACCGGGACACGGTGGATTGTTTCTTGGACTTCCATGAAATAATAGAGTCACCAAGTGTGATACAATAACCGGTAAGAGAATTCTGTATCAATGGACATTTACCCCAGTCAGCATCGCAATATGAATGTAGTGCCAACGAAGATTGTCTGGGGTAAAACAGCCCTAGTGAAGGGCAACCCTTTAGGTAGCGTAGAACATGGAGACTAGATGCCCAGTGAATCTCCCGCGGTTGTTGCAAAAACTGATTGAGTTGTTGTGTCGAGTAAGAAAGATCTGGGCGAGTGAAGCCAAGGTATAAAAGATGCCCTACCAGCCTTCTATAGGGGCTAGGATCACGACAAAGTTCATCATAGAGGGTGAGACCCTGAGGCATGGGAGTAGTAGCAGATCTGCAACCTAGTAAGCCAACACTACTCATGATGTCTATGACATACGTGCGTTGATTAATGTAAAAACCGCGGGAGGAACGAGCTATTTCAACTCCCAAGAAGTACTTAGCTGCTTGAAGATCCTTGATAGTAAATGTATCATTTAAGAAGTTTTTAGTGGCATCAATCAACTCTGCACTCGACCCGGTAAGCAGCACATTATCAACAAAATCTAAAAATTACCTTCATTCTGCTTCGTAAAGAGACAATGATCATGTGATGATTGGAAAAATCCAATGGACTGAAGCTGAGAGGTGAATTCCTGGTTCCATTGTTGTGAGCCTTGCTTGAGACCATACAAAGATTTGTGCAGAAGACAAGCTTGATGGGGAAGCACGTTAGATGACCCCGGAGGTGGCTTCATGTATACCATCTCATCGAGCGAACCATGAAGGAAAGCATTGTTGATATCTAGCTACTGTAGTGGCCAGTTCTTCGCAGCAGCAATGGCTAGTACAAGTCAAACTGTGACTAACTTTGCCACCGGAGAGAAAGACTCAAAGTAATCTTCCCCTTCGGATTTGTGTGTATGCCTTCGCCACTAGCCGAGCTTTGTGTTTATCAATAGTCCCATCTGGATGATATTTGATCTTATAGATCCTTCTACATCCAATTGCTTTCTTCCCTTTTGGAAGATTACTTAGATATCAGGTCTGGTTTTTCTCTAACGCATCCAGCTCATTTCTCATATCAACCTGTCACTTAACCTTTTCCTTAGCTTGCTCATATGAAAAAGGTTCTTGAGTCGTGGACATGTTAGCTAAAAAAGACGCATATGATGGACATAGAATCGGAGAAGAAATATATGGGAAA
Source organism: Linderniella brevidens (assembly GCA_004919715.1). Lineage (NCBI taxonomy): Eukaryota > Viridiplantae > Streptophyta > Magnoliopsida > Lamiales > Linderniaceae > Linderniella > Linderniella brevidens. The sequence continues at coordinate 9,837,622 of SWDC01000153.1, read as the reverse complement.
AGTGTTTGGGCAATTAAAACTAGAGTTACCTGAAGGTAAGGTCGGATCTGCTGTAGTGGTGATGTTGTGAGAGTAATCTGACATCCATACAGGGGCTGTCTGATTCTAGTGCTGGTTCGTGTAGAAATGGCTGATTCAGGAAGAGGTGACACGAGATTATAGTTTTGTGAAATATCTAGAAGAATGGGACCTACTTCTGGGGATGCTGCTGAATCAGGTTTATGGACTGTATCGAGGGATTCTGGCAGGTGGTAATGGCAGTTTCTGGTAGTGGTGGATTAGGGACATGGCAAGATGTATGGCATGGTGAGTCATCAATTATGTCTGGTTTTGAAGGTTTGTTGGTAGTAACAACAGTGTCTTTGTAAGGAAAAATATGTTCCTTAAAGACAATGTCTCTAGCCACTGTAACTTTGTGATCACTAAGACTATAAACTTTGTATCCTTTTTGGCCTGCTGGGTACCCAATGAACATAGCTTTGTAAGATCTCGGCGTGAATTTGTACTTGTGTGGCACCACATTAGTAACATAACATAGACAACAAAAGGTCCTGAGAATTGAGAAATCTGTTGGTGGTGATATGAGTAGCAGTGAAGATGTCATCTCCCCAAAACTTCTTGGGCAGATTTGATTGTAACATTAGCACACGAGCCACTTGAAGTAGGTGTCGATGTTTTCTCTCAACAACCCATTTTGTTGAGGTGTATATGAGCAACTTTTCTGGTGAATAATGCCTAAGGAAGACAACAGGTTCTCGTATTCAAAGTTAACAAACTCTGTTCGATTATCCGATCTAATTATTTTATCCGCAATCCGATATTGGTTATGGATCAAGGTCAGGTAGTTTTTTAGTACGCGGGCCACTCGAGTCTTGTATCGAAGCAGGTATGTCCATGTAGAACGGCTAAAATCATCCACAATAGATAGAAAGTAATAGCTATTTGACAATGACGTACACGAGTACGATCCCCATAGATCTAGGTCTATCAGCTCAAAACACCGGGTAGTGTTCGTCTGGCTCGTTGGGAACTTGTTTCGTTAATGGACAGATATCACATTCTGCCATTTTAGGAACCTGAAACTTTATTGCTTTCAAAATATGCTTCATGACAGCAAATGAAGGATGCCCTAACCTAGTGTGCCACTTGACATGATCATCAACAACATCACTATCAATAGAAGTTGCTCGCACTAGTTTCACACACAGTTCGAAGTAATATTCTAAGTAAGTAAAGGTCTAGCATGCTGTGATTGTTTTGGGTTGAAAGGATGACTTGTCTAGAACATACAACCCTCTCGCAACACTTCCCACTGCAACAATCTCTTTGGTTTCACGGTCTTGTAAAAATAACAATTGGCCAAGAAAAAACAGTACATGTTTGATTCTTTGGCTAGCTTACTAACGGATAAACCTTACCTAGACCTAGCGAAGCACAACAAAAAAGGGAAAATAATATGTTATATTTGAAACTATGCACATAAAGACAGTTAACCAGTGTAAGTTTTGGACTTAGGATCGCATTCCTTACAGATTGAACTGTATTGATGCTACCATCAGGGAGAGTTATATGTATGAATTTTGCAATTGGTTTGGGGTCAGATAATATAAGAGATTAATGTCCATGTACGTGTGACTAGTAGCTCCCGTATCCTCTATTCAACAATACTTAAACACATGATCAGCTAGAGAAGTTCGAGTAGCATAGTTGTTACCTGCAAAATCAGAGTAGTGAGCAAAGTTGTCCTGCTGTTGGGCTTGCTTCGTGGCTTTCATTGCAGCTCCTTTCATGATCTTACTGAATTTTTCTTGTAGGCTACTCATCTTGCTCACTATGGATTGTAGGTCAGGATAAAAATCCGCAGTTGCAGCAGCTTTAGGACCAATGCACTCATTCATGTCAAAAGGTGTTTCCATAGTCTCGTTCAGGTGTGCAAAAGTCTTTTGTGGTTTAGTGTCCATAATTCCCTTCCACCATTCGGAAAATCCTTTCAATTTGAAGCAAGTGTCACGATCATGTCCCGATTTCTCACAGTAAGTGCAATACATTTTCGCCTTCTCCTTTCTTTTCTCAGCAACTGTCATATATGATATGTTTCCTCTTTTATCATACTGCACTTGGACTTTAGATGAGACCATAGCAACTTCCCCATCACTCTATATATTGGAGTCACTGGTTGCAGCTGCTTCTCAACACGTTGAACCATTGAGTATGCTTTATTGACAGTCGGCAATGGATCCATCATCATAATATTATCCTTCACTGCCTGAAAGGAATCATTGAGCCCCAACAGGAACTGAACGAGCTTGTCCTCTTCTTTTTTGTTCATCAGAACTTGGGCAACCTCTGGAGGACACGCAGGTAGAGGTCGGAAGTTATCGTATTGGTCCCATAGCCTCTTGAGTGCACTATAGTATTTTATTAATGGCAGATCTCCCTACTTAGTTGCCATCAGCTCTTCCTTCATCCGTAACAACATAGGACCATTTGTGTTGCCATAACGTTCCGCTAAGTCGTCCCATAATTGTTTCGAAGTCGTGGTATAAAGGAAATTATCCATGTTTTCCCTTGAAATTGAAGCACTTAGCCACGATTTCACTGCGCTATCAACATGCTTCCATTTCATATATTGCAGTGTTTTGAACGCAGGTGCAGGGCAAGTTCCATCCACAAATCCGATTTTCATCTTAGATTCCAACGCCGTCACCATCGCATGATTCCTACTCCAATAATTGTATTCAGTCAACTGGAAGGAGAAAAGCTGCATACCTAGATTTACTCCATCATGTAAGTCAAAAACCTCGGCACAACTCAATATCTCCTCCTCAATGTTCGTCTGCCTCTGTTCTCGCTGCGATTTGGTGTCCACAAAATCCTGGTTCTCCGCATTGATTTCTGTCACCATCGCCTCATTGTGCGAATACGATTGAAACTCCGATGTCGATTCGTTAGCAACCTTGCTCTGATACCATGTCGAGTTTCAATTTGAACGATTTTGTGGTGATTTGTTGGAGAAGATGATGTAAAGAACGCGAGGGGTAATCGCACCTGTAATTCCAATAGTTTCACATGTAAAAAGGAAAGTTTCAGCGTCTACGTTTTATATACAAATAAACTTAACAAGTGTAAAGACTAAAATGCCCTTAACACTAACTAACTGAAGAACTCGATATCTCAACACCAGTTCTATGTGAACCATCCTTCACGCTATCGTCCTCGATCATATTCTTCATTGCCTTAATGGAACAACATCTCATATGCTCTCAACGCTTCATCTTCATCATCCCGTCGGATCCTTACACAAATGCAAATGAAATTCACGCCTCGAACTTGTTCTAATTACAATCCACAGTGATATAGGCGGATTTTGACAGGAATAGCACATAAAGCCACGGGATTAAAGAAAAAAACTTGAAATACAAATTTAGTGAAATAAGGGTTCGAGCGACAGATTACACATTTCATGTTTAGATCGTGAGTTAGAAGGTCATTTCGTGGCCTAGTGATGTCGCCGGCGTGACGGGTGGTCGTCAGAGATCGTCGCGCGGTCGGAAGTGCGAATCGCGTGAAGGTGTGGTGCAGGAATGGGGCTCTTAATTACGGGATAAATTTTTCATTTAATTCGATATATTTTTATTAAATTCTATGAACGTCCTCAAATTTTATATTATATATATTAATATATTTTATTACACCTATAAAAATAATTATAATTATTATATATATTTAATTAAAATTAAATAATAAATATATATTTTTTAATTTTTATTTGACCTCGTCACGACATGGATGAGGCTCAAATATGCCGTGACAAACGGTAGAAGGGGGTTTGAAATGGAGCTCGGTTATGTCACAGCATCGACGAGGCTCGACAAGCCGTGATAATCGGTTGAGAGTATTTTGAAAGTACTCGATATTGTCACTGAGACGAATGCATAAACAACAAGTCGTAACAATTGGCCGAAGGGTGATCTGGAGCAGTTGGATACCGTCACGACATTTATAACATACGTGCAAGCCGTGACAATCTACTGAGAAGAAAGATAAAGTGTTGGAAAAATGGTTGTGGCTTTAAGACTATGTATTAATGTTGTGACCGTCCCTCTTTATTTTTGATTTATTTGTTATATATTTTTTATATATAGATTTATGTAAACGTGAATGCAACTAGTCTAAGCATAAAGTAACGTAAATGCAAATACATGGATTGCATCCTAAGAAGTGCTTCTGTAACGTCTTACTCTAGACATGCACGATAACTTCAAATTGAGGTACATGACCTCTTCTTTTGTTGTTTCCTTTTCATCTCCGTAGTAGTGCTTCAACAGCTAGCCTTTTACCTTGAAAGTTACATGCTCATCACTAAAAATCTCGATGGTATCAAAAGGAAAAACACGAGTGATAGTAAATGGCCCGGACCAACATGATCTTAATGTTCCGTGAAAGAGGCTAAGTCGAGAATTGAAGAGGATGTATTGATCCCCGTCTTTAAATTCTCTCATTTGGTTAATCATCTTATCATGATATATCTTTGAACAATTCTTGTACAGTCGAGCGCTATTGTATGCCGATAAACGCTACTCGTCAAGCTCATTGACTTGGAGCGTTCGTTTTTCACTAGCTTGCCCTATGTCGAGGTTCAAAGATTTGATCGCTCAATAGGCTTTGTGTTCTGTCAACGAGAAGGTGACATGCCTTTTCGTAAACTAGTCTAAACAGTGTAGTACATATGGGGGTTTTATATGCGATCCTATATGCCCAAAGTGCGCCATGTAACTTATTATCCCACTCCCATTGGTTTCCCTCTAAAATTCTTTTCACTCTCGGTTCACCACTTCTACTTGACCACTAGTTTGAGGGTGATAAGGGGTGGAAAGGCTATGTCTAACACCATATTTTAAGGTGTGTTCAAACTGGGTATTGCAAAAATAAGTGTTCCTATCACTAATAATGTATATAGGTGCTCAGAACTGAGAGAACAATGCTCGTAAAAATCTAACAACTACCCGAGCATCGTACCCGGACATCATTTGGTGACAACGCATGTGCCTTTGCCCACTTGGACACGTAATCAACGACTACTATGATATACTTACTTTCATATGAGCTAGAAAATAGTTCCATAAAATTATCCCCAACACATCGAATACTTCGCATGCTAAAATGAAATAGTGAGCCATTTCATAGCGTTTAGATATATTACCACCTCGTTAATAAAATAATCTTAACAATCTTCTATTTTGTGTTCAATTTATAATTTATCGCTTGTTATCTTTGTCTTATGAGCAATGATGGGATTCCTAAGAATCTTCCTTGTTATATGAAATTAAACACATAATCTCCCATTTATCCTGCTCGAGTGATCTCCTCATTTGAATATATTCTTCAAGTGTGTTGTCACTTGATCTTCTCTTCTCGGTTTCGGGTCTTCCTTCTTCACTATTCTGGAAGGAATTCTTCTTGATCTAAGGAGAGAAGATGTTTGTTGTTTGTTCGTCTTTTCGAATCGAACTCTCCCTTTGATTTTTAAGACTTTCCCCCTTTGAAGTTCAATCTTCAGAATATTTGGGGGATCATCCTTTTTTATATTTGAGAGTCCGGACGACATCTCTGAGTCAAGTATAGGAGGGTCTCACTTTGATGATCTCGACGACTCTTCAGGATTTAGCAATTCTGATCAATCTTGCACTCCTTTGTGGTATGTCTCCCATTTTTGCACATTTAAGCACTTTAGTCTACTCCCCATCATGATGTTGGAGGTCTTGTAAATCATGTCAACGAGTATAAAATGGGGCATCAGATCGGCAAGATGATTGCATCGTCGTGACTAAGAGATAGAGATAGTAGTCATTGCAAACAAACTCCATTAATTAAAAATTGAAGCGTATAATGAGATTTTAGGCATTTCTTCTCTACAACGGAGCCACATATGCATTTCGTTAATTAAAAAAATAGGGTCACGTAGACATCCCGTTAAAAATTGGCCTAAAAATCGTTGTTGTGTTGATGTTGCAACAACATGGCTTCCTTCTGATCCTCGAAGCATGTCCAAGAATTATATGTATACGAAAGTTCTAACTTGATCACAAAGACCAGATATTATAAAAGTTTATGTGTCCTAGAAAATATTAAAACTATGGAAATTGAGGACAACTAGATTCGATGTGCGCAAGGAAGTGTGGTGGTGGGGTTGAGTACCACTAAATTCAATATCTCCTTCTCCCGAGTGAAGCGGTGATAGTAGACGTGGCTCTCCATGATTTCTGATACATTTGTCTTTTGTGAGACAGATGACTGGGTAAGACTCAGATGTGCAAGCGCCGTTGGACCTAATGCATCAACTTCTAAAGTTAGCACATGCACTTATGGGGGTAGATCCAAAGTATTTGTGATGAAGGAAGTTATATATCTTCAAAAAATATTTCTAAGTCATCATCGAAGTCATTTATTGTGTTTCGTTCGGATGATGTAGGATAGTTGGCTATTCGTTTAAGATCGGCTTGGTTATGTTGCGGGGTTAGATTCACTTGTGACTGAATCATGAGAACTTAAAATTCCACGCATCCGATAGACGCGATGAGTGTTGCTTTGTTTGTATCATAAATCCGAGGAGGTCGGTTGAAGTGAGCACCGAGGTAGTGTAATAGCTACATTTTCCTTATAGAAAGTTTTGAAACTTGTGAGCTTAAGATTCTTCCTTGAAGTCCTTCTTAAGATGTCGGAGGAAATATCCTTGAAGCTCGATATGAAAGAAGAGTTTTTCTTCTTATTTTAATTTTCTCTCTTTTTCTCCATCTTTTTTATAAAAAACTTTTCTCTATTATATATACATATTTTTTATTTTTATAAGTTATATTATATTATAGTATATTATACTATACTATATTATATTATCTTATATTATATTATATTATATTATATTATATTATATTATATTATATGTATATAGGTTTTAGGGTGGAGAGGTTCGCGATGTGGGAGGTCGGATGAAGGAGTATCGAAAAGTAGTTTTCGGGTGAGGACGGTTTGCGATAGCAAAAGGTTTGCGGGTGGTAGAGGTTTTTGATATGATAGGTTTTCTTATGTAGTAGTTTTCGGGTTGGGGTATCGAAAAGTGGGTTTGTGGGTCTTATTTATATATTTAGATAAAAATTTGAAAAATAAAATTCGAAAAATATAACTATATTTTTATGTTATTCCTCTCCTTCAAATCATGCTTCCTAAAATAAAATTGCTCACCCTCAAAAGATGCATAGTAATATTTTGAAAAATTTACGAATCTCTCTCTCCCCAATTCACGCGTTTAAAGTTTGCCCCTCTACAAAATTATAAGAGTAGGTCCTCCTCAAAATAAAAGAGTATCTTCTCCTCATATTAAGTTCATTTAAAAAATATGAATAAAAATTGTATTGATCATTTCCGTGCATAATACGCATTTTGAATTTTTAAATCTCTTAATGTTTTGAAAATGCATATTTAAAATGTACCATTATGAAAACTACGTATTTATCAATTTAGCTCGTATGCGTACGCAATTTAAAACGTTTGAAAGTTCGGTAATCATACGCGTAATTAGAATGTACCTCTTTCGACCGTAGTTGTAGTAGCTGTCTCTAACTATCAAGGGTGTGGTTGCTTGCATCGTTGTCATGTATGTGGAGCAACCCAAAATACCATACATGCAGGGATGGTGTAGTTGTTCACGCTTCATACCAGTCATGGGTGTGGAACAACTATTCGAAATACCTAGCCATGCTGGAATAACTTGAAAACTTTATCGGGAGTATGGTATCCATTGTTGTATGGGTACTCCCTTATTACCAGAAAATGATATAAGCACAGATGATGTCAAATTTATATGTTGTCCTAAATCACTCATTAATGTTCTTTTAGGTACCCGACTTTGTTTGGGATTACCTAACTTAATTATAGATTTAGGAACCCATTTAGGAGCAATCTGACATGGAAAAGACGTTTCAACGCACGTGAATTTGTGTCTCTTAGAAGATTAGAATATTTTCTCCGAAGCCAGTCGCATGAGATGTTTCTCAGACTTAAAATCGACCGGATATTTCAGGTAGGAATAAGAACACGTCGAATTATAAGCATCGTTAGTAGATGAGTTGTTCTTCATACGTGGAGATTCACACTATTCACATCATAATGATGGATTTTATTGGAATCTTGCTTACTAAAATAATGAACATTTTTTAATGGGTAAGCAAATCCACTTTTATCATTCTTAGATGAATGAGAAAAGGCATTTGAAGCTCAAGATGTTCGCTTGCTGGAGGTTGAAACTTCTTCTTTACAAGCTTCATTTTTACTAGGAGTAAGAGAAGGAAGATCATTACCAATTTTGTCCATAATTTTCGAAAATAATGTGGATTTTCATTTCTCCTTCTTAATTTTCTTTCGCTCCGCAGTATTTAAGCTTAACTTTTCCGCATAGGTAACCGTGGACTTAGAAGTCGTCATTGGTAACTTAGAATTTTGAACTTTAGGAGCAAAAGTGGGCTTTTCGGTGTTTTGTCCTGTTTATTTTATTTACCTTTAGGGAGATCTTTTGAACAAGGGCAAGAGTTTGAGCTTCGGAAACCTGCTCTTTCAGATTCTAGACATGAATTTAGTTCGGTTATTTTATGAATAATATCTGGAATTTCCCAACAGGAGTTAGGTGTTTCATAATATAAAATACTTTCCTCGTTATAGGAAGTTTGGTCCGTCTGACCCTTTTTCGCAAGCATGCCCTCTAAGTGTTTAACTTTAGAGTGCCATTCTTTTTGTTCCTCTAATAGAAAATTATAATTACTCAAAACTATAATGTGTTCAATATCACAATTTTTCAAACTAGTTATTTCATGAACTTGCGCTTTTAGCTTTTCTCATTCTCGTTTTCTGTTGGCATGTAGCTCTTTCGCTTAAACTCCTAATTGAGCAATTGTAATTATTGTCTAGTTTGCTCTCTAACTCACTTATAGTTTTTTCTTGACTTATAAGTTGAGTTTGTTCCTGCTCATAGAAATGTAAACGCTCGGTTAGTTCACAAATGATAGTTTCTGAGCTAGATAATTCCGATTCAAAACTATAAATTGTTTGTATTGCAGTAGCTAACCTAGTTTCTATCACTTCGTTAGTCTACGTTCATGACTCATTATTTTTTATTCTTTATTAAAATAAAGAAACGTTACGTAGAAATCACGTTCCAGGTGCGACTCAGAGGAAGAGATTGATCAACAATCCATTTTAAAATTTTAATTTCGTTTGGTTGGATATGTGATCGTTAACGCGTTTGTGGATTTGAGTATTTTAATAAAGCGTTTCAAAGAATTAGATTGGGTCTCGAAAATTTAATGGATAAAAAGTGGATATCAAAAACTTTTGACCGAAAAGTATAGTATCTAGAAGTTTCGGTGGAAAAGTTTATCCAAAAGTTGAAGTGTGCCAAAAACTTCTATACCGAAGGTTTTACATCGAAAACTTTTTATTTTAAATATCAAGAATTTTGGCTTTTGAAAGATTCAGTACCGAAAGGTTCTGATGTTGTCGAGAAATTTCGTGAAGTTTCGAAAAGTTTTTTGTGTCTGCCGAAAAGTTTTAAAGTGATTTCGAAAACTTCGGAAATTTTTCCAAAACGTTTTCTATAATGTGCCAAGGGAGGTATCAAAAATTATAGGATTTTAAATATTATGACTTTAAAAATATTCAGCGGCAAAAAGTTTGGTTTATCTAAAAATATTATGAAATTTCAAAGATTTTAGGTATCGAACACAGATCAATACCCGAGCTCAAAAAATAAAGAAATTTTAAAATGTTTATTCACCCACCTCCCCTCTAAACACCAATCTCCCATCCTAACAAAGCCCTACCTGTTCTCCATCGCCTAAGTATTATCTTCTTAATATAAAATGGCACAAAACATTCATCTCGCCTTGACGAAGACTTTGTAAACGGTCGATTTGTCATGGTTTCACACATGAAACTAATAAACAAATTAATTAGCTTGTCCTGACTTCCATGTCCCTTTGCCCAAAGGTCACGTTCATTGAACAATATAAAAAGCATATCATCTTGTTAACGTTGTAAATACCGACGACCAGAAAACAAGATGACAAATTTTGGAAAAATACACATTTTTTGCTAATCTTGAGCTATCGTTTGATTTGATCCCTCTAACATATATGGGTAAGAGAGGCCACACCTAAATCTTGATCCAATTCGTGATAGAATATGTAATAACCGAAACTCAAGGGTCTAAAAACGTAACGTCTCCCAAAAAGTAAACTAAGCACACCTTAATGTTTATATCAATCAAGGTCTTCATTTTCCTTCGATTTCTAACTTCACAATCTTCTTCTTCTCCAAAAATAAAACAATGGCATCGATTCCGAGTATATTTGGCGATCAACCCAACATGCCAACGGCTAAAACCATAGTATCCACAGCAGCTTCTTTGGCTGCTTCAGCTATGGTGATTCGTTCGGTAGCCCGTGAGTTAATCCCGTATGAACTCCAACAATACATATACCTCTCGGTTCAAAGCTTTTTTAAATCTTTCTCATCAGAAGTGACCCTAATCATCGAAGAATCGACCGGGCTCTCGACGAACCAAATCTACAAAGCTGCAGAGGTATACTTAGGCACAAAGATTTCGCCCCACACGAACAAATTCATGGTTGCCATGCCCAAAATGGAGAGCAAGATCTTGACTTCAATGGCGAAAAACCAAGGGATCGTCGACGTTTTTAACGGGGTTAGCTTCAAATGGCGGCAAATCACGCGACAAGCTGAGCCCGCACGGTCGAATCCTTACTCGGGCCAAAATGTTCATCAATCCGAAGTTAAATATTTCCAGCTCCATTTCCACTCGAAGCATAAGAAGATGGTGTTCGAATCCTATTTTCCCTTCATCATAAGACAGGCCGAGACTCTCAAAGAAGAGAAGAAAACCCTTAAAATCTACACTTTAAACACCGACCAAATGCGTAGGTACTCCAGTGGAGAGTACACTTGGAGCTCTATAAAGCTCGATCACCCCGCAACCTTCGAGACGTTAGCCATGGAAGACGAGATCAAGAAGATGATCATAGAGGACTTGGATCTATTCGTGAAGAGAAGGGAGTTTTACAGAAAAGTTGGAAAAGCTTGGAAACGCGGGTACTTGTTGTATGGTCCACCGGGGACCGGCAAGTCGTCACTCATAGCTGCGATGGCAAATTATCTCAACTTCGACGTCTACGACTTGGAGTTGACAGACGTACACACTAACTCCGAGCTGAGGAAGCTTCTCATCAACACGGCGAACCGGTCCATACTCGTTGTTGAGGACATTGACTGCAGCGTCGAGGTCGACGAGCGAAAAGCCGAAGACCGTGCGCTCAAGATGCTGCGGTCGAGCCAGAGTCAGATCCAAACCGTCAATATCGTTCGTAAAGATAAAATCAACCAGGTAAAATTAAGCTCATTCAATTGGGTTCAATAGATTTCTAATAGCAACATTTTTGACAGAGTTCTGAAACGCAAATTAAACTAGGAATTATTTATTGGCTTAGTTAATTTATTTTTTATCATGTAAATTGGGAGACACTTAAAATTGGGCGTGGAAATTTTAGGACCGTATTTTCGAAATTGAAGCAATATGAGTCTCCTACATATAATGTTGTAGTTTTAGGACAATAAGTTCCAAATTGAAGCAATTAAAGGACAATTAGTGCCATAATTTTGAAACATACCGTCGTCAAACTACTTCAATTTTGAAATTTATTACTAATTGCTTCTTTAAAACTTATTGTACTAAAATTGCAAAATTTAATTTATGTGTCCTCAAATTTATTTGATTTAAAAACTTATTATTCTAAAATTGTCACTCGTAATTTAGGTATCCTTAAAATGTCGCTCCTGCAGTAAATTATATTGGACAAAAAGAATTAAGCCTTGTTCATTGATTTATTTATTTTTAGGTGACATTATCTGGGTTGCTCAATTTCATCGACGGGCTATGGTCGAGCTGCGGAGATGAGAGGATTATAGTGTTCACGACGAACCACATGGACCGATTGGACGCGGCTCTGCTGCGACCGGGACGGATGGACGTGCACGTCAACCTGTCTTATTGCACGCCATATGCGTTTAAGACGTTGGCGAGGAACTATCATGGTATCGAAGATCATCCGATGTTTGGAGAGATTAATATTTTGTTGGAGGAGATTAATCTTACGCCTGCAGAAGTCGGTGAGAGGCTGCTTAGGAGCGAGAACGCCAACGTTGCGCTCACGGGGTTGGTCGACTTTCTGCAGGAAAAAAAGAAGGTAATAGTAGATGAGACTAATGCGGGAAGTCCCACACAAGATGAAGAAGACGACGACAAAGGCGGCGAGTGAATAACACAATATTTCGTATCCATAATTTCAAAGACAAAGGAAAATAATGTTTGTCTATCAAAAAAGTATACATTGCGCATCTATTATCATACTATTAAATATTTTCTTTTCTTTTTCACGTTATTTTCTTCAGTTCACGAACAAACTAAGTTAACGAATATGAGGAAATAGAAATTTGGTCTGAAATATTCATTGTCTCTTTGATTAATTGTTTTTGGTGAGTTGCAATTTCACAATATGAATAAAATTTAACGGTACGAATATGAATTGTCATGAAATAAATAATAATAATTGTCTAAACTATTTGTTAGGTTTGTGGCAAATTGCTCATGGGCCATTTTTGTTTGGGGCCCACTTATTATTATTATATGTAGTTAATTACAGTAGGAAATGTACCGATGTTATCCATCGAAGCAGTGCCGAGTTCTTCTTCCTTTACATAACAGTGATGAAACATTCCTCTCTAAGCAATACTCTCTTCTCTATTTGCTCACTCAATCTACAGAAAAGGCATAACAAACTGGTATCAAAGCCTCCGATTTCGTCGTCCACGGTTGCCGTATTTCACTATTTTGTAAGTTGTGTTAAGCTAAGTTTTTATGGATTTTTTGGTGGGTTTTGTTATTTTCGGGCTTTTGGTTGAGATAGAGATGTATGACTGGAAGACGAGTTTATATCGAGAAGTATGACGGGAATACGAGTTTTGCACTTTGGCAAGTGCGGATGACCATCATATTGTCGAGCTCGGGCTCAAGGGTGTCATTCTTGGTAGAGAGAAGATGGGTGATGGCGTCACAGATAGGAGGTGGAATGAAATTGATGAAAAAACACTTTCTACTATATATTGTGCTTGAGTAATGCTACACTACAAGAGATTTTGTCGCAGAAAACGGCTAAGGATTTGTGAAAAAAGTTAAAGAATATTTACATGAAGAAGTCTCTAAGTAACTTATTGCGGTTAAAGTTACGTCTCTACACTCTCCGTATGGACAGAGGTACATCTCTTCTGGTCCATATTGCAGATTATACCTCATTTTTGAATGACTTGAGTAAATTGGGGGTGGAGGTGGAGGATGAAGATCATGCTCTCTTGTTATTGTGTCCATTACCCGGTTCTTTTAGGGCCTTTCGAGACATGATGATGTATAGTATAGACAAGATTACCCTTGAAGATGTGAAGAGCAACTTTCAACCGAAGTTACATCTTGATAATGAGATGACCAATGTTGAGAAGGGAATCGAGGGCGTCGGTTTGGTTGTTGATCGAGGTAGACCTAAAGAGAGAACCTCGAATGATTCAAAGTCCCGTTCAAACTTTGGACACAAGGACATAATTTGTCACTATTGCAACAAAAAGGGCCACATTCAGTCTAATTACTACAAGTACAAGAAACAACAAAAGAAGGAGAAGGGTGCTTGTGCGAAGGCTAATGTAGTTGATGATGGTGATGCGGTTGACACCCTTTGTGTGGTTGATGTTAGTGTCAAGGATGAGAGTTCGTGGATTATGGATACGGGTGCTTCTCAACACATGACTCCAAATAGAGATTTATTTGATAATTATCAATTATCAAGTGGGAAGGTGCTCATGGGTAATAACAATTTGTGCAAGGTTGTCGGGGTTGGCTCGGTCAAGATAAAATGCCATGATGGCAAGATCCAAAGGCTAACGGGTGTGAGACATATACCAGACTTATCAAAGAACTTGATTTCTTTGGGTTCTCTTGAAGAGAACGAATGCAAGTTCCAAAGTGAAGGTGGGTCCTTAGAGTATTGAAAGGAGCTCTCACCATTATCAAGGCAAAGAGGGTCGGTACCCTTTACTTCTTGCAAGGTTCCACGGTCACGGGCTCGGCCGCGATTGCGGTTCTACCTCGGATGATGATGTTACTAAATTGTGGCATATGAAGTTGGGGCATATGAGTGAGCAAGGAATGACCATATTGAGCAAGAGGGGCTTCTTGGGTGGCCAATGCACAAATAGTTTAGAGTTTTGCGAGCATGGTGTGTTTGGTAAGCAAAAGAGGTTGAGCTTCTCTACGACCATTCATCGGACCAATGGAACATTGGACTACATCCACTCGGATATTTGGGGGCCTTCACGTGAGCCATCGAAAGGTGGTGGTTCTCGTTACATGCTTACTTTATTGATGATTTTTCAAGAAAGGTTTGGACTTACTTCTTGAAAGAGAAGAATCAAGTGTTTCAAATCTTCAAAGAGTGAAACACTCTTTTGGAGAAGCAAACGGGAAAGAAGGTGAAGCGGTTGAGAACCAACAACGGTTTAGAATTTTGCAACCGTTAATTTGATGCCTTTGTCTGGATGAAGACATTGTCCGTCACAAGATGGTTGTGTATACTCCACAACTAAATGGAGCTGCGAAAAGGGCAAATAGGACATTGCTTGAAAGAGCTCGGTGTATGCTTTCCAATGTGGGTTTGGATGAGGAGTTTTGGGCAGAGGCCGTGAGCACCGCTTGATTTTTGATGAATCGTTCTCCTACCACCTCTATTGAGTGCAAGACACGCGAAGAGGTTTGATCGGGTAAGCCGGCCGATTATTCTATCTTAAGGGTGTTTGGTAGTCCCGCTTATGCTCATGTAAATGAGGGGAAATTGGAGCCAAGGAAAAAGAAGTGTGTCTTTGTTGGGTATCTCATGAACGTGAAGGGATACAAATTATGGTGTCCTACAACGTCCAAATTTCTCATCTCAATAGACATTACATTTGACGAATCGGCCATGTTAAAAGCGAAGGATGTTCCTTCCGAGCCGGTTGTGAAGGAGAATGAGAATGTTGAGAAAAAAAGTGGAGTTTGAGGTGACGGTCCCACATGAGGAAGATGAGGAAATCATGCCTCATGAAGAAGCCATTGTTGATGATGGTGAAGAAGGAGCCCAAAGAGATGATCAACCTTACTCTTTGGCAAGGGACCAATCAAGACGAGAAACCCGTGCACCAGTAAGGTATGGTTTCTCGGACTTTGCTCATTGTTTGGCTATTGTAGAAGAGGTGGAGTTTTGTGAGCCACTATAAAGAGGCGATTTCTTCCAAAGATGTGGGCGAATGGGTAGTCGCGATGAATGAAGAAGTTCAAGCTATGAAGAGAAATCAAACTTGGACATTTGCTAAGCCACCAAAGGACAAGAAGGCGTGTGTTGCAAGTGGGTGTACAAGAGGAAGGTAAACGGCTCTCAGAAGACTTTCGATTTACGACGAGGCTTATGGCTGGCTATAGCCAAATACGTGTAGACTTCAACGATGTGTTCTCTCCCGCGGTAAAGCATGCTTCTATTCGTGTTTTGCTCTCTTTGGTTGCAACGAAAGACTTGGTGTTGGAGCAATTGGATGTGAAGACGGTCTTCTTGCATGGTGACTTGGAGGAGCAAATTTACATGAGGCAACCGGAAGGTTTTGAGATTATGGGGAAGTAGGACAATGTTTGTTTGTTGAAGAAGTCTCTTTATGGCCTTAAGCAATCCATCGGCAATGGTATAAGAAGTTTGACTCTTTCATGGTTAGTATTGATTTCTCTCGTTTCAATTATGATAGCTGCGTCTATTTGAAGAAATTGAATAGTGGTGATTTCATCTACTTGTTTCTTTTATGTGAATGATATGTTGACTGCGGCCACTAACACGAGAGATATCAAGAGGTAAAAAGAGCAACTTAGCTCGACATTTGAGATGAAAGATTTGGGGGCCGCTTAAAGAATCCTTGGTATTGAGATTATAAAGGACCGGCCCAATCGGAAGCTTTTCTCTCTCAAAAGAGTTTTGCCGAGAAGGTACTTCGCCGGTTTGGCATGGAGAAGGCTAAAAGTGTCTCGACTCCTCTTGCGGCACATTTCAAGCTTTCGGCCATTTTGAGTCCTAAATATGATGATGAGAAGAAGTATATGGAAAAGGTTTCATTTTTCGAGTGCGGTTGGGAGTCTTATGTACTTATTGGTATGTACTCGACCTGACATTGCAAAAGCCATTAGTGTGGTAAGGAGGTACCTTTCTTGTCCCGGAAAGGGGCATTGGGAGGCGGTAAAATGGATTTTTCGCTATTTGAAAGGTACCATTGATGCTCGTTTAGAGTTGGTAAGGGAAATTGGTCACTAACGTGCTACGTTGATTTGGATTTTGGAGGCGATCTTGATAAGAGGAGATCTTTGACGGGGTACATTTTTACCCTCGGAGATTGTGCAGTTAGTTGAAGTCTCAACTTCAAGCTACCGTTGCACTCTCAATGACCGAGGCCGAGTACATGACAATAACCGAGGCTATCAAGGAAGCGAATTGTCTTAAAGCCTTTGTGGGTGTGTTGTCTTCTTTCGCGGCTATCTTCTGGTGTTTTGTGATAACCAAAGTGCAGTTCATTTGAGAAAGGACCGGATGCACCATGAGAGAACGAAACACATCGATATTCGGTGCCATTTCATTCGAGATGTAGTTTAGGGATGTCAATGGGGCGGGGCGCAGGCGAGAATCTAATCCCCGTCCCCATCCCCACGAAGCAAACGGGGAAAAAATCGTCCCCGTCCCCGCAGAGATCCCCGCCCCGCGATATTTTAAAATATATATATATATATTATTTATAATATAATATATAAATATAATAATTTTTTGGGTATAATATATTATAAACTCTATTTTAATATTATTTCTATTATTTTTACTATTATGTAAACTATATTCTAATATTATTTAAACTATATTTTACTATTATATATATTATAATAATACAAATTGGATATAATAAATATTATTTATATATTTGAATATATGGAGGACGAGGAGGGATCACCGCGGGAAAAAATGTTCCCCCGTCCCCGCGCCCACGGGGATAAAGTATCGAGGATTCTCCGTCCATTTCAGGGCGGATCCCCGCGGGGACGGGGAATTCCCTCCCCGTTGATACCGAATCGAATCCGGCCGACATGCTCACCAAGCCTCTACCGATAGCAAAGTTCAAGCTTTGCACAAGCTCGGTGTCGGTTCGCGTTTAGCTTATTGCTAGTTTTGTTTTCATTTTGGATGCTTGTGTATTCGATATATGCTTGCTTACTTTGCGTTTTTGTTTTTGTTCGGTTTTGGCGAAATTTGACTCAAGGCGGAGATTGTTAGGTTTGTGGCAAATTGCATATGGGCGATTATTTATTTTGGGCCCACTTATTATTATTATATGTAGTTAGAGTAGGAAATGTTCAGATGTTATCCATCGAAGCAGTGCCGAGTTCTTCTTCTGTTACAGAACAGTGACGAAACCTTCCTCTCTAAGCAATACTCTTTTCTCTATTTGCTCACTCAATGTACACAAAAGGCATAACACTATTAAGATATTATAATCACAAGAAGATAATCGAAACTGAACCATTATACGTGATTATTATCCTGTCACACAATCGCGCAATAAAAGAAAAAAATGCTCTATATATCATCTTGAAATGCGAGGCTGATATACGATTGGTAATGTTAGTTCAACGAAGCTTCTGTCCACTTTATAAATTTTGTAGAAACAGTGAACACACTCCAACAGACGAAATGATACGAAGACAAAGTCGAGGCACGTGAAACACGCTATCCTGAAGACGAAAGTGACTCGCTAATACCCACGGTTCAAGCAAACGTCTCCGAGATACGACTTACGTTTGATGTATAGCGGTATCTCAAGTACACCAAACTTCGGCGAGCTATACTTTTGTTTTGAGACTCACAAACAAAAAAAATGCTATGAATCTTTTTTTTTCTCTCAAATGCAAGGGAAGCTTCTGTTAATGTTTTAACTCAAGTGAGCTATTTATAGATGTGCGGGACCATTGTCAATAATCATCTAGTACAAATTGTATGTCTTCATGTGAAGAGATCCCATTGATGGTTGAGAAACTAATAATTGATACGTGCCTATTAGGATTAAACCATGCACCATGTCATATGTACCTGTTAGAGTTATTTGTACAATATCACATGTACCACCCCTTTCACATGTACATGTTAGAATATTATTTCATTCGCTTATATCCAACCGGTATCTCAACATTGAAGCACCTAATGTTGGTTTTGTAGCGTTCATTTTGATTAATTGTGTTTCCATTTTGGATCGGATATCTTTATCCATCATTATTAAACCCAAAAAAAAAGCATAATCAGGTTAAATGACGTCCTTGAGTTGGCCTCTACTATATAAATCCCGATAGCTTATGAAATATATAAGGAAATCGATATGCTTTAATTTTTCCGGTGAATACTTCAACAACAAAAAAAAACTGTCCTTGATTGAAATCTTGGAGGGTGCTTCGTATTGTATCAGGATATTCTTGAAGAGTGGGTTGATATGCTTTTATACTCATATAATTTCGACGATCTCTTCTTATTGGTTATGATATTATTCTCAAACTAGTCTACTTATTCCCGTATCACGCTCCAAGAATTAAGATATCTTTAATATATAAGAGGAATTGGTGGTGGAGATATATCTTTGGGTAAGTCACTATATTTGTTCTCTTTATTTAGGAATATATATAAAATAATCAGTTGAATTTATTAAGGAATATACATCTAATAATGATACCTTTTTTTTATGAATCTCTATTAATAAGTTGAACAATGTAGTTAAAGAAAACTGTACTTAGCTATGGTTTTATTATTTCCAGGATTGTGCTTCTTATTATATTGATTTTTTTATATAAAAAATTAATATCGTTAGAATGCCTACTTTTAATATTTTCGAAAATAATTATAATGAACGAAACTAACTTAGGATGCGTTTGGATTCGTGAATTAGAATTGAATCCCGTGATTCGAAATTACGAATTCCGAAATTCGAATTTCAAATCAAAATTCATTATTTGGCAAACGCTAGGATTTAGACCTCGAATTTCAAAATGGAGCTCGAGCTCGACTATAATGAACTCGAGCCGAGCTTTTGCCGAGCCGGCTTGACTCATCGTTCGTCGAGCTCGAGCCGAGCTTTTGTCGAGTCGGTTCATCAAGCTCGCGAGCCAGCTTGACTCATGGTTCGTCGAGCTCGAACCGAGCTTTTGTCGAGCCGGCTCGAATTGTCGTTCGTCAAGTTCGAGCCGCCACATCGAGCTCGCTAGCCGGCTCGACTAATCGTTCACTCATACTTATTATTATTATTATTATTATTATTATTATTATTATTATTATTATTATTATTATTATTATTATTATTATTATTGTTATTGTTATTTATGAAAATCATTACGGCGGGATTATGATTTCGAAAACGGAACAATTGCAGTCGAATTTCAAAATCATCAAACAACACGCGTTTGAATTCTCCTCGGATTTGGATGAAAGCGAAATCGAAATCCGAGCGGTCGCCAAACTGGTGATTTGGATGAATTCCGAATTTCAAATCAAAATCCGTCAATCCAAACGGACCATTAATAAATTGCGGGGTGGTAATGTGAAGCCCAACACACCTAAGTGTCTCTCACAGAAGACTAAGATGTTGGGAGGCGTCTGCAATCCAAAGGTCATTAAATGTATGGAAGCTCGGGATGAAATGCTTTTCGCAAGATAACATGGCTGGCAACATTAGCGTATCAAAAGCCATTGTCAAACTATTATCAAGATGCTTCAGTCCTCATCATCGAACTTGTCCTCCATTGAATGTGATCCGATGGACTGCCATAACTCAAAGAGCGATTTACTTCAGTCGTGTTAAAGTGTTAAGTTGCGTTAGTAGAACATGTTTATGGTGTTTCTCATTGCTTAGCCTAACAGTTCCGAACGGAGAGTGATGTTATCCGCCTTTACAAGATGGCTAATTTGTTGCTAACCTATGATCAATACCTTTCAAAAAAATGCAAAACAAAAAAGGATTTATTATAACATCAAATATTCTATATTTTTTACCTTCATTAAAATGATAAAGAAAAATTAAAAAATATTGAGATATTTAAAACTGTATATATGGTATAGTTCAGTATAAATTTTTAAAATTAACATATTTCAACGGTAATAATATATTTGTTCAAAGAGAAATGGGATAGGCACATAAGACTAAAGCTTCAAAGGCCGCGTTGACATTGTTACACCTTTGCGAGTGCCACGTCAGCAAGTATAAACATTGCCAGGCGGGAATGCAATGTTGTACAAAGTCACTAAGGCACATGGCTCGGGAAGCACTTGGAGACACGCATGAGCGGCCGACGCGGGCCACGCTAGGCGGGCCAAGGCCAAGCGAGCGACGGTGGGCGAGCACGTGCGGGACGACTTGGACGTTCAGGTTCAAGACAACGACGAGCAGTGGCTCGGCGGACAACAAGCCAAGCACGGTGGTGCACGGCGGCACATGAGGCGGTCCGACGGTGGCTCCGGCGGACGGTGGCGAATGACAGCGGCGGCGGCGGTGCCGGGAGGAGCAAGGCCGAGCAGCAGCTCGGCCAAGCGAAGGTGTGCGCGCGCGAGAGAGAATTGCGCGCGGGCTGACCAGGTCCTGCGAGGATCTCCGGTTGGGCAGGATCAAGACCAAGTTAAATGAGGTTGACCAAGTCTTCGATCCGCGTGAAGAATGACCAAGTCTCGGGGCTGTTGAGAAGATTTGGGGAGCCAAGTCAAACGGGAGAAAATCTCTGGGAGAGATTCTCGCAACAGCCTAATTCGAATTCGAATAAGGTTGTTGAGGAAATCTCTCCGAGCCAAATCCTATTTAAAGGAGGCCGCCGAGATCGAGTCATTCAACCAATCAGAGAGCCACCTTATACGAGAATTCCACACACATATCCGAGAGAGAGTTCGAAGGCGCGACACTTCGAGCGAACCTGAGCTCGGGGCGCCGAGCTTGGGAGGGTTCCCGCGGAGGGTTTCGCGAGCGAGAGAGAGCGAGCGATTAAGATCCCGAAAAAGGGGACGTTAGGAGATAACCGCGTCGTGTCTTAGAGAAGGCGCGTGAGGCCGAGACGTGTTCGGTGCCACGGGTTTGAGTGTTCTCCTTCGTTGTAAATTTTGCGTGAATAAAGATTACGACAAGCCGGGTAGGTGAATCCGGTTGTCCCCGAATTGACCGTGTCTTTGTTTTTACGTTTCCGCATATACAAAGCAGGGTCGGGTGAGAGGCGTATCCCAGGTAACTCGAGAATCAGGCGAGCGAGAAACAAGTCAAACGCGAGCCGATTGTGAAGCGCGCGGGGCTTTAATTCGAAATAAATTTCTATGTTCCGGATTTGCAACAAAGTTGGTATCAGAGCGAAGGTTCGGAAGTGTGATGACTTTGACGAGTGCTAGAATGACGGAGCTTGAAAGTCGGTGCGAGGCTTTCCGAGCACAACTCGAGGCACTGCCGAACATGGTGGATTTGGTGGCTCATATCGCGGAGATGAGAAATTCGGCAGCGGCGATGGAGGAAACCATGGTGCGCTTCAACCGGCAGATCGATGGGCTAAACGCGGATTTCTGAGAGGTGGCAAATGCGATCGATGAGCCTGTGGTGCTGATCGAACGTGCAGCTCGGGAAAGCGAGGAGCGCGCGAAGCGGATCGAATGCGACATGGAGATTATGAAGGACGCGTTGGCGAATCGAGGAGGATAATCCACGCCCAATCGAACCAACAGGTACGCGAGCCGAAGACGTTCTCAGGGGCGCGCGATGCCGGGGAGTTAGAGAACTTCTTGTGGGACATGGAGGCATACTTCGACGCGGCTGCGGTGGCCGAGGACGAGCGAGTGAACACGGCGATGATCTATCTTGAGGGTGATGCGAAGTTGTGGTGGAGGACGAAATTGACGGCAGATGCTCAGGCTAATCGCGAGAGGGTAGCGTCGTGGGACGAACTCAAACGCGAGTTGAGGGCCCAGTTCCTGCCGGGTAATACTTCGTGGGTGGCACGCAAGGCACTACGAAAGTTGCAGTAGACCAGCACGGTACGCGAGTACGTTAAGCAATTTTCTTCACTTATGCTCGATGTTCAGGGGATGTCGGAGGAGGACCAATTGTTCAACTTCATGGCTGGGCTCAAGATTTGGGCCCAAATCAAGTTGGCGAGGCTAGGCGTGCAGGACTTAGCCACGGCAAAGGCGGCGGCCGAGCGGCTTGTTGAGATCAGGCCAGTAATAGCCGAGGCTACGAGTGAGGTGGCCGACAGAAGACCTGCGAATCGAGAAAGGGAGACCAAGAAACGGGGTGGCCGAAAGAAGGGCAACCAGGAGAAGCACGCGGACGAGGCCGCGAAACCACAATAAGGGTGTTAATTTTGTGGAGCAAACGAGCACATGCGCAGCACCGGAGCACGAGGAAGAGCCACACCAACCTGGCATGAAGATTACGACATGGATAGTAATATTGCATACTAGCTTCTAACTGATAATGGCTAGCCGTCAACTCTTCAAGAAGCAATTAGCAGTTCAGATGAAGATTGGTGATTTGCAGCAATGCAAGAAAACATAAAAGCTATACGAAAGAATAAGATTTGGGAGCCAGTACCACTACCTCATGGAAGAAAGGTAATCGGCAATAAATAGGTCTTTAAGATCAAACGGAACAACGAAGATTAAGTAGCGAGGTTTCGTGCATGATTGGTGGTTAAAGGATATGCTCAGAAAGAAGGCATTCACTTCAATGAAATATTTTCACTTGTGGTTCGACTGACGTCTGTTGGGATAGTCCTACTAATGTGTGCTACATTCGATCTATATCCAGAGCAACTAGATGTGAAGACGGGTTTTATTCATGGAGATCTTGTAGAAGAGATTTATTTGCTCAAGGCAGAACCTTTTGAAGACAAAGAAACGGAAAACTTGGTTTGCAAGTTGAACACATCTGTAACGGTCTAAAACAGGCGCCTAAATGGTGGTATAAGAGATTTGCTTCCTTAATCATGAGCCTTGGATACAAAACAATTCATAAAAATCCTTTTGAATATTTCAAGACGTCTGGTAAGAATGATATTATCATATTGTTGTTGTATGCTGACGACATGTTGGTAGCATGCCCTAACAAAGATCATGTTGAAGAACTCAAGCCACAAATGATTAGAGGATTTCAAATGAAGACTTGGGACCAACAAACAAGATTCTGGGGATGTGAATTCACCGAGACATAAATAACATGAAGATTTGGCTTTCCCAGAAGGACTATCTGAGGATGTTCTTGCGCCGCTTCAATATGCAAGATTGTAAGCCAATTTCTACCTCACTTTTGTTAGTTTCAGGTTATCTTCCAGTATGAGTCCAAGTAGCCAAGCAGGAAGGATGGAGCTGTCTCGAGTATTGTAAGCATCGGCGGTGGGGAGGCTTATGTTCATGATGATTTGTACACGACCAGACACTGCACAAGCAGTAGGAGTAGTGAGTGGCACATGGCAAATACCAACAAAGAGCATTGGAATGCGGTGAAGATGATCATATGCTATATTCGAGTAACCTTAGATGTTGCATTATGTTACAGAGGAGCAGACTTTATTGTCAAAGGGTATGTTGACTCTTATTTATGCAGTTGATCTTGATAAGAGCAAATCTACAATGGGGTATGTGTTTACTCTTATTGGCGGAGCCATAAGCTAGGTATCAAAACTTCAGTCTGTTGTCGCGGCGACGTCAACAACTGAAGCAGACTATGTCGCAGCGACACGAGCGAGTAAAGAGGCAGTATGGTCGAAAATGATCATGGAGGAACTCGGGCACGAACAAGACAGTATTCCTCTAATCTCTGATAGTCATAATGCCTTACATCTTGCAAGGAATCCAACTTTTCATTCCAGATCGAAGAACATACGGGTCCAGTATTACTTCGTTTGTGAGAAAGTGGAAGAGGCCACGGTAGATATGCTATACATTCATATAATAGGAAACCTAGAAGATTATTTGACAAAGGCGGTCAACACTGGCAAGTTTATTATTGTCATAAAACGTACGATGTGAAGATTTGTTTAGACTTTAATCAACTCTTCAAGTGGGGGATTATCAACACAACTGGCAAACGATTTTGCCAAAACCATGTGCTCATTTACTATGGGCATGGGACACAGCCAAGATATCAAGGCTGAGCATAGTAAAAAAAAATATTTTACTCTTTATTTGAGAGAGCCTTTGCCTATATTCAGGAATCATACAATACATTAGAAATCATCCTAGAGCGAAGAGAAAAATAGAGAAAAAATATAGAGTTTGTAAGTTATTTTCTTCGACTATAAAGAGAGATATTGGGGTATTTCTCTTTTATATATTGAGAAGTTGTAATTCATATATTTCTTCTATAGTGAAATTCTTCTCTCTTGCCCGTATTTTTTACCTCGATTTGTTTGGGGGTTTTCGACGTAAATATCTCGGTGTACACTTTATCTAAAACTGTTCAAATTTTAGCTGCGTTGTTACTCGATCGGGTCCGCTGCCCACACCAACAGTGTTATAAGGGTAAATAGCATATAATTCACCTTTGATATGAAAAACAATCATAAAAAATGTAGGTCTCATATACACCTAACAATAAACACAATCGACGGAGAATCAAAGATGTTTTCGCTAAATACCTTGAGTGTTTGTTGTCTGCGTGTTTTGCTTCTCAAGTTACTATAGCGGCGTATATTTTGATAATAATTCTGTTAGGTCCTGTTATATCCAACACGATTAAGTTCGGTGAAGAATTCGATATAAAATGTAAAACTTACGAAGAACACGTTTGAATTTGGCGCAGAAGCTTAAGAGCGTTCTTCACGTTGTAAAGCTCGGTTTTCTATTAAAATGAATTCTTAAACCTAATACATCACATTAGGGTTCCTTATATACCAAATAAGTTTGGTATATTTGCTAAGTAGCCCTAATCTTTGGCTTAATTACAATTAAGCCCAAACTACTAGTTATACTACAAGACTAAGATAACATTTATATTTGAACACAATAAAAACGTCCTAACAATCTCCCCCTTTGTGTTCAATTTTCGCTTGAGCATAGGTTATCTTGTCTTGTTTTCAAAAGATTCCTCGAGCCCTAACAATCTCCTCTTTACGAGATTATTTGTATAATCTCTTCCCTTTATCTTGTCTTGTGGTCTCTTTCTTCTTTGGAGATCTTCAAGCTCACCTTATCTTGTAATACTCTTCTCGGTCATCGGATTTTTCTTCTAATTTTCTTTTCATGTTCGTCTCCAAATGTCGGAAGGTGTGTGAAGTCGCTTGCCGGATTTTTTGAGAATTTCCTCTTTTGTGTTCCATCTCTCCCGTTGATAGCGACGAAACTCCCCCAATTTTAGTTCAACCTTGTGTTGGGATCGGGGAATTCGATTTGAAATTTGGAGAGACGTACACGAGCAGCAACTTCGGTCATTGATGCTCGTGGTATTTGCTTGATTCGACGACGCGTAAGAATTTAGTATTTCCGATCAATCTCGCACTTTCGTTGTCGTATTGCTCTCATTTCTTTAGTACTACTCCCCCTCATTATGATCGAGTGGGGAGATCGTCATGGCGATGTATCAAAATGGAGCATTGTTGTTGGCAAGAAGATTGTATCATCGTGACAAGGAGATGGAGTTTGTAGATTTCGTAGGAAATCAAATTCGGTAATAACCCGACGGAGCCACGAATGCGTTCCGCCGATATAAAACCGGGGCCACATAGGCTTCCCCTTGACATCGTTCTAGGAGCGTTGCTCGTAGAAGATGGCCTAATACCGTTGCTGTTTTGATGTTGTAGCGGAAAGACTTCCTTTCGATCATCGAAGCATGTCTGAGAATGACATGTCTACGAAAGTTCTAATTTGATCACAAAGACCAAGTATATAAAAAGTGTATGTATCCTAGAAAATTATAAAAATTTAGGAAGTGAGGACACACTAGACACGATGTGATCAATAAAAGCGTGGTACAGGGCGGATTACCACTTAGTTCAATATCTCTCACTTCCAAGTGAAGTAGTGATAGTAGACGTGGCTCCCCGTGAGAAAATGAAACATCGATCTTTTAGGAGACGACGAGTGGATAAGGCTCGGATGTGCATGTGCCGTTGGACCTAATGCGGCGTCTTCTACCCAGGAGCTAATAAAATTAGCACCTGTACCTATGAGGTTAGTCCGAAATATTTGTGAGATAAGGGATTTATGTACCTTCAAAAATTTGCAAATCATCATCGAAGTCATCTTGCTTGTTGTTCGCATGATGTCGGATATGTGGTAGGTCGGATCGTCTCAAGTGCTCGGACGCGTTCCGGGGTTAGGATCAAGTCCGTTTAGACTGAACCATGAGAACTAAAAATCCATGCTTCCAGGATACGAGATGAGTGCTGCTTTATTTGAATCAGCAAGCCGGAGCCGGTCGTTGAAAATGAGCATTTGGATCGTCATGAAGATTGTCACCTTTGCCTTTTTGGAAATATTTGTCCGTTGTAAGCTCGAGATTCTTCCTTGAAGTCCGTCGGAAGTTGTCGGAGGAAATATCCATGAAGCTTAATGAAGATGGGAGGAGATTTTCTTTCTCACTTTTTTTTTTTAATTTGTTCTTTTTCACTTTTTTTTATATTATATATATATATTTTTTTGAAAATGAACTTGTATATTTATTTTTATTTTGAACTATATATGTAATATGTATTAGTATATGATATTATATATATGTGGTTTGCGGGTGAAAGGTTGTCGGGTCGGAGTCGAGAAGTGAAGTTATCGAGAGAATATTTTTTCGGATGAGGTGTATCAAGAAAAAAAATTCTCGGAATGAGGTGCATCGAGAAAATTTTTCGGATGAGATATGCGATAAAAATTTCTCGGTGCATATGCCGATATCGAAAAAAAATCTAGATAGTGTAAGTTTTCTTGATGATAAACCTTTATCGAAAAAAAATTCGCGATATGCTCTGTTTATATACCAGTTAAAAAACGAAAATTATATCAAAATTTTTTTTATTTATTTCTCCCCTTCGAAAGTTGCGTATCGAAAAATTTACGAATCTCTTTCCCTCAATTTATTCGTTTAAAGATTTTTCCCCCTCAAAAATAAAATTGTTGCTCCATATTGAAAGAAATAAGAGTCGCTCCTCTTTAAAATAAAAGAGTAGCTCCCCCTCAAATTGAGCTCATTTAAAAAACATTATATTGAAAAAAATGGTATTTATCATTTCTGTGCGTAATATGCATTTTGAATTTTAAAATCTCTTTATGTCTTGAAAATGCATTTTTTAAAATGTACCATTTTGAAAAATAATAGGTATTTTTCAATGTAGCTCGTATGCGTATTGAAAGTTCGTTCAACATACACATAATTAGAGTGTACCTCATTGAACTGTAGTTGTAGTAGCTCACGCCTCTTCCCTTCATCATGTATGTGGAGCCACTACGTCAAATACCATACATGAGGGAATCTGCAAAACATTATCGGGACTTTGGTACCCATTGTAAAGTGGGTCCTCCCTTAGTAGCAGAAAACGGGTTAAGCATAGATGGAGTCAAATTTTATTTCGGTCCTAAATCATCCATTAATGTGCGTTTAGGTACCCAAATTTTTGTGGGATTTCCTAATAAGTAGACATAGGAACCCATGTAGGAGTGATTTGACACGGAAAGGAAATTTCAGCTTTGGTGAAAGTGTGTCTTGGAGAAGATTTAAATATTTTCTCCGAAGCCAGTCGCATAAGATGCTTCGTAGAATAAACTTGGACTGGATACTTCATGTAGGAATACGAGCATATAGAATTATAAGCATCACTAGCATATAAGTCGTGTATCATACGTTGAGAATTCACACAAATCACATTAGAATGATGAGAAGAATTAGGAAAATTATTTCTAAGTCTAGGCTTCTTAAATAGAGAATTATTAAAATCATTTGAAGCACATGATGAAGTTTGTTTGCTAGAACGTGTAGCCTTTTCGTTAAAAAATTTCTTTATAGGAATATGAGAAGAAAATTTTTGTTCTTTAAATTTCCGTTCCGTAATGTTAGAAAATAATGTAGATTTTCCTTTCTCCTTTCTAAGTTAGGTCCTATTATATCCAACACGATTAAGTTCGGTGAAGAATTCGATAGAAAATGTAAAACTTACGAAGAACACGTTTGAATTTGGCGCGGAAGCTTGAGAGCGTTCTTCACGTTGTAAAGCTCGGTTTTCTATTAAAATGAATTCTTAACCCTAATACATCACATAAGGGTTCCTTATATACCAAATAAGTTTGGTATATTTGCTAAGTAGTCCTAATCATGGCTTAATTACAATTAAGCCCAAACTACTACTTATACTACAAGACTAAGATAACATTTATATTTGAACACAATAAAATGTCCTAACAAATTTTCATTGGTAAAAGTGTAGGGTTTTAATATTTATACCCTAAATTAGAAATAAGATACTTGAGCACCTAAGAAGCCCAGTACAACAAATAAATCACTAGACTTTACTAAATAGAATCTAATTCACTTAATAAATAAATTACAAAACAAAGATATAAAAATATATTGAATACCATCTAGCTCTAAAAATCTCCCCCTTAATGTATAATCTTCAATTCGTGCGTTTTGGTCTTTGTCTTGTATTCTTTCGCTTTTCTTTCAGGGCGAAGGACTTACGTAGTCCTAGAGTGACCTCGTATTTTCTGATGCTATTTCGTAGGTCCATTCGGTCGTTGATCTTCTCTAGAAAAGTGTTAAGTATAGGGACTTCTTCTACTCCAAGGTCCTTGGAGTAATTCTCGGGTCCCAGCTAGGCACGATGCGTTTGAAGCTTTTGTCTGATTATCTTGAGAGTATCGTCCGAGAACTTGGATATCTTTGTGAGCACCAACACATGCGTCCTCTTCTCCCAAGGATGGTGGTATGTGACTCCCAGCTCAGGGTGAGTGAAGATGTGGATCTTGGTGCAGTTTTTGATCTCTTTTGCGCATGTCTGAGGCCGTGTCATGTTGACTTTCTTCATATTGCTCTCTAAGGCGAGAGTCTTCAGTGGAGTGGTAGTTGAGCTGCCTCAACATGTACTGCTTCAACGCGTAGAACCCCTCACGATATTTGTGGTTCCTCACGTACATGTTTGTGATTTCATCCGGAGGAAGGTTGGGGAGTTCGGCCTCCAGAACCTGGTCCTTCGAGCCATCCGCTCCGACAACGAAGTAGGCATGAGTGGGGAATCTATCGTATGTATACTCCACTTCTTCGATGTCTGCGATATGGGGCTTCGCCTTTCTTTAGCCTTCAGATGCTCTATAGTTAGCCCCTTTTGGTGGTTAACTGTGATAGCATGAACAAGTGGCCAAAGCCCCGCCTCGTACTCTTCAAGTGTGTGAGGCCTCTGATGGTTAGCTCATGGTAGGTTTGATTTTGCTGGGACGCCTCAAGATTTTTGGAAAATAATCTTCAAGGAAAGGAGTTGTGATCCTCTCGTTTACCAAAGGAGTCTCGATCAGCACCGTGCCTTTGCTCTGGTTCGGTGGCTCGTTGACTCGTAGGTTGAGTAGTTCTGGAGCTCAGGCATCTCTCTCATGTGATCTTCTCCTTCCTCTTCTTCTGGATCAACTGAGAATGAGTTCATCATGATTTTTTTAGGTAGAATCTTATGTGGTCTAAGCGTAGACGGATCTCTTCTTCAGTCTCCGTTCTGATCAGTCACTCCTCCAATATGTATTTATCGATGTAAGGGTGGGGGTGGAAATCCCCGGAGGAGGGCTGTTGGAAAATAGTGGTGGTCGTTTGAATTGTTTTGGTAGTGGTTTGAGGTGGAGTTTGTGGTTGAGTGGTAGTTTGCGTTTGGGTGGTGGTTTGCGTTTGGGTGGTTGTTGTTGAGCGGATGATGATGGGTGGGTTAGATGAAGAGGTGCCCGCTCCACTGGTTGGCGTCTTCCCTCTTCCTCGTGCGCGACAGCCCTTTTTGGTCTTCTACCTCTTCTCCCCCTAGGAAAATCATGTCGTCATGATCTTCATGGCGTCGTTTGGGGAGGGACCTTTCTTCGCGGCAGGTGGTCGATGGTGGAGAGTCGGGGACATAGACTAGGCATTCGTACAATTTCTGCTCGGTCGGTGTTCTAATGTTGATGTCGAGGAGTCGGGATATTAGGATGTCGTGGAGATTGTGAATAGGCATGGTGTATGGGTCTAGTGGGTGTGTAGGTTGTGGTGTGTAGGTGGTGGTGGTATGTCTGTCACGGAAGCTTTGCCTTTGTCCCGTTAGGCGGATTCTATCATCGGACTCAATTGTCCCAAGATATTTTCTTCGAGGGACGGAACAAGTGCGTTGACGGAATCTTTGACAGACCGGGATAAATCCTCCTTCGTGACGAACGTGGGCGATAACCTACCGGAGCAACTTAGGCGTTCCGTTGTCACAACGTCGGAGTAGGTAACCGATGCGTGGCCTACATTTACTGTGGAAGAACTTACAATCGATCCTCGTGACACTATTGGGGGGAGTGTCACTACGATCGTTGTTGCAGGTGCACTTAGACGTGCGAGGGGAATCACCAAACCAGGGCCACTAAGACTTCATCTTGACATCACGCTCGTTGGCCCCGGTTTGGTGGGACATCCTTCCAATCCTCAAACGACATTCGTGATATATGCGTCTATGGAAGTTACAGCTGGGTCACTCAAACCTAGGGTGAGAGGTATATGTGCCCTAAAGGGTGGAAGAGTATAGGCAGAGTGGGCACATGACCTATCGTAAGAGAAGAAGGGGCGGTGGTCACGGGCTGCGAACCACCTTTTTAAATATCTCCCGCCTCCGAGTGTGGCGGTGATAGTATATTCGGGTCCTCTTGTGAAGTTTTTAAAAACCTCTATCCGTTGGGAGATAGAGGAGTGGGCAGGTAAGGGTGCAGTGTGCAGTGGTCAACACGATTTGGCGACTTCTACTCTGGAGTCAAACAAATCGACTGTTGAACCTATGGGGCTAGTTCGGACTGTGGTCGTTTCGGTGGCATCCGTGGAGAGCACCAGTGAGGAGGCATGTTGATCGTTGCCTAGGCCTTGGGCTCGCGTTTGAGCGGGTAAAGAATCCTCCAAAAATCTCAACCAACTCCCTTGAAAGGATCTTCGTTTGACTTGGCGTATCTTGATTTATTCTCCCCAAAATATCTCAACTATGTTGACCAAGTCTTCGACACGTTCAACAAAGTCTTGGGAGTCTTCTTTTCCAAGTCTCGCAGCCCCACCGTGAGCCTACGGTGCCCCATCGCAGCACGCGCGCGCGCCGCGGCAGCTACAAGCACACCTTGCTGCCCAAGCTGCCCTCACCATCGAGCTCGGCCTCACCTGCTGCTTGGCCATCCTTTGTTGGCTCCGTCGTCGATCGCCGATGACTAACGCTGACGTCTGCCATCATCCACTGCTGTCGGACCGCCACATCGCACCCGAGTACCGCCGCGCACCACCGTGCTTGGCTTGTTTTTTGCCAGACCACCGCCCGTCACTGCCTTGGACCTTAACCTCCATGTCGTCCCACACATGTTCGCCCACCGTCGCCCGCTTGGCCTTGGCCTGCCTGACTGACCCGCATCGTGCCGCTCATACGTATCTTCAAGTATTTTCCGAGCCATGTGCCTTGGTGACTTTGAACTTCATTACTATCCTGCTTGGCAATGATTAAAATTGTTGATGTGATACTTGCAAAGGTGTAACAACAAGTTACTAACTCCAAAACTGAGTCTTCTTTCATTTTCCTATAAAATAGTGGAAATTATATTTGACTGCTAATTGTAAATATTTCATATCCAGTTTCTACTTAAATTAGAATACATTGAAATATAATTTCGACTTATTTCATCCAAAAAATAATAAGAGACTTGAATTTATTCTCACATATATGAAGTTCGCGAGTTATTTGTCCAATTATTAAATCGAGTAGACTTGTTTCAAATTTATAATTTTATCGTGATTACAAACATTCACGCAAATGTATATGCTTAATTATTAGGATTAGTAAGCCTTGACTCCGATAATCGAAGCATGAGATCTTAAAGAAGCTCACCTCTTCAGCGGAGATAATAACCTAAAGAACTCTGCTATGCTGAAGAAAATAAATATATAATCCAGGTCTTGAAGCCAAGTTAGTTTGTCGGTTCAAATATAAGCTGCAAGATTTCGCCCGCTAAGGATAAGATGGACGAGACTAAGAATTGCAATCATTTGAAGAAAACGTTCAACGCTTTTGTAAGTAAAGTGTGAAGCTCGTTGTACATATGTTAAAGTTGTTGGTATAAGCCGATTTAAGTTGAGATAGGGAAAGAGCAGAACCGTTCGATCCAACGGATTGTGATCTAACGGCTGAAGAGAAAACTTATAAAACCGCTATGTGAGTTTATAAGTTCAGAGATAACGTGTGGTGCAACCAAGTAAGCGCATGGTACAAGTGACCGGTGTATTATAACCTTCGTTGAAATAATATTTGTGATGAGAATGCACGGGGATATCCTAGTTAGAAACGGACAAACAACCTTAAGATTCTAACCTTGGATACAAGAGAATGAGGGTAAGATTGGAGAAGAAGAAAGGGGTTGCAGGAGAAGAGAGATTTAGATAGAGAAGAGATTTTAGAAACTTGGTTCATTAATGTAAAAGTAGCAAA
Organism: Linderniella brevidens; assembly: GCA_004919715.1. Lineage (NCBI taxonomy): Eukaryota > Viridiplantae > Streptophyta > Magnoliopsida > Lamiales > Linderniaceae > Linderniella > Linderniella brevidens. Next base: position 9,804,756 of record SWDC01000153.1, on the reverse strand, counting down.
AGCTTATACATATATTTGTTCCCTATTTACATAACTAATGATATTAAAGTAAATGCAAATATTCTGATTGGTCGTGAGGTCTCACCATGGTTACTGCAAAACCAACCACAAATGACATGAGAAGGGGCCAATTGCAACAAAAAGGTAATTTAGGGGTCTAATGTGTATGCTAAAATGAGAAGAGTCCCGCGCAATCAATGTCAGGTCATTGAAGCACTCTTTGCTCCGACTGTCTCATGCTGTTTGGCTCCAACTGGGTGAGACGGCTCCTGGCCTTGCTTCCCAGCGACGGGTCCTGGCTGGGACATGATACAGTGGAGGCAGTTACAGAATTAGCTAGTTATATTCCTCTATATATTTGGGTGTTCGATTAGCTATGTTTGAGCTTCCATAACTTTTTCGTATTTTTCTGAGTTGTAGTCGCTACTATAGAGTTGGAGAGGAAGAGTTTGATATTTGAAATACCTTTTCCTGGAATAAGAAAATATGCTCTATTAATTCGTGGAGTACGTCCGAAAGTCCGACATAACCACGTAAAAATTCTGTGTGCCCGTTTTCTTTTGCGCTCTCGTTTTTTATTCTTTTGTGATCAACTACTCGTTTTTTAATACAACCAGCACACATACACCAGACACATCACTAAGTAAAGAACCTAAAATTGAGGTGGATAGCAGATCAATATGGTTGCAAAACATCACAAAATGTGTGTGTGCGTGTGTGAACTGACTTGTAAATGTTTGTGTGTTTGTGTATTTGTGTGTTTGTGTGTGTGTCACAGTTTGTTTCATGTCTCATACGCCTCATCTTCTTCCCGGGAAGGATGAATCTCACTAGAAGACTTTGACTTACAACACCATTGTACAATCCACCTAACTAACGGTCTCTAACTAGACTCTTGATTATTCACCATCGACAACTTTTTAATGTCCAGCGACATTGGCCACATTTTACAGTCGGTCGAAACATTTCGTTATCCCTAGCTCTTTACCAATCATTAGAGTTTACATGAAATAAATTCATTTGGTCTCACGTCTTACACAACATGGACGGGTCTTTTAAAAAAATGGCCATTGACTGGGTCAATTTTAAAAAAATGCCTTCGTTGACGATTTTTTTTTGTCAATAGCCCTCACTTTGTTTAAACGTTAACCATATTAACTAATTCTCATACTTAACTCATTAAAATTAAAAAAAACGAAAATATGGCCGCCGTACAGATGCAATAACTGACTGAACATGGGTCCATCTCCATCTTTAACCATAACCTTACAATCGATATGAATGCATTATCTTCTCCATTTTAAAGAACAAAGGGTAACCACACACACCTCTCTCACAAACCTAAAGCGACGCGAGCTGTTCTCTTCGTTTAGTGCCGAAAAACAACTTCTCAAACCAAGAAAACAGCAAGCATTTCAGAATATTTACCAGTAAGCATTTGTTACATGAAAACTGCAATTTTAACGTCGAAAATGGTGAATTTCCCGTCCATTACCCCCTAAAATGTATGGGTTATTTAGTAGATCATGTGTATTAGCCAGAGTAGCGATATTTCAGTGGTTATTACGAAAATTCAAACCTGAAAATACATATTTTGTGGTCCAGTTCTTGTGCATGGGACCCATGCAAAAAATGCAGGGGACCCAAAAGTATATACAGGGTACCCGAGCATATATACAGGGTACCGCGCATATGGGCTGCTGTTTTTCAAGTGCATGGGACCCAGGCTAAAAAACGCAGGGGACCAAACTGTAAAAGCATGGTACCCAATTATAAGTGCAAGGTCCCTGCTAATGTTGTGCGCGGGTCCCTTGCCTTGATGCGCGGGTACCCTACTTTTACGCGCGGGTCCCCTGCGTTTATCCGTGGGTATCCTGCCGTTATGTGCGGGTACCGTGATCCCATGTTCGGGTCCCATGCGCTGAAAATCATACATAAGCACGATATATGACGACAATCGTTTTCTAAACAATAACATTGCATAATATTGCAGGTGCTCAATATGAAAATTACCAACATTGTATTTCAATTCATTGGTCGGTGGTTAATCGGCGAGGACAATACCTCGACTTGGTCTCCTGCGTCAAATTGTAGCTGGCATTCAATTTTGGTGGATGAGGACACATGCACGTTACAAGACGTAAAGGAGCAAATTGTAGTGGTGTTGTCGTTTCGCAACGACAATGCGAGGCTAACGCTAAGCTATATGCCAAATGTAGCCTATAGTTATCCCAGGCCCATATACATCGATAAGGACTATGCTCTACGTGCGTACTTGGGTTTTGGTGGCCCTCAATCGAGACCCGTGGTTCATGTCGAGGTGCTGGAATGTGCGCATGTGGCTCCGTCGGATGCATTTGCTGGTTCTTCTAGTAATAATATCGGGCTCATAGCCAATTGCAATGAAAATCCGCAAATCGAACCGTTTGAGGGGTACGGTTGCAGCCCTTCTAACCAAAATGAAGATGAGGGTCTTGAAGATATCGCTGGACCGTCTGGGGGTAGGGATTACTCGGGTTGGCATTCGAACGAAAATGAAGATGAGCCAATCGAAAACACTGACGAGTCGGAGGAGGAATTTGTAGCACGTGATCACAACGATGATGAAGATGACGATGTAGATCGTAACCCTGTAGAAGAGGCTGTTGGATGGTACTTTCGCATTTTCGGACGGTTCAAGCCTACACGTTGGGCAGCAGTTTCGTGACAAGGCGGAAGTTATCGAGGAGATATCCAAAATCGCCTTGGCGGCGTCGTTCGAGTGCAAATTAGTAAAGTGGAACAAAACTTTGTATGTAGTAAGATGTGCGATGGAGCAATGTTCGTGGCGCTTTCGAGCTGCAAAAGATAGGGATTCCCCTTTTTTCTCGATACGGACATATTGCGGCACACACACATGAGGCGTGTCTCATCGACGTCGAATACATCGTCAAGGAACTTCATCGGTTGTGTCTAGGATGCTTCTTGACAATTTTAGCGGGCCTAAAGACATTCCCGCGCCAAAGGCTATCATGTCTATGATGCAAAGTAGGGGGTTCAATGTTTCTTATTACAAGGCTTGGAAAGGGAAGAATCTCGCTACGGAGGAGTTGGTCGGTAGCGGGAACGATTGTTACGCGTTGATCCCGGCGTACTTGGAGGCTGTGAAGCAAATGAACGTCGGAAGTGTCACGGATTGGGAGATGGACGAGGAAAACAGATTTAAATATCTGTTTTTGGCATACGGTGCATAGCGGGATTTGCTTTCATGCGTAAGGTAATTTCTATAGATGCCACCTTTTTAAAGGGAAAATATAAAGGGGTGATGCTTGTTGCAACGGCGCAAGACGGCGATTACCATCAGTATCCTATCGCATGGGGTATTGCGAGCACCGAATCTACCGAATCTTGGTCATGGTTCTTGACGAGATTAAAACGGATCGTGGCCGACACAAATGACCTCGTCATAATTTCTCACAGACATGGCGGTATAAAGAATGCCGTCCCGACAGTTTTCCCAAATGCGTTTCACGGGTTCTGTGCGTGGCATATTCAACAGAATATAGAGAGCTTCCACTCATAGGATTGTTGGATTCGATACAACGTTTGACGACAAGTTGGTTTAGTAAGCATCGAAGAGCTGGCGAAACTTCGATGGCAGCCAATGTAACGTCATTTACGCCGAAGGTCGAGTCAATCCTACGGTCTCACTACATAAATTCACAAAATCTACACGTGTCGGAAATTGGCATTCAACGGTATAATGTATACGGGCATGGAGTCAACGAGGTGATCGATATCGAGACAAAGTCATGTAGTTGTAAGATGTTTGATATCGATCGTATCCCATGTGCGCACGCCATTGCGGCTTGTGGACACGCTAATGTAGGTGTATATTCGCTAGTCCATGCGTATTACAGCTTGGAGACATGGAAAGTAGCGTACGAGGATACCATATGGCCTGTCACCGAGCGCGTTAAAGGAATTGTGAATATGCTACCACCACTCGTTGACCCAAAACGTGGAAGAGCACAAAAAAATAGAATGCCATCCGTCGGAGAATTCGGTAGGAGGGGGTAAATCCTATGAGTTTGATATGTACATGTGGTTATGTATAATTGATATGGAAATTCGATATGTTGTAATGTTTGGTACGTATAATGTAATAGACATGGAAATTTAGTGGTTGAATGGATGTTTGGTATGTTGGCCTGTGTGGTATGTTGTCGGGTACCGTGCGCCATGTGTGCGGGTATCGTGCGTGTAGTGTGCGGGTATCGTGCGTGTAGTGTGCGGGTACCGTGCGTGTAGTGTGCGGGTACCGTACAGTTGTCAAATGCTTTCAATAAGTTACATCAATCACGTCAGTGCTTACGTCAGTCGTTGTCTGTATGTTAAATCATTAAATAATTTTATCAGTCAAATCAAATGATCGGGATAATCATTAACCAATTATTGTCACATCTATTGTTTTCGCCCGTCTCTCAACAATTCAAAGAAAGGCTGCTTTACTAGTTGTTGGGAAGGGGATGAAGGATCTCCGACAACTAAAATATTGACCACAGCCCCGATTCGATGCCTGCCTGCAGGGCCTATGAGCACTCTTCCTAAGACAGGAGATTCGACTTGGATATGTGCTTCTTTTCTTCTCCTGCCATCCATCCCTTTCTTTTCTACCGCTCCATGGGCTTATTCAATTGATAGAAAGAAGGCTGCTTTTACGAATCCCTCTTGGCTAGCTTGAAAGATAGGATTTTTAATCAACCGAAGAGGGGACTAAGAAAAGTCTGTCTTTCTGGTCTACGTAGATCGACTACTGGATATGACAAATTCTCTGCCTATAAGCAAAGCACTTTTGAAGACCATGAGATGAATCGTCAAGAAGTCAAGAAGCAGAAAGCCTAATACTTAACGCAGTGAGAATAAATATTTATCTTTTTAAAATAACGGTGCATTAGTGTACGGGTACCGTGCGCCTTGTGTGCGGGTACCGTGCGCCTTGTGTGCGGGTCCCGTGCCTTAGTATGCGGGTACCGTGCGTGTAGTGTGCGAGTACCGTGCCTTAGTGTGCGGGTACCGTGCCTTAGTATGCGGGTACCGTGCGTGTATGTGCGGGCACCCGTGCGCATTGTGTGCGGGTACCGTGCGTGTAGTGTGCGGGTACCGTGCCTTAGTGTGCGGGTACCGCGCCTTAGTGTGCGAGTACCGTGCGCCTTGTGTGCGGGTACCGTGCATATACAACTCGAAATACAACTTCTAACATAATATCAACATCCAACATATCAACATCCATTATTACATGAAATTGTTCCAAATTTACAAAATTCCCGAATACAAATTATTGATACCAAGAAGCCCAATCACTAAGGCGAATGGAAATACAGAGATATTATCGAAATTGCGTCATTTGCCGCCCGGTAAGCTCCGCAATGTTATCGCCACGAAAGAGCATAGCAAATGCGGCCCGCAACACATGAACCCCACAATCGCCGCTGAAAACAACCAAATGTTTAATAATGAGATACGATGTACTAAAATCAACTTCATATCGAAATATGCTACACTTACGAATTTTCTTGCTTCTTGAAATTGGGGATTCTCTCCACCTTCCACTTCCTAAACGCGCTTCCAATTAGGCCAAATTGCTTGAGCACGATCGGGACCACTAATTGTAGACCGGCCAGGGACGAGTGCATGTTGCGCATGTCGACATCGCATGACGGATCCGAGTCGAATACCCGTATCGTCTTGTTCTTCCAGTCGAGGACTGCAAGAACCCAATGGGCGATGGTCTGCACCGGCACCACGATATAATCCGCAACTTGCCATGACACCGACGGTCAGTCCTGATCACGTCCCTCTGCGTAGTGGACCAAAAGGGGCAGCATGCCCTTGACTAATTTCCCATTGTCTACGCAGTCCCGGTCGATGCTCTCTTTCATCGCGAAACCCACGAAGGCGATGGCACGAGAGCAGAAGGTATGCACCCTCTGCATTTCGACGAACCCTCTAATGCTTTCGTCAATGTGCTATAAAATAAAAGGAAACAAGTTAATTAAAAAAACCTATTAATGCATTTGTACGAATTGAAGTTATCAATCCTTCTTACCGCGTCGTCGAGCCACCATGAAGGCGTGTACAGCTGTTGAAACCACGTTTTGGTTCGGTACAATTTGGACAAACAAAGCAGCCGCTCATTATCTTCCATCGTATCGATCCTCTGTTTTAGCCTAGGCCATAACTTCAACTTTCTCTTCATGTACCTCTTCAGCTGTGGGTTTATGCTGTTCCGAACGCGATTCTGACTCGGGTCGGTGAATGGGGTCACCTGGTACTTGGAAGGCCTGCTTTCGCGAGGCGGCGTCAACTTCACCGCGGCCTCGGGTTCGACCGCGGCTTCGAGTTCAGGTTCGGCTTCGGGTTCGACCGTGTAATACCCGTAAAATTAATACGGGAATAATGCGCAATTAGCGTGAAAATTATTCTGTAATTTTCGGAAAATTATGAAGTTAATTTTCGGACAAAGCGAATTTTCGGGAAATTGAACCGAAAATAAGAAAAATACTCTTTGAGTAAAATAAATAGATATGGGCCCAAATTAATTTAAAGTAGGCCCAATAAGAGATTTCCTTAAGAGAAAGGAAACGTAACTTTCCTTTTAAAGGTTTATCTCAAAAGGTGATAAGGACAAACGAAAATATCAAACGAAAAAAAAAGAGAAAGAGAAAGAGGAGAAAACAAACGAAGAAAAGCAGAAAAGAATTAAGCAATTTCGGCTAACTTGGAAGTGAGGTAGGTGTTTTTTTTTTAACCCCTACAAACATTTCTTATGTTGATTTTTATAGTTAAACGAATTTGGATGAAAGGTCATCCGAATTTATGAATTTCGGGTATTTTGATATGTTATTTGACGTTTTTGATGAATTATGTGAAGTTCGAACTCAATATGAGTTCTGTAAAGTTATTACATGTTTGATTTAAATTTCGCCGAATTTAAAAGGTTAAATTCGGGCATTATATTTCGCCGAATTTAATATTTCAAATTCGGGCAGAATTTCGATATCTAAGCGAAATATTTAAAATTTTTGCCGAATTTAAAAAGGTTAAATTCGGGCATTTTATTTCGCCGAATTTAATATTTCAAATTCGGGCAGAATTTCGATATCTAAGCGAAATATTTAAATTTCGCCGAATTTAAAAGGTTAAATTCGGGCATTTTATTTCGCCGAATTTAATATTTCAAATTCGGGTAGACTTTCGATATCTAAGCGAAATATTTAAATTTCGCCGAATTTAAAAGGTTAAATTCGGGTAATAGCCCACATCTTTGAATAAAATTATTTTAAGTTCATTTTATCTTTAAATCAAAGTATATTCATACTTTGACTAGAACTTTCGGGTCAACCCTTATTTTAAGATACGAGAGTATTTTGGGATATTATTTGTAAGAAATAATACGTGATATATGTGACGAATGTGATATGCATTTCACGACATGCATAAGAGAGGTGAAGGTACCGTAATGATACGGTGACACGATATTGTGTCGAATGTGAGAAGGGTAGAGTTGCCGATTTTGGCAGTCAGGTTCAGACTCGATTATGCACTTGGTGGGAGAGGGGGTTTGCGACACCCATCTACTCGGATTGAGCCACCCGAGGTGTAAACCACCGGATATTATTTGGCTCAGGGACGGCAGACAGATGTGAGATTCCTGTCTACCCGAACTTGTGGTATAACATTCGGGGAAAAAGCCGTCGGGTTGAGATTGTGTGCGGAAGGAGCGACCCGGCGCGGCCGGTGTGGGCTACCGCATGGTTGATGGTGTACTTTGCCATTGCGCGCGTGGGTGCCGAGTCTGACCTAGGGCCCTGTTGAGAATTGAGAATTGATAGATGAGATTTGTCGAGTGTGCATTATATTATATTGTGAGGAACCGGGATTGGGTGGAGTGCACGCACATATTGCATGTTATGTAATCACCTACTGGGCAATAGCTCAGGGTTCTATCCTATTTTTGTTTGTAGGTAAGAATGAACCCGACACCGATTAGTGTCAGGGTTGAGATTCATGGCGAGCTGGCGGCGGTGACTCCACGGACTTTTGAGGGTGGCGCAGTACATGGGACGCGACCTGTGGAGTGGCATAGTGTTTGATATTGGGTTTGAAATTTTGGGGCTTCGGCCCAAAGTATTAATAGTAGATATTTTTGTAAACCCGATATAATACTATGTAGGTTATTTTAAAAAAAAAAAAAGAAGAAAATTTTATCGGGTCTTCCGCGTGTTCTGTTGCGGGGAAATCCGCCAATTAACTTAATTAGGAAGTAGGGTCGCCACAGACCGCGGCCTCGGGCTCTCGGGCTGCCTCGGGTTCCGAAGGATAGAACGCCTGGTTGGAGCCACCGGCCTCATAATCTAACAAGATAAAACTTCAACGTCAAAAAATATACTATATAAGACCCTATGCAACAAATTATTTATAAATTTTTACCATGCGATGTGGGGTTCGGAAAGTCACGGTTGCCCCCGTACCACCCCTGCTGCAGGCTTTGCTACAAGTCCCTCATCGACTGCTGCAAGCCGAAGATACTCGCGCCCCACTCTTGAGCTGTCGACCATCGTTCGTTATACGAGTCCCGGAACTGCGAGATACTCGTGCAAACGTCGTCGAATCGACTATTCACCGTTTCGAAATTGTGGTCCACGCGTCTTGTGAACTCATCAAATTAATCCCACGTGGGGCCCGAGTACTACTGTGGAGGAGGGGACGAGTACCGTGGGGGTGAGGGGGGATGAAATTGGTCCGCCTCTTCCTCGTAATACGACCACTGCGATAGTTACGGGATGGTCTGTGAGACATGCGGTCGTGCGACGTCGTCCGTGGCCGCCAAATTGCGTACGCACTTAACCTCGACACCATCCTCAAGGAGCCTCATTATATGGTCGAGGACTTCATGCCGCTCCTCCACTTCGAACCGGCTATATCGGAAATAAGGCTCGTTCATCTCCGATATAGTTGGGCTCAGCAACATAGATACGGGAGACCCCTTTGCGGCGTTGATGGTCTCCATCTTCGGAGAACCCTTCGTTGACCAATCATTGGTAACCCACCGGCAGATCCGCGGGGTCACCACATCCGCCTCGTTTCTACGATAGGCGAGCGCGTACCGAATGCTCGATATGCACTCGTACGCCAGAACCTAGAATGCAAAGAAACCAAATTAGCAAATATATAATCACAATTAGATATATATTTATAACAATTTTAAATAAGGAAGGACCTGAATCGGATGTACGAAGCCACTAATCAGTAGCCCGCAGTGTTTGCTGCCCCATTGCGGGCTCGTTCCCGAACAAAATCCCTCTTCTCCCTTAGGTAGATCTTCAGCGAGCATATCACCTCTTTGAACGCTCCGCTGCCCCAAGGATATTTGGCGAAGGCAACTTCGTCTTCGACCAATGAAAGCAGCCACGATCGAATAATCGTGTCCTTCTTCGACGGTCGGGGCAGCAACACAGATGCGGCATAGATCCGCCAACTTCAACTTATCGATGTTGACGTTTCCGTCATCGTTGGCTCCCAATTCTAGCAGGCGATCCTCAACGTACGACAGACGGATTGTGGATCTTCTCGGAAAGTTTCTCTCTGCGAAATCACCATTGGGATTTACTTCCGGGATTTCGTCAGAGAATCTAAGGTCGGTAATCAGGCAATACTCCGCTTTAGAAAATCGGAGTGGTCGTTTCCCAATGACCATCTACAACTCCTCGCGATCGTGAAGCGTAGTCTGCCTCCTCGTGAGAAACATTATGAGCTGGGCGGATAGATTAAAATCGGCGGCAGCCTCGACGAGTCTACCAAATGGACTCCCCGCCCTGTAACTCTCCTGCTCATTTTCATTGAGACTGTTTCTTATCTTCGCACTCGCCTCCGTGTACATCCCGGTCATTGTCAATCGGAACTCGATGTCGTCGTCTCGGGATGACAATTGCTTCTTCAGCACAACATGGGAATCATAAGAGTAAATAACCAATTAGTACTCGCATATTACCCGCACGGGAAAGCATGGTACCCGCGCACAAGAGCATGGTACTCGCACACAAGAGCATGGTACCCGCACACAAGAGCATGGTACTCGTGCATGCGCGCATGGTACCTGCACACAAGAGCATGGTACTCGTGCACAAGAGCATGGTACCCGTGCATGCGCGCATGGTACCCGCACACTGAAGCACGGTACCCGCGCGCACTATCGTCGTACCCGCCAACACACACGTGCGCACCCGCGCGCAATCGCATGGTACCCGCACGCAATCGCATGGTACCTGCACGCAATCGCATGGTACCCGCACACAATCGCAAGGGGCTGCGCGCGTATGGGTACCGTGCGACTATGCTCGGGTCCCAAGCATTCAATCACGGGTTCCCTGATTTGCGCGACTGTTTGGGTCCCAATTGGTTCGCCGCACGGTTCCCTTGCGAACAAGTGTCCAAATTGCACAATTGGGAAACCATGCGCCGGACCCAACCAATTCGACGCACGAGACCTGCTCCTGAGAAAGACGAAAGCACACTAAAATTACCGGTACTCTTTCGGGAAAAGCATTCATTGCCATTGTAGTCGATTTGGAGAATTTTCTGCTTCGGGTAAAGTTAGTTTCGTGGATCTGGAAATTTTCTGCTTCGTTATGTGTCTTTCTTCAATTTTAACTGTCAAATATTGTACTCGGTTAGGAAGAAGAAGAAGACCCGTGACGCTACAGTGAGTGGAATCGATTAAACCTAATTAATTTTACTTTGGGTAGTTGAATGGGTTAAATAAGGGTAAAGACGTCTTTTTTCCTGAGTTAGTAAGGGTAGAATAGACTTCAAACATTATGGAGGCCATTTTTTTAAAATTGACCCAGTCAAAGGCCATTTACTTTCGATGGTTAAATATCAGCCCTTTTCAAAGGGTTCACTCAGGAGTTATGCCCGTTGAGTATTTTATGGAAGAAAAAAAATCCCTTTCTCGTTCTTGATCTTAAGGTATATATAAAAGGACGCCTTATACTAGCACTTATGGGATGCTGGCAAAAGAATTCTCCATCTTTGTTCTTTTAGACCGCCTCTTATTGTGCATTTAATTAGGGTGTTCAATTGACAGTTCGGTCCGGATTTCTAAAACTTCCATTCGGTTTTCCAGGTTTTGATTTTACTGATGTTTAATTTAATATCGTAACTGTTTTAATTTGGTGCGGTTCGATTTTTCACATTTCGGCTCGGTGTTCTCGGTTCCGTATTTTCGATTAAAAACTTTAATTCCATAAAGAAAAAATGACAACATGGTAAGGGATGAAAATGGTTATCAGACTGAGAACTGAAGATACCTCCTACAATTTTACAGTTATGCATCCTTCACATAAAAACAATCAGCTAAGAAAATTGAAGAGATGGAGGAGTGTGACTGACAAAGGTTCGTATATTTAGCAATCACGTATATTATGACAAAGCACCAATTATGACAACGATGTGGCAGATTCTTGCTTACTGGAGACGACAACGTTCTTTCTTCAACGACAAGTGGTCGGTCTTGGTGTGCTGACCACGCACGAAGACCCCAGTAATGATGGAGACGATAGTGGTTCTAATCTTCTTCATACGTGTGATGTGTAAGGCATTGGATGTCACTTGAATATTTACCATCATTGTAATCTTTCTTTTTGTTTAAAAAGAAACTTGGCATCTTGAAATGGTGTGGATTTTCAACAATGACCGTCAAGCTATCAATCTTAGCAGCAGAGAGTTCACCGGCCCTCTTGTTCATGTAGATATCGGTTTTCTTGCTCGTCATGTTTGCAAACCGACGCCCTACCCTTGATTATAAATCAACGCAAACATGATCTTCTGCTTTCCATCAACATTGGTGTTCTGCACACGGCAGTATGGTACCGGAGATTAGGTTTTGATGCTACTGATTTGGGGTAAGTTGTCGAAATTATTTCAATTTTGTTATTATTTAATGAAGAGAATAACTACTTAATTAAGTATCGTTTGGCCGATTTGTTAAAGTTATTCTCGAACTAAGATTTTTTTTTTTGGCGAATGAACAAAGAATTTAATGAACCAACAATTTCGCACAATGGAGATAAGTATATATGATTATTAATAATTATGTTTTTCAGTTTTTTCGGTTAATTTTTCCTAAAAACAGAAAACCAAACCAAAAAGCCGAAACATTCTAAATCAAAAAGAAAACCGACCGAGAATCGAACAGAAAAACCAAAAATCGCGGTTCAATCGATTTTTTCGGGTTTTATCAAAAATTTGAACACCACTATATTTATTACACTTCGCCAAAATGGTTCTGTTGACTCTAAGGCCTTGGTTCTTGGTACTACTTTATCCATTAAAAGGATATCTTTCAGCTTAAACGGATCTTTCTTGGCTGCTTCAACTCTACTAATCTTCGATCTTTCCGTTGTTTTTTCTTGACTTGTATTCAAAATGTTCTATCCAAGTCTTCGATCTGAGCTTTTTTTAACTAAACTAGATGTCGGTATCTATGATCCTTGTGTACCGGTATTTCAGTAAGTTTAGTGTTGATCTAACATTCTGATCTACAAGAGCTCTTAAGCTTCAGTCTCTATTCAGTTTTCTGATCTTGGTATAGGTTCATGTGAGTACTATATCTTCAGTCCATCCAGTTTCTTATTTTTCCTTGATTAGTGTCATAATTTATATGCTAGTTGAAACATGTGTTTGGTCTTGAGAATATCCATTGTTCTTTATTTGACTTAGTTCAGAGCACCTGACTTGGTAAGTTGCATTCTATCTCAAGCGCTTAAAATGACGCCCATGTGGTAGAAGATGAAATGCGTGCTCCGTTGTCAGGATCAACAAGCCCGACATGTTAGTTTTGTTCGGATAGGGAAGTCATAAAGCTCAATTTTGATGGACCTCTGCATCATCGTCGAAGGGGAGCCTCGATTGGTATCTTAGTACACATTTCAAATACTTGAGAATATACAATTTTCTGAGAATTGAACCATTCGACCTATTTAAATACCTGAAGATAATGCAAGTCTTAAGAATAAACAAACTAAACCCGACACTAGTACAAGCGACGTGTCCATATCCATTAATGAATGTCCATAAACTAAGTCCTAAGTTTCTTGAAGCGGTAACACTGCACATTCACATAGGTAGCTTTTTTCGTCGTGCATCTGCACCTGCACTTTTTCAAAGTAGCTATTAAGATTATCCTTCAACCTAATGTCATGGAGATCCGAGCACATATCTCGGGATGATATGTGAAATACTATGTGCTCCAAGTTTCAAGTGTAAGCTTTCCACATTGAATTCATGATCTAATGTTAAATCATAGGAGAATTGAGTATCTTACCATCGAAATCAACAGACTTTAATCAATTCCCTATAGCAGATTTATTATCATAATCTCTAGCCAACTGCTTCGTCAAGTGGTCTGCTAAATTTTGCTGCAATCTAACATAGTTAACATATATCACCCCATTCATGTTAATTCACGAATTATGATATTTATAATACCTAAGTGTCTTGACTTTCCATTGTACATACGACTATAAGACATTGCCATAAGTGGCAAAGCTATCACAATGGATAGAGATAAGTGAGATATGTTTAGGCCACAACGGAATCTCATATACTACAATTTTAAGTGTTTCTGCTTCTTTATTATCATCTGCTAAGGCAACAAATTTAGATTTAATTGTAGAGTTGGTGATTCAAGTTTGCTTCTTAGAAGCACATGGTATTGCACCTCCTCCAAGCAAGAATGTCCATCCCTTTTGTAGAGGAATGATCTTCCGAATTAGAGATCCAATTGGCATCACAATATCCATCTAGAACAGAAGATCTTACATAAAACAAATTATAATTTAGTTTTCTTTAGGTACTTACGCACCCGCCTTATAGCTTGCCAATGGTGGTGCTTGAATTACAAGTAAACCTACTAAGTTTTCCTACAGCATAAGCAATGTCCGGCCTTGTGCTTGTCATGGCATACATAAGCATCCAATCACATTGGAATACTCATATTGTGAAACCGACTCACCTTTATTAGGCAAACGTTTCATACTTGTATCCAACGGAGTACTCACTGGTGTACAATCAAAATAATTGATTCTTTAACACTTTCTCAATATAATGAGATTGTGTAATAACAAGTCATTCGTTTTCACTTTTGATCCTAATACCTAAGATCACGTCAGTCTCCCCCTATCTTTCATGGAGAATCAAGATGACAAAAATTGTCATGTCGACTTGTTTATCATCAGTGACGAAAATCAACATGTCATCAACATACAAACAAATGATTACTCCACTACCTAAGTCATCAAACTTGATGCATACACACTTATCTGTTTGTTTCAAAGTGTAACCACTGGACAAGATCATGTCATCAAATCTTTGATGTCGTTGCTTAGGTGCTTGTTTCAACCCATACAAGGATTTAACAAGTTCACATATCTTGTTTTCATTTTTCGGCATGATAAAAGCTTCGGGTTGTTTCATATAAACTTCCTCATCTAAATCACCATTCAAGAATGCCATTTTCAAATCCATTTGGTGAATTACAAGATTGTGAATGACTGTCATTGCAATCAGCAATGTAATGGTTGAGATACGAGCAACGGGTGCATACATATTAAAATAGTCGATTTCAGGTTTATGTTTAAAGCCTTGAATGACTAATATAGCTTTGAACTTCCCAATGATTCCATCAACTCTCATATTTCTTTTGAAGATTCATTTGCAACCCAGATATTTGCAACCTGGTGGTAAATCGGATAACATCCAAGTGTTATTTCCCATGATAGAATCCATCTCATCATTAATTACTTCCTTCCAAAAAGCAACATTCTGAAACTTCATCGCTTCGTCAAATATTTTTGGATCATCCCCAGCATTAACAAAATATAAGTTTTGGGTCGAAACCACATCCTTGTAACCCTCAGTTACATATAACTGAAAATCTTGTCCATATGACTTGGGTTTCCTTTCCCTTTTGCTTTTCCTAAGTTCAAATAACTTATTACTAGTCAATTCAAAACACTCCTTACCACTTGTGGTTAAAATCATGTCCTTAGGCCTAGGTATACTTGAGACACGATTCTCATAAAAAATTGCATCTCTCGACCCCCAATCACGGTCCAAAATATAATCATTAGGTTCACTTACATAGAACCTATAAGCCTTAGAATGCTCAGCATGTTCAATAAAGCTACAATCTATACCGCTTTCACCTAAACTTTTCTTCTTGGGTTCGAAAAGTCTTACGACAACCCGACAACCCCAAACACAAAAATAGTCCATCATTGGTTTCTTTTTTTATCCAAATTTCATAATGAGTCAATTTGTTCATTTTATTTGGAACTCTACTAAGCAAATAACAAGTTGTCAACATAGTGTCGCCCCAGAATCCACCTATCAGTCCATAATAGGATAGCATGGAATTAACAATTTCTTCCAGGATTCTATTCTTTCTCTCAAATACAATTTTGTCGTGTTGTATATGGAGCAGTAGTCTCATGAATAATTCCTACCGATTGAAAGTAGGTCGGATTAAAGTATTCACCACCTCTATCCGTTCTGTGTCTTTTGATCATGACATTTTGTTGTAATTCAACTTCATTTTTATAAATCTTAAATTTATGTAAAGCTTCATCTTTACTGTGCAGCAAGTAAACATAACAGAATCTAGAAGCATCATCTATAAACGTAGCAAAGTATCTTTTGTTACCTATGGAAGAAATAGCATGCAAATCACATAAATCACTATGAATGAGTTCTAATACTACCGCAAAGCGCATCACCTTATGAAAAGGTTGCATCGTGATCTTAGTCAGCATGCAAGTCTTACACTTTTCAGAATTAATATCAAATGCTGGTATTAAACCTTCCGTTGACATTTCATAAATTCTTCTATAATGAACATGTCCTAGTCTAGCATACAAGGCACAAAATCATCACTAAAGAACACGTCATAAATGTAGAATCATTGTAAGAATGCATTTTATTTAAATTCCACATAAGCATACCATTATTATAATAACCAAAACCTATAAAATTACGGGACTTTGTCAATACATATTTGTCTAATTCAAACACCTGCTTGTAACCACAATTGTTCAAGAAATGACCAACCACTAAATTCTTACGCAATTTTGGTACAAACGAAACATTTATAGCTTTCCCAGAAGTAAATTCTAAAACAACACTTCATACACCAACTATTGGAGCACTTGACTCGTAGCCCATATGTAAAGCAAATTCATCTTTAACTGGTCGAAAATCTTTAAACTGACCTAGATCTTACATGCAATGGTTGTGGCACCTGAGTCAATTCACCATGCTTCATCATCATTCTTCACATAAAATGCCCCAGGACTGACAGATAAATAACGTATACCGGAATTAAAACAAAAGTTTAAATCATGACCTTGTTTAGGGTTAGGGTTTTTAGACGGTTCACCCGTAGTGCTTGCTCCGTTGGGGTTCTTTGTTTGACCACCATCTTTTCCAACCCGACAATCTATTTTGAAATAACCATGTTTTTCACATTTCCAACAAGCCGCTTTAGGCTTTTTTTGGGATCCTCCATGGTTATCACCACTAGCCATGTGTTTCTTATTATTTTTGGCACGCTCCTCCACAATGTGAACACTAGATGTTCCATCACTATTTGTGCCCTTTGGTTGGTCATTTTGTTGTGCCCTTAAGATTCATCTATACGCAAATGACCACTCAATTGTACCAGAGACAATTCCTCATTTTTATGTTTGAGAGTGTGCTTGGAGTCTTTACATGATGGTGGAAATTTTTCAATTGTAGTAGAAACCGATATTGCCTCATCCATCACAAGTTTGTGTTGAGCGAATTGGCGAAGAATACGAAGTAGTTCATTGTATTGCTCCATCACGGGTCTTACATCGATCATTTTATAATTATTATGATTGCTAACAAGGAATCACTAGTACAAAATGCACGTAGACGCCGGTTGTTACGGCTAGTAGGCGTCGGTTTTGTGTCGCGGAGCACATATACAACAAAAACGGCGACGGTTTATAAACGACGCAGATTCGTGATTATAGGCGTTGGTTGTTTTTTATTAACCGACACCTATTGCTTGAAATTAGCTTTTTATAGGCGTCAATTATTACTAAATAACCGGCGCCTGATTACGTAATAGGCGCCGATCGTTAGCTAACAACGGGCGCCGCTTTTGGTGTTTTTTTTCTCAATATTTTCCATATTTTTTTCCACCCCATCCAACCAAATATCACAACAAACACAAGCGAATAAACACTACATAAAACATCAATAATTCTCACATACTACATCAATTCACATACATTATCTTTCATTACAAATCAAAGAAAGTTTCAACGTAAGCCATCAACTCATCACTACATGCCACAAACGTCCTTAAAGTGCTAGGCCCACAACTCTCGAATGTCATTAATCGCCGCGTCGTTGTAAGGGATGCCGTCTAACATCTGTAAATGTTGAAAATATAATTAGAAAACAATAAACAATTATAAGAAAAATCAATTGAAAGGATTGAAAGATATTTGAAATTTCATACCTTTACCAAGTTATTGTTGCTCCCGTCTCCGACCCGTCTGATAATGTCATACATGTATCGCATGACGTAATAGCCACACAATTCACTACCGGATGATTGTCGTGTGCACTAAGTTTCAACAAACAATAAAATAACACATTTTAATTCGATATCAATGGAATGTATTATTAAGAAATAAAATACTTGCAAAAATCATACAAAAATACGAACCTTGCATCCTCTCCAAGAAACAGGGGATGCCTTCTTCTTAGTCTGCAAGACGCTTGCGGCCGTCCTTATTGCCCTGAAATTCAAAGGTATTGAATGAGATAATTTTATATATAAATAAAAGTTTTAAAATGAATGTCTCGTTTTTTTAAAAAAACTCACGTGTTTAGGCATTCACAGATCGCTATATTCCGAACACCGACCTTTGGTGCCAACGGATCGAACACATATACGGTGTTCGTAACAACGCCGATCACCAACAAAATCCAATAGTGCCTGATTAAACACAAAATATCATGTACCACATAAACTTTTAATATACATATATGTTAAAAAACTGTTATGTTCTTACCCTTCGCAATAAGGAGCAAAAAAGAAAGCCGACGACTGGAAAGCGTCTCTGAGAGCCACAGCCATGGATTCAAGCTCGCTACCGGAATTTTCATCAAGACCCAAGTAACTCAGACGACTCGGGTTGTAGCACTCTTGATGAAGATACCTACGAGTTATAGTAAAACATGTTTATACAAAAAAATTTAATAAAATGTATAATAAAGATACCTCATGAAGAGTTGAATCACCCATGAATCCAGACTCACGAGTCTGAATAGATCCAAAATGTCCTTAACGTCGATGAATGCCTGGTAACGAACATGAAAGATGCATGTTGTCGATCATCCAGAGACGAAATGGTCTCGAGAAGATAACGACAATGCTCGCCTACTCTATCCATGACACTTTGGTCAAGAGGTGTGATATCACTCCCTCAAATTTTCAATGGTGTCGTTCCTTTCCATGCGTAACTCTTTATTGGCGATCGACGTGGCTGTATATGAGAAACAAACTTTAGTACAAAAAAAATTATAACGAATCAATATTTATATATATTATTTTTTCTTACCAACGCATTCGACGAATCTACTCTCTAGGCCACTGTACGTAGCTACTATGTGCATCTCCTAGCGTCATCATCTTTGTGGTTGGTAGCAGAAGGTAGATCTGCTCCTTACCAGTACCAATGATATCGACGGAAACAACAATGTTTTTCGTCCCAACATGGACTACAGCTTTCGAACGTCCCTCGACCATCGACCCAACATCAACAACCTCTAACACCCCGTCGATATTCAGAGTTAGTCGTACCTTAGGATACTATACGATTCAAAAATATATAGTTAATACCAATACTATACGAGATAAGTTAAACTTTAAGCACCTTAAGTCTTTCCGTCACGTCCATCGACGGGGGCAATGGTTCAATGGCCGAACCGTGAGAACTCCTAACAGTGCCGGGAGATACGTTCGTTTCATACTCAAATGAAAGCACTAAAAGTCCCATTTGGATTAATAGGGCCATCATTTGATCCGTCAACCGAGCCTCCATTGGAGCCTCCATTGTGACCATCATCTCCTCCCTTACCCGAGCCTCCATCTCGGCCATCATCTCTTTCCTCACCCGAGCCTCCACTCGAGCCTCTATTTCGTCCGTCATCTGATCCATGGAGGTACTAGTCGAGCGTCTCGATCCCTCGGACGGGTTTCCGAATACACTTCGAATCATCCCATGTTTTCCCACACATATGACTCTTCCGAGATGATTGGGTTTTTTGATAGCAGTTGACAGCGCATCATTTTGCCTGACCGGGACAAAATCTCACTGACTTTGTTGCTCGTGAAAAAGTGCATGTCCAAATATTTTATAGTACTATTAAGAAACACATGTTATATTGTAATATTGCAGGAAATATAAATAACTTAACATTTACAACTTTCTCGACGAGCTCTCGAGTAACGCCACTATCGATGACATACCCTCCGTCGTCCCATCTCATCGTCGTGGCTCGGATTAATTCTTCATCCTTTCATTGCCGGTGGACAACAGAGGAACCAATTGTGTCGGGGAAATCGACGATGTGATCTAAGGGGTCCTCTGTTGCCCATTCAGCCATCCAGCCTCTATACTCGGACATACCGAGAATGGTGCCGGTATATATTGTGAGACTTAATTTGTCTAGCCTTCTCACTAATCTCCTGCAATATTTATAACACAACATTATGGATATTTTTCTTCCTGAAACTTATAACTACTTTATATGTTTACCTGAAACTCGGTGCTAACTAGACTTATATTATCTCTATGAAGCCAATCCATGCTGATCGATGTACTCGTACTAAGCATCCAAACTTGACTCTTTCACCTTCTCCACTAGGTAAACTTGGTCTTCCAGTTTTTCCTCAGCTCTCCGGCCTTGTTAGGGTCCTTGCCTTTACTGCGGGGTTGTCGGGAAGCTTTCAAGTTATCTGCAAATACATTTGTATGATTGGTTAACAATATATCGATTCGGGATAATTAAAACAAGCAAAATTACTTGCACTACCTTAATGTCCTCCCATAGCCTATCCTTGAGCCCATTGCCGATATGACGCCAATCCCTGAAGAAGTCGAGCACCTGTGCCCATACAATCCGACCAATATAATTGTTGATTTGTGCCCGAAGAGCCTAATCTGGCTCAACAAGGCGCCCCTGTTGTCGAGCTGCAATGAACACTCATCCGGTCCTCTCGTACGCCTCGTCGAACCGGGAGCACTCGAATTGGGCTACTCTTAGGACATGGTGGTATATATATACCTGAAATATACAATAATTAATATCAAGAAATGAACAAATAAATAAATGATAAGTTATATAAACGAAATGATAAAATGTTTTAAAAAATTACACTTTCAAATTTAGACTTCGTTTGGCCATCGTATCGTTAAAAAGGATACATGTATTTCATGTACACCGGACAACAAAACTAGATTTCTCGCGCTAAATGAACAATGAGATGTACCATGGTATCGAAAAAAGACGGAGGGAAAAATATTTTGAACTGACATAAGGTAACCGCGACGTCGACTTGTAGGTCGTCTAATAACTCATTATCAAGAACCTTACTACATATAGCATTGAAAAAGAACGTAATTTCAAAATGAAGTGACGAACAAGCTTCAACATTATTCCACGAATCGCAATAGGTAATACATGTTGCATCAATGCATGACAGTCATGAGACTTGTATCCCAACAGCTTCAAGTCCTTCAACAAGACGTATCTCTTTATGTTACTAGCATATCCAGAGGGGACTTTAATACCTTTAAGGCATTCACAAACACTTAGCTTCTCAGCTCCGCTAAGTGTAAAACAAGGGGGGGGGAAGAAAAGTCCTCATTCCCTTTGCTATCGGTGCTAGCTCGGGCATAATTCCAAGTTCAACCATGTTATGCCTTGATTTAAGTCCATATTTTGTCTTACCGGGAATATTTAAAAGAGTTCTCGTGATGCTATCGCACATATTTTTCTTGATGTGCATCACATCGATGTAATATCTCACATCGAGGTGCTGCCAATATGGGAGTTCTCAAAATATTGACTTTTTTTCAGCGTTATAAAGAGGAGTAAGTATTGTTGTCCCTAAACAGATTATCAAATATGGGAGGTCCTTCTTCAAAATCCTCTTGAGCGTCACGAAGCAGGTCTTCAATACGATCATTATCGTCGAAATTATTATTAATTTCAACATTTTCAAGCTCAATTCCCGCACTCGTTCCTCCCCCCCCCCCCCCCCAAACTAGATTTAGAAACGGTGTCACCATGCCATATCCATGTAGTATATCCAGTTTTAAAAGCGATTATGAGATGTTCTCTAACGGTCTCACTATCCCACCACCTTACATTATTACAATTACGGCATGGACAACAAATCTTTGATTGCCTTTTTTCCTCCATTCTGCTCCGCACATTTCATAAACTCCTCAACACCATTCAAATACTCAGTTGTTTTACGCATACTACGCATCCAACCCCAATCCATTTCAAGATATCACCTAAACTATAACAAATATATTTAAACAAAGATTTCACATAGGCCAACATAAATCACATAATAAATCAACCGTGTTTCAGGGTCCTTATCACTCCAACCCAATCCATCTTAAACATTCATTATCACCAGCAAATACGTGTTTGAGCTTCGATATTGACGAAACATTCGGCAGTATTTCCCAACAGTTCTCCAAGTAGACGTAAAAATATGAAACGATATATATCCAATTCATACGTCTACCCAAACAACATTCAAGGGATTGAAACCAAGCTTTTCATCAATATCGAAGCTCAAAACACACATTTACAACATAAAGCGATATTGATCGTCTAAGAACGGTCCCAAAATGGGGACCATTCATGATTTCCTCCAATTGAGCAAACCTTGAACGGGTATTAAGTTATTAAAAGTAGAGAACCTCAATGACTAATTTATGAAACAAAAATAAAGTCTAAACAACACCTAAAAGTCACAAATCACACCCAAAATAAAACCTAAAGAACACCTAAAAGTCAATTTCGAAAATAATCCACGTTTGTTTTTTTACCTAAATCTCCCGAAATCAAGTCGGAAAACACCCGAATGCACTTGCCCAAGTGATTCAACGTTCGAAATCGCGTTCGAAATCGGAATAATAAGCTCCAAAATCTCAAAAACCGTCCAACATCTCCACAAGTTCAGCTAAAAATCAAACATTCAGCAATCTTATTTCGGTATCCCGAGCTATTGAGCAACGAATTGATTTCGTTTTACAGCAATGTAGCTCGGTCTCCGTGGGTCGGTGGTTGTCGACGTCGTCGTGGAATTTTCGTCGTGTCTCGGAGCTAAAATCCTCGTGCTTGGATTTATGTATTGTTTCTCTCGTCTTTGTCGCGTGAAATGAAAAGAGAAAAGGGTTTTCTGTAATTGAAAGATTATCGGCGTTGGTTGTTAACACGAAACTGCCGCTTATTCTTATTGTGGAACAACCGCGTCGGTTAATCTTAACAACTAGCGCCTATTACTTCATCTTTAGGCATCGTTTATTTAAAATAACCGATGCGTAAGACTTCGGAAACTATAGGCGCCTGTTATGACTAAACAACCGATGCCTATGGTAAATAAAAATTAAAAAAAAAAAATTTTGCAGCGCGTGGCACTTTAGGGGTCGATTTTTTAGAGACCGACGCCTATAGTGCCGTGGCCTATACAATAATTTGTACTAGTGATTTTCTTACTTGAAGTGTCTTCTGCCATGTACTTCGCTTCGAGATCATCCCATAAGTCTTTAGCAGATTCAAAATTTCCATAGATGTCGAATAATGAGTCTGACATCCAGTTCAAAATATGACTCTGAGAGATGTAATCATCATTCTCCCATTTGTTCATTCTTCGGGCAGCCTCTAACGTTTCATTTTCTACGATTCCAGGCATGGGCATACTCAATACATACACCACCTTGAGGGTCGTCAGGAGGAAGTGCATTTTCTTCTGCCAGCAACGAAAATCCACCCCTTCGAACTTGTCAAATTTGCAGATTTTTGTAGTCATGTCTCCCACCGTTTCAGCCATATAAATCAGCACAATATTGTCTTTGATTATTGGAACTGTGTTTGATTTGTATGGCCGGATATTCTCTAGAATCGTGTTTGGAATCACTTTCTAATTGCAATATTTGGACCCTAAACGAGTTTCACCAAATTTGTCCCGTGATAAGACTAGAGAGATTTCTGATGCTTTTTTAAATTCAGTGTTTATGTTGAATGTTTCGTCACTTATTTATAACCCAAGTTTCTTATCAGTTGTGTCTATTAAAAATATACATAATTCTTTCAAGGATGGTGTCTGTTTATCAACAGATGCCACCTTTCGAAGTTACACATCCTTTCGGGTGCATGCACACCCTTTTAGGTACATGCGGCTTCGAGTGGTGCTTTTTCGGGTGCATGACACCTTTCGAAGTCACCCGCCATTAAGGGCGCTGCCCATATACCCCGCTAAGGGCGCAACCCCTAGGACCCCGTAAGGGGGGGTGCAACTCCCTTGACACCCGCTAGGTTTTGGGTTTTGAATAAAACGATTTTCGAGCGTGTAACTCGTATTCGTTTTTTTACGAGTACTCTAAAATATATAACAATAGGGGCTGGACTACATGTAGTGATAGAAGGAGACTGCTCGACTGTCATTCGCATGCTTCGCTTACAGACTTTGGATTCGGCATCGAGTGGATCAATCATAGAGGATTGATATTTGTGATGCCTTTTTAGCTCTATGGAGTTTAGCTCTGTTAAGCGCTCTGTTAATTATTTTGCTTATTATATGGCTAAATCGTTGGAGATGAAGGTACATCCTCGTTCGAGGCTACGTCTTTCATGTTATTGTTTTCTCGAATTCTATGTGAGTGTAATGATATTGAGATTTAAAAATAAATAAATAAATTAACTGATATTTAGGCGCAAAACCCAGCAGCAGACCGAGCAACAGTGATAGGGTTTTTTGAAATGGCTACTGCTTTGTTATCCTCGTTCCCCAACCTAATACGACACAGTTTCGTCATCAGCCGCTCGACGCGCGCTCCTTTCCTCAACTTCTCCCAAAGCACGGTGTTTCGACCCATCTCACTTCGCACCTTATTCTCCACTAACTTGACCGTTTCCGTTGGAAACGACGTCACTTTGTTGCACGACGGCGTTGACGCTACGCCGCCTATTGACCAAGGACCGATAAAGAATCCGGTAGTCGAAACGAAGACGCCGCCGCCAAGTCTCAGCGTAAAGGAGAAGAAAGAGTTGGCCTCGCACGCGCACAGCTTGGGGAAGAAGCTCAAGTCGCAGCAGATTGGGAAATCGGGAGTAACCGACACCGTGGTAACTGCTTTGATTGAAACACTCGAAGCTAACGAGCTGATGAAGGTAATGACTTCCATTGATGATTTCAGACAGAGTTGTAATAGGCCTTTCACTTCGAGTTTTGATTTGAAACAAATGATTTCTTATCCAGTCATTTACAATCGTAGGCAGCATCGAGGCTAATTTTTTTCTGGGTAAAATCTTAAGATACATCCATCAATGCTTCTGCTTGATAAACGACCAGCAATGGATGTTCTAACAGCATTCATAAATTCATATAACATCACAATCAACTGAAGGAGCTATATTATACCATACAACAATCATTGGGAGAATGCCATTTTTGGTCCCCTAATGTTTTGGGATGAGCGTTTTGGTCTCCACATTCGGAGATTGCATTTTTCGGTCCCAATATTACCGATTTTGGGTGTTTTTGGTGTCCATGTTCGGAGATTGCAATTTTAGTCCCAATATTACTGACTTGGGCCGTTTTGCTCCCGGATTAATTTTAATCGTTAGTTGAGACTCACATGATTTCATTTTAGTGGACTTCCCTCAAACTCACCTTCTTCAGCGTGAGACGAAATATTTGGGGAGAATTAGGGCGTAAATCTGATTTAAGGTTAGGGACAAGTGGACCGAAATTGATTCCCCCAAAAAATGAGGTACTCATCTAGTCTTGTGAGGGTTTAAGTCAATTAAAATGGGTGTGTCTCACGTGTTAGAGTCCGTCCAAACTGATTAAATTAACCTGGGGACCAAAACCGCTCAAAATCGATAACATTGGGGGGACTAAAAGTGTCATATCAGAAAATGCGGGACAAAAACGCCCATACCTCAAACATAAGGGAGCAGAAACGTCATTCTCCCAACAATCATTAATACCTCAGCCATATTGGTAAACTGAGATATATGGTATTGGTTGGCTTATAACTTTGACAGCTGAAGATACACGGGACATGTCCCGGAGAGTTCGATGAAGTGGTGAGGCAAGTGGAGGTGACAACTTGTTCTGTTACGGTTTGTCAGATCGGTAGAACCGTGATCCTCTACAGGCCGAGTGTGAGTAAGATGAAGGCAAAAGAAGAGAAAAGGAGGCGGGCTCAGAGACAACAACAGGTTTGGTGTTTAATTTTCTCTTACGTATATGTAGTTGTGACGGTGAAGGAACATACAAGCTTTGGTTAGAACCCTTCTTGATTTAAAATCTTGCAGCGTAGAAGAGCTGTACCCTCGGTTGTAGGACCAGAATCACGACCGTCTTGGCGTGTCAGGCGTGGTAATAGCAGCAGATCTTGATCTATATTTCATCTCCTATGCTGTCTAAAATACGGGTTTTCGATTTTGATTCATAGTTGAACTCTGTTATCGTTATAATGGACAATGACCCAATTTGCCAAAATCACGAGCTTGAAGCTTTGCTTGAACTGTGCAAATATATAGTGAAACTTTATTACCGGATAAACTCTACAACTGCCAGTTTCAAAGAAGCATCTGTAACTTTGGATCTCCTTATTACATTACAAAATCATTGCAGTGTATCAGCTACCCTTATTAGCAATTGAACTAGCTAGCTCAAGCAAAGGGGGTGAGGTGTTCTTGAGCTACCTTCATTAGTTTCTCAGTCAACTCTCTCTGTTGACTTGTTGACGCTAATCACTTTTGGACAATAATATTTAGGGGTGAACGATAAGTCGAACCGGATGGGAAAAAAACTCGGCTCGAGCTCGTCGTGTTCAAGCTCATTGTTGAGCTCGAGGTACTGTGGGTGCTCGAAAGCTCGCGAGCTTGTTTTATTTATTTATTTTTTGTCTAATCTTTTTAATGAAAAGCTCGAGGTTGAGCTCTACGAGCTTCACAATCTTCATTTTGAAATCTAGATTGAAATCCTAACGTCTGCGAAACAATGAATTGAATTTGAAATTAAGATTTTGATATTTATAGTATAAAATGATTTGATTCCGTTCAAATACACGAATTCAAATGCATCTATAGTGATTAGTAATATTTCGGGCTGACACTCAGTTGTTGAAAATAGGGCATGCAAAGAAGTTATGGCTCATTGGGTACGGGGATTTCAATTTAAAAATTCTGGTTTTCCCCAAATATTCATTTGGGAATGGAATGGATTTCGATTTGGATTTTATCAAAATGCGAGGATAAGTTAGACATTTGTTTATTTGTTGAATTTTGAAATTCGACGAAAAGTTGTCCGTTTAGGAATCTAAGCCCATCCTGCAATAAGTTTCCATAGTAATACAAATAATAATGATAATTAAAAAAAAAAAAAAAAAACAACCTCGTCGAGCACCCGTGAGTGAGCTCGAGCTTAATTATCACGAGTACGAGTCCAACTATCAAGAGCTTGAGCCAAGTTTGTCGAGCCGATTTATCGAGCTCGCGAGCCTACTCGCTCATCATCTTTTGTCCGTCTCAGAAGGTTTCAAACGAATCCTTATTGTATGGATAGAATATATGAACAGCAAATGCGACGTATGATGGCTGAGCATTGCATTGCCGGTGAACATTCCTTTTTCGTATGATGAGCAAGAGCCTTATAATGTACTAATTTAATCATTAAACAGCTTAATGACGACTGAAAACGTTTCAATATTGTCCGATAACGAATATATCTAAACATAAATAAACTTTAGCTACTGTCCATTTTTGCAAACAACATAAGCCTTTCAAAATATTGATAAAATGAATTTGCATCCACGTAACCTGATTTCTAATTTGTGCCCATACATAATGTAGTAAATAGCCTTCAACAAAATATTTATATTGTAAATGAAAATGCAGGTTAATAAACTCTCTTAAGTAGGCCTGGACCTACTTCGAACTCCTTGCATAAAAAATAAACTTAGTCATAGTAATAGTGACTATTACAAAGTAAAATAGTAAGAATGGTCATCACGCTCAAACTCAGCCTTGTGGCAGCAATATAATTGCTAGCTCTGGATATTTGGGCTTATCATTCATCGGCACGAACCTTGCCTGATGCATCATCATCAGAGATGGTTGAGAAACACGGGAACTGGATGGCGCAACACAAGCGTACTTACAGAGACAAATCGGAGAAGGCCCTGAGGTATCAAATATTCAAGAGCAACGTGGAGTACATCGAGTCCTCCAATTCCAAAGGATCTAAGCATTACAAACTTGCCGTAAACGAGTTTGCCGATTTGACTAACAAAGAGTCAAGGACTCGCGAAATGGATTAAAATAAAATCTCAGTCGAAAATGCCTAAAGCTTCCCTTTCGTCGTCCTTTAAGTTTGAGAATGTGAGAGAAAGAAAGAAGCCGTCACAGGTGTTAAGGATCAGGGTTCATGTGGTATGTAGTTCAATTGTTTTATTTATATATGAGCTCCTAGCGAATTAATCATTCTTCATTAGTATCCCGTAGGTTGTTGTTGGGCATTTTCGGCCGTGGCGGCAACGGAAGGCATAAATCAAATAAGTACCGGAAAACTCGTTGACTGCGACACGAGCCAAGATATGGGTTGTGGTGGCGGTCTCATGGATAACGCCTTTGAGTTCATTATCCAAAACCATGGAATGACAACCGAATCCAACTACCCATATCAAGGAACGAATGGTACTTGCAACGCTAATGCAGAATCCTCCCACGCTGCAAAAATCCCAGGTTACGAGGATGTTCCCGCCAATAGCGAAGTGGCATTGGAAAAAGCAGTAGCCAACCAACTAGTATCTGTTGCAATAGATGCAGGTGGATCGGACTTTCAGTTCTATTCTAGCGGTGTTTTCACGAGACAATGCGGAACTGACTTAGACCACGGCGTCACTACGGTTGGCTACGGAGAAGCGAGCGATGGAACAAAGTATTGGTTGGTTAAGAATTCATGGGGAAAGAATTGGGGTGAGAATGATTATATCAGAATGCAGAAGGACATCAAAGATCCGCACGGTTTATGTGGCATTGCCATGCAAGCTTCTTATCCAACCCTGTAACCTAAAAACTATATTACAACTTAAAATTAACCTACACAGCATGTATTTAATAAGTTTCATGTATAGTAAGTAAATTGCATATGAAGCTATGTGAATATCATGTATATTATCAACTCTTTTTTATGTTCAATTCCTCATCATTTCCAGCAATCCAAAACTCTTCTACTTTCATGAAACTGTAAAACCAGAGTGTCATTGACCTCCGATTTTTATAGCTGACAGTTGGTTAGACGGAATTATAAAATGACAAATATTCATAATTTTGTATTTTGGTATGTGAAGGATAAAAAATAGAAAAAAGGATAGGAAAGAAATAAAGGTGCTTGCCAAAATCAAATTGTTCATAACAATCGAGTTCTTTTTATTATGACATTTGTTAAAAAAACAGATATCAACGAAAAACAACACAAAAATTATCCAATCAATCGCTCGAAGATTTGTAACACAGATTCACAAAAAATCGCGCAAATAAGAATCGAAACAGAGACAAAACTGTTGCTTTGAGACATTGACAAGCAAGGACAGATTAAGCAGTTAGTGACTATGATTTTTAGAGAATGCAGAACGGAATCGTTTGAGCGGACGAAAAAAAGATAAAAAACTAGGGCTTTTTCCTTTTTTGATCTAAAAGACCGAATGAAGAAGAAGAGGAAATTATTTTCAGATATATTTTGAAAACAGTCACTGCTGAAAGTTAAAAGAGAGAATTATATTTTGCAAATAAGTCCTGCGTAAAATACCACGGCCACATCAAAGTCTAAAAACATTTTTCTTTGTGACCCATAACTTTATTTTATTAAAATTTCAGCCCTCGACTATTAATTAATCTGGTAAAAAATTGTTAGGTCCAAAATACCAATCCCACGAGTTTTTTGCCCACAGCCGAGTCAATCCCACAACACTCAAAACAAATGAAATTCCTACCATTTTATAAAAATTCAAATGTCAAAGTCGGAGGCTAATGGCATTTGAGAAGTAAACGTTACTTTTACGCGATATTGTTTGCTTACGTCATCGTATTCTGGCGCAGAAATTTTGTATAAGTAATTTGATAATTTTCTACAGGCAGTCGACTGATTAAGTCACTCACGAGGAAGTTGATTAAACAACGAGATGATTTAGCAAGGGAGAAACATCAAGCTGACCTAGAAATTTCGTGCTTACAACAGAGATAAATATTGCTAAGAATAAGGAAGTTCCATGCAACTGTAGGGAACTTGAGAAGAAAAACGAGGATTTATCTAGAGATATCGGTGTACTTAGAAATTCCCTAGATAAAGAGAAGCATAACGTTGACGGACTTCTAGAAGGGAAACAAACTCTAGATATGTTACTAAATATTCCTAGGAATGCTGGTAGAGCAGGTATATATGATATTCTCTAGAAGAAAAGCGTACTGTAAAGTCCTAATCAAAAGTTAAGTGTTTTTCTTGTGGAAGAAATGATCATTATTCTTATAACTGTTATTTAAAGAAAGCTGATAAAACCAAGTATGTGTGGAGACCTAAGAAATCACCTGAGAATTCCACTACAAGAACTAACCAAAATAGGATATTACACTCTATGACAAATGATATATCATATGTGAACTCAAATTATTTTTCATCTAACGTGTTAGGACCCAACAAAATTGGGTACCTCAAAAGAATACTTATTTCTACATACACAAAGGAGAAACTCCAGCAGGAAAAACAAGTGGTATCTTGACAGCGGATGTTCCCGCCACATGACAGGTGATATCACTAAGTTCGTCTCGTTGAAAGCATGTGATGGAGGATACGTCTCATACGCGGACAACACGAAGGCCAAAATCATTAGAGAATGCACTGTCAGTAATAATTTAAATACTACTATAGACAATGTATGGACGTTAAATATCTAGAACATAATCTAATAAGTATTAGCCAATTATGTGATAAAGGTCACACGGTAACATTCATAAATAATAAGTGCATAGTTAAAAAGGATGGTGAAGTTATATTTAGCACATCTAGACATGGTAACATATATTGCATTACTCTTGATGATATCTCTAACCAAAATGTCAAGTGTCTAACAGTCACACATGATATCATATGGTTATGGCACAGACGTCTTGGACATGCGAACATGGAATTGATACCTCACATATCAAGTAACGAATTGGTACGAGGTATCCCTGATATAAAGTTTACCAAAGACAGAACATGTAATGCTTGCCAAATGGGGAAACAAACCAAAACCTCCTTCAAAGTCAAGAATGCGATATCCACCACCAGATCATTGGAATTACTACATCTCGACCTTTTTGGTCCGGTTTAGGTCATGTCACTACCAGGTAAAACGTATGATTTTGTTATCGTTGGTGAGTACTCAAGGTATGTATACATGGGTATTATTTCTAGCACATAAAAGTGAAGCATTAGAAAATTTTGCACCATTACTTAAGATATTAGAAAATGAGAAAAGAATGGGAGTATGTAGGATACAGAGTGATAACGAGTTAAAATTCGATAGCAAATCGTTTGCATCTTTCCGCGACGAGCATGTATGCATTCATAACATCTCAGCTCCTATAAAACCTCAACAGAATGGAGTAGTTGAGAGGAAAAATAGAGTGCTACAAGAAATGACTAGATCTATGTTAAGTGAATACGATACTCCCGAACATTTTTTGGCCGAAGTTGTTAGCCGAACATGCTATGTGTCAAACGTATTTTCCTTAGACCTATTATAAAGAAAACTCCTTATGAGCTATGGAATGATAAAACTCCAAATATCAGATACTTCCATGTATTTGGCTGCAAGTGCTTTATCTTAAATGATATGGATAAACGAGGGAAATTTGGTTCTAAGGTGGATGAAGGGATATTCCTTGGATATAATCTCCATTCCAAAGCCCATCGGGTGTTTAATAAAAGGAAGAAGACTGTACAAGAATCAATCCATGTAACATTTGATGAATTTCCTCCCACAGATGCTACTAAGGAAGGTGTAGTTTTATCTCTTGCAGGTACGCAATACCTTGAGAAAGATGAGAAGGATATTCCACATGAAGAAAACACTGATGTACTAGAACCAGAGGCTTAAGATTAACATCAACGAAGAAAATTCAAACATGCTTCCAGCCATCCTACAGATCAAGTCATAGGGAATATCACTTTTGGAATCAAGACAAGAGCAGCTGCAAGAAATCAAGATCCGATGGAATCTCATGATGCACTGCTATCAATGATAGAACCAAAAACCGTTCACAAACAACTTATTAGAAATACAAGACAGCCAATTCGAAATGAAAGCTCTAGATGATGAGTCATGGGTAAATTCCATGAAGAAAGAACTATCACAGTTCGAAAAAAGTCTAAGTGTGGACACTTGTTGAAAGACCAAGTGGAAAATCAATCATATGAACCAAGTGGGTGTTCCGCAACAAGCTCGATGAGCAAGGAAAATTAACCAGAAACAAAGCAAGGTTAGTCGCAAAGGGTTATCCCCAAGATGAAGGTATTGATTTCGAGGAAACCTTTGCTCTCGTAGCTAGACTTGAATCCATACGTATATTACTTGCATATGCATCTTTTAAAAGATTCAAACTTTTTGAAATGGAGGTAAAAAGTACATTTTTAAACGGTTGTATAAATGAGGAAGTTTATGTTGAATAACCTCCTGGCTTTATTAAGGAGGATTTTTCAAATCACGTACTTAATTTAATAAAGCTTTGTATGGTTTGAAACATGCCCCTATGGGATGGTATGAAAGACGTAGTAATTTTTTAATAGACATGGAATTTACAACATAATTGGGTCATATTTCATCAACTGGCAATCAATCTAAATATGAATTCTAGATATTTGAATGAGAAATCTCGAGAATTACCGTCGATCGAATATCGGGTTTGAAGATCAGGAGGGAGAAACAATTAGAGAGTGGAAGTTTTCGATTGTCTTTCTCTCTCTAGAATGTGAATTCAGTACTTTGTGATTTTTCTGAAATGACTTGTGTATTGATTTTTGTTGTGTACATGGTATATATACCTCTATACATGGTATATTTACAAACTAGTCCTACACTAACAAAAATACGAGCTACGCCCCTAATTACAATAACTAATTAACAATGCACAACTTCTATGTTTCTTCAATCTCCCCCTTTGTGCTTGTTCTCTCTTCAGCTTCGTTTATCCTTGTCGGGCGTAGAACGATCTTCTCAATCCCAATGATGTCTCGTAGTGTCGGACATCATTCATAAGCTCCAGTCTTTCATTTATAGCATATAGAAGCTCATTTAGGAGCGGGGACCTCTTCTTCACCAAGATCTTCGAAGATCATTTCTTCACTGATCTCCGCCAACCTCTTCTCGATGTTCTTCCTCACAAGCTTCAACGTCCCGTCACAGAATTTGTGAACAGCAGACTTCATCATCGCTCTCGTCTTTCCAATAACTGGATTTCGATATGTGATGGCGAGGCCTGGCTTCTTGAATATGCAATTCTCTGGAAAGTCGTTGAGTGGGAAGCCTTTCATGAGCAGAGACTCCTTGTTGACCTTCTTAAAATTGTTCTCTACAGCAATTTGAAGGTCGTGTGCGGTGTGGAACTTTGAGTCCTTCCTTCTTGATGTAACTAGAGGGCGTCTGGTATTTTCTCTTGTACATCTAAAACAGACGATACACTTCGTCTGGTGGAGGGAACGACATATAACTTTCATCTATCTCATCTCGGGTATGGTTGTTGTCCGCTCGCTTGATGTGGTAGATCGGGGTTGGATAGCTTTCAATCGTGCGCGATACACCCACGAGTTGGAGGATCGGTGGCTTGTCCCTGAATTTTTTTTCTGCGTTGATCCGTTGGGATGCCACGTCGATCCGAACCAAGGTAGTTCAGTAAGAAGATGTGCTCCATCTTCTTCCTTTCATTCCAGTGGGAGATGCCCCGTAAAATCAGCTCATTATGCTTCATGATTCGATTAGGAGCCCTCCAAGTCTGCTTCCTTATGTCTTTAAGGAACGAGACTTCAATCCTTACATTCTCCCAAGGCGTCTCGACTCTGACAGTCCCCTTTGATAAGCGATGAGGGGAGTCGACTCGATGCCTGATTATATCTGGTAGTTCGTGGAGTGCGGAGTTGTAGTTCTCGTCCTCTTGAAGTTCTTCGTCTTCAAGCAGCACCAAATCTACCGAAGCTTGTTGTAAGAAGTATCTGGCGTTGGAAAGTCTGGCTTGAACAGCTTCCTCTGGTTCCCATTGCGTCACCCACTTCTCGTTTAGGATGTAATCATCTACGATCGCATGTGGATCGTAGACAACTGCCAAGAGTATTCATATTCATAAGCAGGTACCACTTCCAATTCCACTCTTGGTGGGATCCTTTTTTTTCAAGGAGCTTTATTTCAAAGAGTCGGCAAGGCTTATCGCCCTCTTGTCGGGAGCCGGTTGATTTTGGAGGAGGTTCGGGATCGGGATTGGATTTAGACTTATGGGAGTGGGAGGTAGTGTTTGTGTGGAATGTAGTGGATGTAGTGATTGTTTGTTGGCGGGTAGTGGGTTGTGTGGCTGGTGGGTTGGTGGATGATCCTCCAACTTCTCGAGTCGTTGTTTGTTTTTCTCGACTCTGACCACGACCGCTTCGTGTGGTCCCAATTGTTAGGTCTTATTTCATCAACTAGTAATCAATCTAAGTATGAATTCTAGATATTCGAATGAGAAATCTCGAGAATTACCGTCGACCGAATATCGAGTTTGAAGATCGGGAGAGAGAAATGATTAGAGAGTGGAAGTTTTTGATTGCCTTTCTCCTCTAGAATGTAAATTCAATACTTTGTGATTTTTCTGAAATGACTTGTGTATTGATTTTTGTTGTGTACGTGGTATATATACCTCTATACATGGTATATTTACAAACTAGTCATACACTAACAAAAATACGAGCTACGCCCCTAATTACAATAACTAATTAACAATGCACACCTTCTATGTTTCTTCAAACATGAACCATAGATAATAACCTATTTATCAAATATGAAGGGAATCACATGCTGTTAGTACAAATCTACGTTGATAACATAATTTTTGGTATTACTAACATCAATCTGTGCGAGAATTTCTCTAAGTCTATGCAGCAAGATTTTGAGATGAGTCTCATGGGAGAACTCAACTACTTTATCAGGTTATAGATAAAGCAATTCGATGCGGGAACTTTCAAATACACAAAGGACTTGCTAGAGAAATTTGGAACAACAGATTTTAAGGTGCTTCCCATGCCTATGCATCAAACCACTAAAATCGACAGTATGAATCACGTACGCAATGATTATACTAAATATAGAGGTATGATCGAAAATTTACTTTACCTTACGACAAGCAGACATGATATTATGTTTGTTGTTGGTCTATGATCTAGATATCAGTCAAATCCTATGGAATCTCATTTGACAGCAGTCAAGCGAATACGTAGATATTTAAAGGGAACTATCAATTTTGGAATATGGTACTCCAATTCCAATGAATTTTCATTAGTGGGATATTCAGATGCCGACTTTGCAGGCTCTAGGGAAAATAGAAAAAGTACCAGTGGTACTTGTCAGTTACTCGGGAATTCCCTAGTAACTTGGTCTAGTAGAAAGCAAAACGCTGTCGCCTTATCTACAACCGAAGCCGAGTACATGGCCTTTGAAAATTTGTTCGCAACAAATCCTATGGATGAATAGTGATTACAGACTGAGGTATGGCAAAATCTCTATTTTTCGCGATAACACTAGTGGCATTAGTATCAAAGAATCCCGTTCACCATTCTCAAACTAAGCACATAGAAGTTAAACATCATTTCATTCGAGACCATGTTCAGAAAGGGAATATCATCGTGGAATTCGTAGGAACTAATGATCAGCTAGCAGATATTTTCACGAAACCTCTCATTGAGAGCAGATTTTGCGATATTAGAGATCGATTAGTAATCATTGAGCTAAAACGGGAAAGGTGACTCTATCGTTATCTTAAAATCTCGTAAGAATTCCTATGATTCGTTCTTAACTATGAAAAGATCCTTTTGAAATCTCTTATCTTAGAAAAATATCCTTAAGATCATTTCAACCTAATTAAGTGATCCATTCCAACAGTATTTCTGGAAATTAATTTGCCACGTTTCAGTGAGATAATCATTACCCTCTTGATTGACGTTTCATTCCCTCATTAGAATTCAAAATGACCTTCAAAATTATTCTTGGAAATTAATCTTTTTCGAAAAATCTGAATGTATCTTTCTGATCTCTGTGAGATCACGTCGGAAATTACTCAGCTTTCCCAAACCTGACGGTTTATTTCCTATTATATTAAAATTTCAAATTTCGAATTTTGAAATCTCTTTTCGAAAGATATCAAAGGTCACATCACACATCTATAAGTGACATCCAATCCAAGTATGCCAAAATCCATGGCTAAACCAAGGCCAATATAGAGAAAGTCAAGAACCAACAACCGAGAGGTCGAACAAGGCGAGCTCGAGTTCATCAAGCTGAAGACATCCATGCCGAGCAGTCTGACATATTGCCTGAGGAACATCAGCAACATAGTTGGAAGGAGCGTTATGCATCTCCAAGAGAACATGACTTGACAGAGTGCTCAAAGAGCTTTAGAAGAACATGAGTTGATCGGATACCCAAGGGAATATTAACAAGTTGAGTGCAGGACAAACATGAATTCAACCATATAACCTCAGACATGACTCTGGGAAAAACTCTGACATGTTGGGGATAATAAAAATTTTATCCATGGCAACCCCAAAAAGGAATCGACAAAAACCCCCGACCTGCTCGACTAGCCCAAGGCTTAAGCCCCGACAACCCTACGTGATTCAACTCATAGGGAAGTTTTCTAGTTAACATTTTTTCTTTGAAAAACTTCATTCCTCTTGATGGGGTTGCTAGAACTAATCAAAATATTTCTATTTCTACGAGGATATGTAAACACCACGGCGACAACAACTTGTCAGAATTTGTCACAAAACTCATTTGAAGGATGAAAGGGAGGCAAAAGCCCTCGAAAGAGGCAAAAGCCCTCGCAAGAGGCCAAAGTCCCCAGGAGAGGCAAAAACCCTAAACTTTGGCCAAAGCCCTCGCAAGAGACTGAATCCCTCGAAAGAGGCCAAAACCCTCCGAGAAGAAGAGAAGACGTTCAAAGAATGGAAGGGAGGCCAAAGCCCTCAAAAGAGGCCAAAGCCCTCGCAAGAGGCCAAAGCCCCCAGGAGAGACGAAAACCCTAAACTTAGGCCAAAGCCCTCGTAAGAGGCCAAAGCCCTCCAACAAGAAGAGAAGACCCTTGAAGAATGGAAGGGAGGCAAAAACCCTCAAAATAGGCCAAAGCCCCGCAAGAGGCCAAAGCCCTCGGGAGAGGCAAAAGCCTAACTCGGCATCGGCCAATCGAAACCAAACTCGGCTGAAAGCCCTCCAATGCCGAGGCGGCCACGTAGCCAAGGCCAAAGAAGGAGCCGAGCAGGCCGAATGCCTGCCAATGTCGAGGCCGAAGCACCCAAAGCCGAAGCAGCAGAAACACCCAAGGCCAAAGCGGCCGAAGCACCCGAGGCCAAAGCTTCGATGGCCGAAGCAGCCGAAGCACCCAAGGCTGAAGCTGAAGCACTCAAGGCTGAAGGCCGAAGCCCCCGAGGCTTAAGCGCCCGAAGCATTCGAAGTCGAGGCGGCCACGACTGAAGCCAAGGCTGAAGAAGGCGCCGAGTAGGCCGAATGCCTGCCGATGTCGAGGCCGAAGTACCTGACGCCGAAGCACCCAAGGCCAAAGAACCCAAGGCCGAAGCGGCCGAAGCACCCAAGGCCAAAGAGGCCGAAGCAACCGAGGCCGAAGCACCCAAGGCCGAAGCCGAAGCACTCAAGGCTGAAGGCCGAAGCCCCGAGGCTGAAATGCCTGAAGCATCTGAAGTCGAGGCTCCCGAAGCACTCAAGGCCGAGGCCAACGCAATTCCAAAGCCATGTCCTTCTCCTCGAAGTCACGACTTGGTCAAGGTATGATATTCTCGGGAGTATTCAAACTCAAAGTCATGACTTGGTCAAGGTATGATATTCTCGGAGGTATTCAAACTCAAAATGCCAACGGAAGAGGAGATATTTCAGGAACCTCAACCGAATGAGCTATTCTCAGAGGCCGATTCAAACGAAGGGCCCGAATCCTGTCGGCCCAACCAAGTAGGTCGGCTCCTCCTATAAATACCTTAGTTCATTCGTCATTCAAAGTATGTTCTATACAACGCTCAATCTACACTCAAACTTCTACTCGCGTCCCTTTACTATTATATTTTCCTAAAACCTCAAAGAGAGAAAGACCCTCCTGACTGAGGCAGGAGGGATAATGCCCCAACCCCTCTCAATGTAGGTATTGCTGACATCGACCCCCGAAGGACCACTGATGTTCGTGAAAGAGCGACGAAGGACACGGCGGAAAGGCGACGGAAGAGTGAATGGATTTTTTATGGCATCATTTGACGCCTATTAAAAGGTTTTGAACTAGACCTTCTAAAGAAACTAGCTCCTTCTTTCTAGAAGAAGGATTGACGTCTTGTAATGATAGGTCGTCTTATGTGGCTTTCTTCTTCCCCCTTCTACTTAGATTTGGTTATGTGGGTACATGCAAAGACGAGTTAGTGAGTTCGTTTTTGCTAATGAAAACTTGCTTTCTTAATGGTCTAGTCTTAGTGGGGGTTTCTATTTGTGGTTTGACTAGAGACATATTTCTAGAGGTTGAAGCTATATTAGTGTCGATTTGCTTTTCAAGTGAAGAAATTATACTTAGTAGTATTTCATTCTCAACCTTAAAAACAATCCTTTCTAACTCTAAGGTTGAGCGCGAATCAGTGATTTCTCTAACTATTGTTGGTATATAAGCGCTAGAAGATCTAGGTTTTTCTATGTCAGTGGATTCTTCTTCGACAACCGTTGCTTCAGAAGAGGGTGGACAAATCGATATATATTTATCAAACATAGGTATTTCCCTCGTCTTATAACTCTTGTTCAGTGCAGCATAATCAAGCGACACTTCGGCCCTGCCTTTTTATCTCTCTGTGTCTTCTCGAGAGCATTTATTTCTGATGCTCTCGTGAAGGGCATTAGATGAGCTAGGTTTAAACCTAGATATCTAATGTCGTAAAAAGTTAAGGGCTTCTTTTCAACTAGTTGGTTAGTTGGTTTGAAAGTTATGCCTTCACAAGGATTGTAAAATCTAGTGTCCATAGGCTGGTTTAAAAAGATTGTTTGGTCTGTTTGCCCTCATTTCGTAAGAATATTCTCTAGACTTTTAATCTTAGAGTACAATTTCATACGTTCCCCGTTCATAAGGTTGTACTCGTTAGTCTAAGTGATTCGCTCGTCTTCACTCGTTTTCAAACTAGTTGTTAACTCACTAACCTGTGCTTTCAGCTTCTCTATTTCTTAGTCACGACTTTCGACTCTCAATTGCGTAGCTTCCAGCTGGCAATTGAGAGTGCATTTTTCTCTCAATGGTTAAGCAAAAACGAGCTTCCAAGTCCTAGTCTTTTCGTGATCAATAAAGGTAGTTTTGGCTTGCTCGTAAGTAGAGAGACTATTGGTCAAAGCACTAATCTTTGATTCAGAATTAGCTAGGCTAGCCTTAGAGGTAGCTAAACTAGTTTCTAATCTGCTAATGCTTTCATGGGCTATTGCTAAGGTGGCTTCAGTCTTAGCTAATTTCTTTTCTATTGACCTGATATTTTTACGCTC
This sequence comes from Linderniella brevidens, assembly GCA_004919715.1. Classification (NCBI taxonomy): domain Eukaryota; kingdom Viridiplantae; phylum Streptophyta; class Magnoliopsida; order Lamiales; family Linderniaceae; genus Linderniella; species Linderniella brevidens. Next base: position 9,765,574 of record SWDC01000153.1, on the reverse strand, counting down.
CTTACGAAAGGCTTTATATTTTTCTTCAAGTTCTAAAAATATGCTAAGGTCAAAAGATTCTACCTCCCTCCCAGATGTCGATTCTTCACCTTATATTCAGCGGCACTATTTGTCTCCGACTGTTGAGGAGGTTTTGGTGGTTGTCAGGAGCTGGATCAGACTCTCTGTTTGTTTGCAGATGACGACGATTCTAAAAAAAATCTCTTGCTCATCATCTTCGTCATGAGAGCCATTTGCTTCTCGAAATCTCTGAACGTCGGAGTCTGATCGATAGTCTTCACTATCTGACGGACTGGGAAGCTTCACAGACTTGTTCTTTCCAGATTTAGTGCTCCTCTTGAGCGTGTTGTCTGTTACTAAGGCGAGTGGGTCTATCACTGCCTTGCCCCCTTTTTCGCCAATTGCTTCGTTGATATCGTCGTCGTGCTGCTCAAGACTCTCATAGATGCTATGAATATCGATCTCATCGAGGTCCTTGTTCTGTCTGAAGTTAGTGGCTACTTAGTGAAGTGAGGAATTTGACATTTAGCTCCATGTTCGTCCTTGTGACGTTGATCTTCCTTATGTCATTCACTTGGACCGTGAATATTCGATAAGCTTCACCAATTTGCTCCCCAGGCGTAGCCTTGAAGAAGTTGTAAGCAGCGAGGATGTTGGCTTACTTAGCTCTCAGTTCGACATCAGTTCCCTGCATCATCTTTTTGTCTTCATACCACATTTCTTTGGCCGTTTGAAAGCTATCGACTTGGATGAATATGTCGTTCGGTATGGCTTGCAGAAGGTAAGTCTTTGCTAGGAAGTCGTCTCTGGCTCGTCTTCTCTCCGCATCGTTATACTCAATCGGTATTTTGAGTAATGTAGCTGGGAGAACTGCGGGGGTTGCCTCTGCATCACCAGGAATGGTAGTCCAAAATCGTGCTGATTCGTCTTCTATGGAGCGAATGATGTCATCTCCGCTCTCTTTTATCTTAAGGAAATTTCAGGATCCTTCTCCATACAGTGAATTCTCCCCGTCTGAGTACTGGTGGACGAACATCACTTCTCATGGCTACAATGTCCATTGTTTGTTTTGGGTGTTTAGATCTTTACGTGTGTGATTGGATTGTGTATATGTATGTATTCGCGTGGGAATTTGGATTTTCAAAGTTGTTTACCGAAAATGTGGTTACGAAAAGTTTTTGAGTGAGAAAATCGAGTTGCGAAAAGTGATTTTCGAAATGATTTTCTTTTCGATATAGTTTCGAAAATGTGAGTTGCGAAAACGTTCATTGCGAAAATTATTTTTGAAAGTCAAAATATTTCTCGAAATATGAGGTTTTCGAAATGAGGTATAGTTTCGAAAAATATTTTCGAGTGTAGCTTTGCGAAAAACTTTTAAAAATGGTTTTAAATACACTTTTCGAAAGAAATTTTTGAGAGTTTAAAAATGAATATCGATCTCATCGAGGTCCTTGTTCTGTCTGAAGTTAGTGGCTATTTTCTTCCATTCTGGCAGTAGTGAAGTGAGGAATTTGACATTTAGCTCCGTTTCGTCCTTGTGACGTTGATCTTCCTCATCTTATTCATTTGGATCGTGAACCTTCGATAAGCTTCACCAATTTGCTCCCCGGGCCTAGCCTTGTAGGAGTTGTAAGCAGCGAGGATGTTGGCTTTCTTAACTCTCAGTTCGACATCAGTTCCCTGCATCATCTTTTTGTCTTCATCCAACATTTCTTTGGCCGTTTGAAAGCTATCGACTTGGATGAATATGTCGTTTGGCATGGCTTGCAGAAAGTAGGTCTTTGCTAGGACGTCGACTCTCGCTCGTCTTCTCTCTGCATCGTTGTACTGAACCGCATCGTTTCACTCACATGACGAGAAATAAAGAGTTGTTGAGCAACTTTTCCGAAGGCTATCTCGGGAAGTGTCCAATATATTTTGTTAAGTCGAAGTCTTGTAATTTCTTCATTAAGTGAACTAGAGTCCAAAATGTGGGCTCTAGTTTTTTGCTAGTAGTTGTAATGGGCCAAGTAGGGGCCCGATGGTTTATACATATTCAAAGGTATAAATATCCAAACCCTACACTTTAATGAATGTGAATCAAATAGAATATTCCGTGAATATATCGCTGCTACAGTGCACTCTCGCCAAGAACATACACTAAACAGACACTCAAGGTAAAACTCATGCAAATTCCTTTTTGATTCCCCCATTGTTGACCGTTGAGGTGTCTGGTAACCTACAAGTGGTATCAGAGCCAAAACGTGATCAATTGGACTTAGTTTTTGGATTTTCGCAATGCTGTTTTCCATTTTCGCAAGTTTTATTGTGGTTTGCGCTAGAGGTGTCAAAAAAGCCCAAAGCCCGCGGGCCAGCCCACCCAGGTCCGTCCTGAAAGTTTTAGGCCTGCCGGGGAGCAGGCTTTTGCGGGGCGGGTTAGCCCGCAGGCAGTGTGACTATTTAAAATATATATATAAATATATATTTTATTAATAAATTTAATATATATGTATTAAATTACATAAATATATCATTAGTCTAGTGGTAAAAGTGCAATATTTTATACGTAAGGTGTTGGGTTCGAACCCTAAGTACACTTATTTTTTCATTTTTTTAAATCGGGCGTCATTTTTTTTTAAATTGGGCTGGCCAGGCCCGCCGCCTACCAGTGAGGCGGGGCGGGCCTGCATTTCAGAGGCCCGCACCCGCCCCTCCAGATGGAGGGCTTTGGCGGGCTATGTGGTTTTGACCGCTCTAGTTTGCGCATATTATCTTGTTCTTCAATCTTTTCGAGTGAAACCGTGCTTATTTTGCTTAGTTTTAAACTCGTCTAGTGTTATAGGACATTTTCGAGAGTTTCTGTGAGGAGCAACCTGGTCTAAGTAGCACACAAGACGGACAATTGCAAAACAAGTTAAGCAAGCTTAAGTAGTCGTATGAGGACGGGTCCTTTAATTGCAGGTGAGGGTTTCAACCTTTTTGTTGTTATGTTGAGTTCTAAGTCAGCTTGTTGAATGACTGACTTAAGAACCCAGACTCAATTATAGCCTATTTGGTGCAGTAAGGATTTTGGAATCCACATTTGACTTAAGAACCCAGACTCGATTTTAACAATTTATTGCGCTTGTTTTTGTCCTGGTTTTCGGGTGAGGTGTTTTGCTTTGTGAGATTGCATGTATTGCATTCGACATACACCATCAGGAAGAGAGGAAGAGAAATGTTTTCTTCTTTGCCAAGTGGAAGCATTTTTGCGGACACGATTGTTATGAGAACGTGAAAGTACATCATAGTTGTCATAACAAGACCTAGACACCTTAGCTGAAAACAAAGAAGCACGGTCTGTGACATTACAAGACGACTTTTTGGAAAAAGTAAAATATCGTAAACAGGAGAAACAAGAGTCGAATGTAGCTTCTTCTTTTTATCAAAGAGAGTGGCCTCCTTCACTCGACCAGACCTAACTTTCGTTGTCTCTCTATAACTCATTCTTTTGTATGTAGGCACATGAAATACGGAGTTAGTATGAGACAAGGACGTTTTCTTTTCTGTTATCTTACATTTACACGTAGGTGTTTCGGAAACAGAATAAGAGGTGGAAGATTTGTACACATCAGGAAAGTTTTGAAGAGTATAGATTTGCTTAAAAGAACATGTTTTTCTTCTGAATAGGCTTTCCTTTCAGATTTCAGAGACGCAGTTAGATCGCCTCTTTTGTGAATTATCTCTGGAATATAAATGGAAGAATAAATGGGTTTGGCCTGTTCGGAAGTACCTTCCTGATTTTTGGGTCCAAAGGGCAAAATGAAGTCTGTAGTTCGCGGAGTGTTTATAGTTTTATAACTATCGTTCAGCTCCGCATAACTAAATGCAATTTGTGTCCAATTTTTGTTTCTCCTTTTCAGTTCTTTTGATATGATCACTTCTGTTGATTTAACAAAAGGCATAAGCTTTTTCAGGCTTAAGCCAAAGTGTTTAATGTCGTACAGAGGAACCACTTCATCTTTCTGTTGGATCGTTTTACTTTGGAACCCCAAACCTTCGCGAAAATTGTAGAATTCTACATCTTTCGGTTGGTTGAGAAAGATGATATGATCGGTTTGACCTCTTCTGGTAAGAAGGTCCTCCAATTGTTTGACCTTCTTATAGAGTCTAACGCATTCTTTAGTGATCAAGTCGTATTGAGAAGTGAGAAGATACGTTTACATGTTCTTCTTCACTATCCTTCAAATCTTTACTAACATCGCTAACCTATTTTTTGCTATTCTCTACCTTTTCTGCTAACTTTTTTACTTTAGATTCGAATAGGCTAATGATTCCTTGAGAATAGCTATCTCTTCATGTTGTTTGTTTAGTAAGGCGTAATTATTGTCAAAATTTCTTTTTCGTCCTGAGTAAGCCCTACGTTGCATGGAAAGCTTGTGTATTTTATGTCTCAGATCAACGAAATCTTTAGGGGATAGAGTGTATACCTCAAATTCGGAAGCGAGAGATCAGTTATGTCGGAGCCGAAGCCTAACGCTTCTTCATCTAACCCATAGTCCTTGCTCTTGACCATGAAGGCTTTTTCCTTCTTCTCCTCATCAGACGTGTCCTCAAGCCAATCCTCTTCCTCAGCTACCAGAACAATTCCTGCATTTTAGCGCTGGGAGAACTGAAGCTTCCTCTTGTAGTACTCACTGTCCTACGTCTTAGGTCTGTAGCAATCCTTAGCAAACTTACCCGGTTTGCCACATTTGAAGCATTTCTTTGAGCTTTAGTTTCCTTAGTCTCGGTTTCCTCGGGAGCGATGGTATTTTGTTTATCGCTGGAAGTTCGTTGTCTGTTGTAGGAAGATGATGATTTCTTGGGGAATTTCTTATTCACATCGTTGAGAGCATGGTCACTTGCTTCTTGAGATCGTTGAGTTCTTCGTCGGATTCAGAGTCCGAGTCTGCATTGTCCGAAGAGTCGGATAAGAATACTTGTTTTCCTTTAGAAGCCTTCGAGCTTTTGTTGGTAGGCTTGTTGGTCACGAGAGCAACGAGTTCCGCATAAGCATTTGTCTTTCTTTTGTCCTCGAAGTTTGACCGTTGGATGTTGATCTTCCTCATCTCATTGATAATAGTCAATAACCGAATGTATATTTCTCGAAGATCTTCCCCTTCCTTAGCTCTGAAGGAATCGTTGGCAATAAGAGTGCTTGATTTTTCGAATGGAAATATTAGTAGTCTAGTAAATTAGACGAATTTAAAAAAAAATTGGGTAAGGTTGTCCGATATTTGAAAAGCGGGTATTCCTGGACGAAATTTGAAAAGCGGGTAATCATGGCCGAAAGTTGAAAATCGTCGAGAGTTTTTAAAATCGGGTGAATTTCAGAGTTTAATTGCCCGAATATTAACTAAATTAGACTGCTTTTCGATGTGTTGAAGAATTTTCGGGGAAATGAGCTGAATTTCAGGGCACTGTTACATTCATCTACCCGAATATCAACACTGTGGCATAAATAAAAACGAGTTTCATGCTCGATTTTGGCTCAAATCTTTACAAAAACATGGCTAAAATCGATGCAAAAGAGTAGAAAATCACTCATAAATAGTTTATCAAGTTCTTTTGGGGATAATAACAGTAAAAACAGTTCAAAAACACCCAAATTGACAAGAAAAATTGAAAATGGAGTTCATGCTAGTCTCTGATTCAAATCACATCGAAATCGAACGAAACTTGATTCAAATCATTGTGATCGATCCAAGCTAGTCTCTGATACCACTTGTTGGTCCGTTAGTTACCAAACAAGGATCAAAAGAAAGCTTTAAAGCATCTATACTCTTATATTAATTGCGAGCACATGTTAAAAACCGTTAGATTTTGGTGTATCAATTTCAACAACTGGCTACCTTTTGGTGTATCCATTTGCACATTTTAATATAGCTGCCACCGAATAAAAATAGTAGAAATCGTCCATCACACACATATGGGTGTGTGCAATAATACTAGTAAAGATTGAATAACACCTCTTAGTGTGTGTTTCCTTTTGGAGAAGGTACAATGTGGCTTACTTTGAATTTCTTTTGACGAAAACCCTAAATGGGTAAAGGGGGCCTTATATACCACATATGTTGGTATATTTAGGCCCATATAAACTATCATATATTTACATATACAGGTCAGAGCAAGGCAATGCAATGCAATGATTTTACTTGACCACCACATTCATGAATGTTTGACAATTGAATACTTAAAAATAAACGATACTGGTGGAAAATTCTAGCAGATCACCACCTACAAATTGTTATTCTCCCAGATATAAGGCACAAGTGTGTGAATTTACGGTTACAAGATTTTAAATTGGCAACCGAATATAATTCAATTGTTTATATAATTACCTCCACGTAGAAATTATGCGGAGAAACAATTATCGACGAAAATATGTTGGAGAAAACATTCATCAAATTCCATCCATCGAATGTAGTATTACAACAATATTGGAGAGACAAATTAAAAAACATTCTGATCTAATTTCTTGTTATTGTTTTTGAGCAAAATAATGAGTTGCTTATGCAAAATCACAAATCCCGAACGACTGGTTCAATTGCACTCTCTAAAGAGAATGCAGTCCAATTGAATAATAAATGTCGAAACAATGATTGAGGACGTGGTTGTGGCTGTGGTGGATATCGTAGCAGTGGTCGTGGTTCAACCCGTGGACGTAGCCGCGGATATTATGGTGGTGGTTATCATAGGCATGGTGGTGGTCATCAAAATCCTCCTTAGAAGAGGAAACATTATGACGATAAAGATGAGAAGAAACACACTCAAAAAATGAGTTATGGTGAACAATGTTATCGTTACGATGGTTCGGGCAATTGGTCTCATAATTGTCGTACGTCTAATCATATAATCGAGTTATATCAAGAATCACAAAAGGGCAAAGAGAAGAAAGTTGAAATAAATTTCGTTCAAAGTGGATTGACCTCTGCTTCTTGTATTACTAATGAACACATTTCGATGCCGCGAATTTTCTAGTCATTTCGAATGAAGAAAACTGATCTACTATAACTTTATGTTCGTATAGTTATTATATGCTTAACTATTGTGTGATTTGCTTCGCATCAGTTGAAGTGTTGTATTAAGTTATCTGTATGTTTGTAATGTATCATTCGTGTCAATAATATATATATATATAATGATAATTGTGTTTGTTTATAAAGGAATTTATCTTATGGACACGGCCATGTGCAATGGAGAATTATGTCTTGCAGAGTGTGCTAAAGGTAATACGATTTTGAAAGATAAGAAATATTTCAATCAAATAGATAAGAAAGATGCAAGTGATATTACTATATTGGGCATCAAATATAGTTAAAGGCTAAAAAAGAGCCAATGTTTATTGCAAGAGGAACAAGATTGATAAATTAAAATGTCTTATAAGTCACAAATAAATTTATTAAGCTTTACATCAGTTAGGCATAACGGATGTCATGTTGAGATTGCAGAAAAGGGAGATATAGAATATTTGCAAATCACAAAAGTGTGTTCGAATGGTAAAGAAAAATTGTGGAAACATTACCTTCTTTTGACTCCGGGTTATACTATTTGTATCTTAAGACAATTGAATCGCATGCTATCCAGACATGATAATAATACATTTAATGTTTGGCATGACCAGTTAGGCCATCACGGTTAAATTATGATACAACAAATAATTGAAAATTCACATGTGCATTTAATGAAGAACCTGAAGATTCTTAAATATAATGAATTATCATGTGTTCCTTGCTCCCAAAGGGATGTTAATTTATGAATATATAATATTTTTGGAGCGTATACAAGGTGATATTTGTGGACTCACATCCATCATGTGGACAGATAATTTATTGTATTAATTGATGTATGAACTAGATAATCTCATGTATATTTGTTATCAATGCGACATACTGTTTGTAAGGTTGCTTGCTCAATTAATTGATTAAAAGCATATATCACAGACTATTCGGTAAAGAAAACATGTCTTCATAATTTTGGTGAATTTACTTACAAAACATTTAACGATTATTGCATGTTTATTAGAATTCATGTCGAGCATCATGTGCCACATGTCAATACACAAAACAATATTGCATAATCATTAATTAAACGACTGCAAACTATATTACAGACATCGGCACCAGTCCACATCACGGCCAACAAGTTATCATGATATCTTCCCTATACAAACGGTTTATGATTAAGAACGAGATATTCCCATCTAAGAGTTTTTGGACATGCAGTATAAGTCCCATTCCAATTGCTCCACCACAATGCACTAAGGTAGGACAACAAAGAAGAATGTGAATATATGTCGGATTTTAATCTGTAGCGATAATAAGATATTTAGAACCTCTAACTGTATATTTATTTAAGGCTAGATATCATTTCGATGAAGTGAAATTTCCAACATGATGGGGAGAAAATAAATAGCTGGAAAGAAATATAAGTTGGAACAACTTATCGTTGAATCATCATGATCCTCGAATAAAAGAATACTTAATGTCAAAAGATAATTCATTTACAAAATTTAGTCAATCAATTGTCAGATACTTTTATTAACCAAAAAAGACTGACTAAGTCACACATGTTGATCATGCTCTTATAAAAATCGATGTTTTGGCGGAACGTACAAATCAGAATGACGAGCCCAAACCACAACTGATGCGTGGTAAACCATCTTGTTCCAATGATAAAAATCCTCGAAAAGAAAGGAGCATATAATAAGAATGGTCCAATGGAGGATTTATCGACTCTAGAAAGACTCAGTGTGCATAAATTATTATGAGAATGAAACCCAGGTACCTGAAAATAGTGATGATATGAAGACTCGATAAACATACCCAAAATTGAATTAGATGGAATCGAGAAAAAGTCAACGTTGACGATATATTCTCATTTAACGTAGCGCTACAAGAGTTTAATGGGAATGATGATCATAAACCACTATTACAAAAATGGATTATGGGCGACGGTTTATAGGCGACGCCTAGAGCTCTGACACCCATAACACGACAATAAGTGTCGGTCATCCTTGAGTATAGGAGACGGTTGTTGTCAAGTAAGGGCGACGGTTTTAACAACCGTCCCATATACCCTATTATGGGCGACAGTTGTAACAACAGTCGCATATACGTGACAATATGCGACTATTATTGCAAAAACCGTCTCTATACTACGCTTTAGGCGACGGTTTTTGTAACAACCTCCACGTATACTTGTATTTTAATTTTTTATATATTTTATTTAATTTTCTATTTCACAATAATCAAACAACAATCTAACCAACAATTCGATCAACAATTCAATCTTCCGATCGACCAAACAATTCAATCAAATAAATAAATCAACAATTAATTAACCATTCCAATCCAATAATTCAACAAAGTTGAGAATACATATCACCAATGAGTAACAATAAAGAGACCAAAAACCAATCATATATAAAACGGAAAAGCACTAGCGGGCCTCTTAGACATTTCAGATCCTTAGCCAACTTTGACTTAGTTGCACGCTCTTTCTTGGAATATGTTTTGTTTCAGCTTTGGATCTTCCTTCTTTCATTTTTTTCTCTAAAGAACAAGGTTTAGCTGCATACAGAAACAATGGCAGCGGATAAAGAACGACTTACGAATGAACTCAAAAACATAGCAGACAATCGAAGAACTTCAAGTCTTAAAGAGTAACGAATATATAAACAAACAACAGAAACAAAAACCACCGATTGGTTACTTAATCTTTAGTACGAGAATCGAAAAGTGCCATAAGCTCGAATGAGAGCAGATCATGAGCGTTCGAATTGAATATGAGGCATGTGCTCTTCTGCGCAAAGTTTCTGCAAAAGCCGTAAGCAACTTTACTTTGGATATAAAACACACGGGATAAACGCGAAACATTTATACGAGACAATAATCAGATCTAAATATAGTAATGAAAATCACATGCTATCAACAAATGGCACGAAAGTTCATAACAGACATGTAAGGTTAATATACTTGCACATGAAAGCCATGATTTTTTACAGGGGCATCATCACTTACCGGAAAAATATCGATCATCTTATGAACTACAAGAAAATAAAATATGAATATATTATATTGTATAAAACATGAAAACAAAGCCAAACCGATTACCCGATTATATCTAGCCTGCTACCCCTCCAAGTATCCCGAGCCGTTGCCCTGACCACCTCATTCCTCGTCACCAACACCCTCGAGCCAAGCCGACTCGCTGTCACGGACTCGAAGGCGCGGGACGGTGGAGAAGTCATGGTTGACGGTGGAGCAAGAGAGAATGAGGGAGGTAACGAGACGAGAGCTGATGTCGAATGGGGAGCTACCAAGGTGCAAGGTGCGGAAGAAGAGAGTTAAGGGGCCAAGCATTTGGGCCGGGCTGACGAGAGATGGGCTGGGATGATTATTTTAGTATTACTATTGGGACTTCTTGTTATAAGCCCAATTATGCCATGACTATTTATGCTCTTTTGCAACGTGAATGAAGGCATGAAAAATGAACCCTAATCTCTTCTCATCTTTGTCTTCTTCTTCTCAACTCCTTTTCTTCTTCTAATCCTTCCTTATCCTCTTCTTATACATATAAATATTTACAGTAAAGCACAGGAAATTACTTCACGTACCAAATATCGATCGTAAAATAAACACATGCCTTACATTTTATACAAATATATCCACAACTATTACAGTGGTATCAGAGCTCTCAGTCCTCAGCAGATGGCAGAACACACCAGATCCAAGGATCATCAAAGGAGCACAAGAAACTTGAGCTGAAGATGAACCAAGCGGTGAGCGAGTTTCGTTCGGAAATGAACAGGAGGGAAGCTGCAGAGGAGAAGATATGGGGTCAGTTTACCATTACACAAATGGAGATGACTAACAAGTTGGAGAAGGTAGGTGATGATCTAAATGGCAAAATCGAAGGTCTTACTAACGCTATTGGCAACATCCAGATCCAGCTGCAGAGCCTCGGCGGATCGATTTTGGGAGCTCACCCAAATAATCAGGTCCTACTAGGACCAAGTAACACAACCCCACCACACCATGTCCCTGTTCATGGCTTGATCGCAGCCGCCCAGAATACACCCATTCCAAATGGGCCCAATCATATGCTACAGATTTTCCAAGGTTTGATGGGACCAACCCGAGGACCTGGATGCTTAAATGTGAGGGCTATTTCCGCTTGATGCCAAATATTCCCGACCAGCAGAAGGTAATCATGGCGGCTATGCATGTTGAAGGGAAAGCTGCCTCGTGGTACCAGAATTTAGCAAACAAGGAGTTCCAGTTGAGCTGGGAACAATTTTTGGGGCTGGTTTCAGCTAGATTCGAGGAGCTCAAGGAGACTAATATTATCGAGGAATTCAATAAACTTAAACAATGTGGGTCCTACAACGATTATGTTGAACATTTTGAAGAATTAAAGGTGTGTATGCAGATGTTTAATAACATGGAATATTCAAAAGAATATTTTATAGCCAGCTTCATTAGTGGCTTAAGTGAGGAGCTGCAAAACTTTGCTATGATGTTTGAAACAAAGTCCCTTCAGGAGACAATCAATTTGGAAAGGATGCAACTACACACTCTGGAGGCTATAGCCAAGAGGGGCAGAGGATTGAGCAGGGGCCCCAATCCATCCTACACTACCCATAAGAAGGTTGAAGGTGCTGCAAATCAGCTGGTAGTGAGGCCAGGGGGGCTGAAGCCTCCTACCAAACTGCTTACTGCTGCAGAAATGGCGGCCAGAAGGGAGAATGGCTTATGTTATAATTGCAATGAGGTTGTTATCCCTGGGCACAGGTGCAAGAACAGAATAGCATATTTGATAATAACTGAGGATGAAGAGCTCTCATGCATTCAGGAGATCATGAATGAAACATGAGCAACGGAAGAAGAAGTACTGTTTTCAGCTACTACCTCACTGGGAAAGGCAGGGCCCAATACTATGAAGGTGATTGGGAATTGCAAGGGGCAGAAGCTAAGCATTATGATAGATTCTGGAAGCTCACATAGCTTCCTGATAAGCAGTACTGCTGATAGGCTCAATTGCTTACTGGAACCAGTGAAACCCATTGTTGTGAAGGTGGCAAATGGGCACTAGAGTAATATGCAGACCAAAGGGTTTAGGTGGAGCATGGGAGGTGAGGAGTTCTGTCATCCCTTAAGGGTTTTGCAGAATGAGGGGGTGACATGATCCTAGGTGGCGATTGGATGAGAGTCTGTACCCCAATCAAGTTTGATTATGATTGTATGACATTCACACTGAAGTTAGGAGGAAGGAAGGTAAAGATACAAGCTCTGACCAGTGAAGCCAGATACAAGATAATTACAGGACCTGCCCTGTTCAGACTATCCAAGAATTTAAGTACAGTGAAGTGGAGGGAGCTTATGTGGTAGTTCCTAACCATCCAGAGACTGATACAGTAGAGGAGCATCCTGAGATCTCTGAATTACGGTCTGAATTTGGGAGTGTCTTTGCTGAACCCAGGGGATTACCACCATCAAGAGGGGTGGAACATCAGATCACCCTTAAAGCTGGGAGCATTCCAAGACAGCTTGGTCCATATAGGACGTGCCATGTACATAAGGATGAGATTGAAAAGCTGATCAAGGAAATGTTGCAGGCTGGTATTATTCAGCACAACAAAAGTGCCTTTTCTTCACCAGTAATCCTAGTGAAGAAGAAAGATGGGACATGGAGGATGTGTGTGGACTATAGATACTTAAATGGGCTAACCCTCAAGCATGATTATCCCATACCAGTGAAATATGGTTTACTGGATGAACTACAAGGGGCCCGAGTGTTCACAAAAATTGATCTAAGGTCAGGCTATTTTCATATTCTGGTGAGGTCTAAAGATAGGCATTTGACAACATTTAAGACACATAATGGGCATTTTGAATTCCTGGTGATGCCTTTTGGGCTGTGCAATGCTCCAGCAACATTTCAGTCACTGATGAATCATGTTTTTCAGGACTTCTTGAGGAGGTTTGTACTAGTATTCTTTGATGATATACTAGTATATAGCAAGGACTGGGAGGAGCACATATGGCACCTTGGGGTGGTGTCGCAGAAACTTAAAGAGAATGTATTATATGCAAAAAGGAGCAAATGCCAGTTTGGGCAGAGGCAAATAGAATATTTGGGCCACATTATTTCTGAGAAAGGAGTATCTACAGACCCATCCAAAGTGGCCTGCATGAGGGAATGGCCCAGGCCCAACAACATCAAGCAACTAAGGGGATTCTTGGGTTTAACTGGTTATTACAGAAGATTTGTCAAGGGTTATGGTCAAATCAGCAAACCCCTGACAAATTTTCTCAAGAAAAATTGTTTTAGGTGGAATTAAGAGGCTGAAAAAGCATTTACAGAGCTGAAGGTAGCTGTATCCATCACTCCTGTTCTAGCGATGCACGATTTCAGCAAGACCTTTATCATTGAAACAGATGCCAGTGGAACTGGAGTGGGGACAGTGTTGATGCAAGAGGGCAGACCACTCGCTTTCATGAGCAAAGGATTGTCCAAAAAGAATCAGGCCTTATCTATTTACGAGAGGGAGTTCCTAGCTGTTGTTATGGCAGTTCAGAGTTGGAGGCAATATTTGGAAGGCCACAAATTTATTATTAGGACGGACCAGGAAGCCCTCAAATATCTGATGGATCAGAAGGTTCTCCCACCCATGCAACAGAAGTGGATGGCCAAGTTGTTGGGGTTTGATTATGAAATTAAGTATAAAAGAGGGCTGGAGAATAAAGCAGCATATGCACTCTCTAGGAGGGAAGATGACCCTGTCACCTTTGGCATCACTACCATCATACCCAGCTGAATACAAAGGGTAACCCAAAGCTAACAGGGAGATCCACAGATGGAAGAGATTCTCGCTGCTAAAGCAGTGGATCCCACTGCCTACCCATTACACTCCATCATTGAAGGTATAATTGGTATAAAGGCAGGTTAATAGTGGGAAAGGACACTGATCTCAGGAGGGATATCATAGCAGTAGTGCATGATTCTTCTGTGGTGGCCATTCAGGAATACAGGGCACCCATGCCAGGCTGAAGAGGCTGTTTTATTGGCCAAGAATGAAGGCTGCTGTGGAGGAATGGGTTACAGGATGTGAGGTTTGCAGCAGGAATAAAGCCGACCACAACCCATATGCTGGGCTCTTGCAACCACTGCCCATACCTAATCAAGCATGGTCTCACATCACCATGGACTTTGTGGAGGCGTAGCCCAAATCATAGGGTAAAGATACAATCCTAGTTGTGGTGGATAGGCTCACAAAGTATGCCCACTTCATTGCCCTATCACACCCATACAGTGCTGAGACTGCTAAGGTGTTCTTATCCCAGATTTATAAACTCCATGGTCTGCCTAACACTATTGTATCGGACAGAGACAAGGTGTTTACGAGCCATTTTTGGAAGGAACTATTTCAGAGGCTAGTTAAACTTGTCAACAGCCTATCACCCTCAGTCTGATGGCAAAACAGAAAGGGTAAATCAATGCCTTGAAAACTATCTAAGGTGTATGACATGGGAATTTCCTAAGAAATGGTTGCAATGGCTTCCTTTAGCTGAGTTTTGGTATAACACTAACTACTATACCAGCTTAAAGGTCACACCTTTCCAGGCCCTATATGGTTATCTTCCCCCCCCCCCTCCCCAATTCGCTATTGAACCCTATTTGGGTACTGCAACTACGGGTCCAAGTGATTTCATGCAAGAAAGATCGGATCTTTTAAGATCATTGAAAGAGAACCTTGTCGCAGCACAACAGCGCATGAAGTTTTATGCAGACAAGAAAAGGCAAGAGAGGAGCTTTGATGTAGGAGATAAGGTATACCTTAAACTGCAGCCGTTCCGCCAAAATTCGGTGGCATTACGTCGCAATCAGAAGCTATCTGCATGCTACTTTGGGCCCTTCAAGATCTTAGACAAAATCGGACCAGTGGCGTACAAGCTGGACCTTCCTGGCGAGGGTAAGATCCATCTGGTCTTCCACGTGTCACTCCTGAAGAAATTCGTCAGCCCTAGGATTACACCGTCGACTGTCTCGATTACTCCGACTCAAATATTTGGAAAAAGAACGATCTTTAGGAGGGGAAGGGCCGTACCTCAAGTGCTCGTGCGATGGACAAACGGAGGAGCAAAGGAGGAAAGCTGGGAAGACGAGAAATATCTACGCTCCAGATTCCCACAGCTTGATCCTTGGGGACAAGGATTCTCATCGGGGGGGGGGGGGGTATTGTCACGGACTCGGAGGCGCGGGCGGTGGAGGAGGCATGGATGACGGTGGAGCAAGAGAGAATGAGGGAGGTAACGAGATGAGAGCTGTTGTCGTATGGGGAGCTACCAAGGTGCGGAAGAAGAGAGTTTAAGGGGCCAAGCATTTGGGCCGGGCTGACGAGAGATGGGTTGGGATGATTAACTCAATTGGGGCCTAGTTATTTTAGTATTACTATTGGGACTTCTTGTTATAAGCCCAATTGTGCCATGACTATTTATGCTCTTTTGCAACGTGAATGAAGGCATGAAAAATTAACCCTAATCTCTTCTCATCTTTGTGTTCTTCTTCTCAACTCCTTTTCTTCTTCTAATCCTTCCTTATCCTCTTCTTATACATATAAATGTTTACAGTAAAGCACAGAAAATTACTTCGCTTACAAAATATCGATCATAAAATAAACACAGGCACTACGTTTTATACAAATATATTCACAACTATTACACTCGCTTCCCTGACGCGCCGACAACATCAACCCAAATCATTGAAAGCAGCATCCCACACCATATAGCATGCTGCGGCCCCCCCAAATTCATTGAGGCATTTTACCGAACAGTTGAAGGGCACTCACAAACAGCTCAGCCTCTCCACCCACTCCACCCATCTTCGACCCGACCAGAAGCAGTCCCGACGCATACCGCAACCATACCGTCGCAAAAATGGAAAAAAAAACAAAAATAAAATAAATTGTTTCGTTTGAGAACCGATACCGCAGCCCAATGTAACAGCCTTGGGTGGATAATATATTTTTTGGGTATTTTCTGTTATAATTATATAAAAAAGCGGATGAGAAATCAGATGAAGAAGGGGTTGAGAGGAAGAAGACAAGATAGAAGATTATGGTTTAACTTCTTTGGATAAAGTAGCCAAAAACAGATACATCGTCCCTTTAACAGCAAAACAAAACATACTTGGGCTAATAATAATGATAATGCCCAAAACATAACCAGGCCTATTAACAATATTAATTTCAGCCCAAACCATCTCGGGTCAATCCGCCACAAATCCTCTCGCTCTTATTCCTCTTCGTACGCTTTTTGGTCTGACCCCATCATCTCTTTCGGCCGCCCCTCTCTCTCTCAGCTCATTACCTTCGCTCGCCGAATTAGGGTTCATGACAATACCCCCGATTGAGCAAATTCTTGTCCCCAAGGATCTGATCTAGGGAATTTGGCCTGTAAGTATTTCTCGTCCTCCCAGGCAACGTCGTGTCACGGACCAGGCCCCTGCTGGTGGTGGAGATGGTGAGGCGACAGGCAAGTGCTGAAGGAGCGGGAACTATGAAGGATGCTAAGTGGGGTGCGACTAAGCAGAGGAAAGCGAGATCTAAGGGAGCTAACATCTGGGCTGGACTCATGAGGGATGGACTGGGCTGACGTTATTGGGCCGAGATATTATTTTGTTATAATTTGGGAATTGTCACGGACCAGGCCCCTGCTGGTGGTGGAGATGGTGAGGCGACGGGCAAGGGAAGTGCTGAAGGAGCAGGAACTATGAAGGATGCTAAGTGGAGTGCGACTAAGCAGAGGAAAACGAGATCTAAGGGAGCTAACATCTGGGCTGGACACATGAGGGATGGACTGGGCTGACGTTATTGGGCAGAGAATGTTATTTTGATATAATTTGGGGTATTACGTGAGCCCAAATTATTTCATATCATATTTAATGAAAAAGTAGCATTCTACGAGGATTATGATGAAATTAACCTAATTCATCTGCCTCCTTCTTGTCTTCTTCCTCTTATCTTCTTCTTCTTTTCTTCTAATATTCTATCCAATTTTCAATGTTACATACAACGCAATTTCACAGCATACACATTCAGAAATGACAAAAATAGTTGCACAATACCCAATAGCTTTACACATTATCCATTCGCATTCACATTCACTCATATATTAGCCAGTATATGTGTTGTTTGCCAAGAAAGGGAAATGCCAATTTGGGCAGAGGCAGATAGAGTACTTGGGACACATTATCTCAGAAGAAGGAGTAGCTATTGACCCGAATAAGATAGCGTGCATGAAGGATTGGCCAACCCCCATCAATATCAAACAGTTGAGAGGTTTTCTAGGACTGACTGGTTATTACCGAAGGTTTATTAGGGGCTATGGGCAGATTAGTAAGCCTTTAACCAATCTGCTAAAAAAGAATTGCTTCAGTTGGACTAATGAAGCAGAAGATTCATTTCAGGAGCTTAAGAGGGCTATGATTACTGCACCAGTTTTAACCATGCCAAAATTTTCACAGCCTTCTATTCTGGAAACTGATGCTTGTGGTGTTGGGGTAGGGGTTGTGTTGATGCAAGAAGGGAAACCCATTTCCTACATGAGCAAATGGTTGTCTCAGAGGAACCAAGCCCTCTCAATATATGAGAAGGAATTCTAGGCAGTTGTGATGACAGTCCAAAAATGGAGGCACTACCTAGAGGGTCACAAGTTCATCATTAGAACTGATCAAAGGGCCCTCAAATGTCTGTTGGATCAGAAGATTCTTTCACCCCTCCAACAGAAATGGATGGCAAAACTACTGGGCTATGACTACGAGATACATTACAAGAAAGGAACAGAAAACAAGGCCGCTGATGCCTTGTCAAGAAGGGAGAAGGAACCAGCCGTCTATGGCATCACCAAAGTGATACCCAACTGGGTGAACAAGGTTATTGACAGCTATCAAGGGATTCACTGCTTACGGACATCCTCACTGCCAAGGCACTAGACCCTACAGCTTATCCCTTCACATAATTACTGATGGGGCCATCAGATACAAAGAGAGGCTTGTGGTAAGAGATGATCCTAAACTTAAGGAAGAAATCATCTCTTCCATACATGGACATCTGTAGGAGGCCATTCAGACATATATGGGACATATGTACGGTTGAAAAGGCTATTTTTCTGGCCTAAGATGAGGGCTGATGTTGAGGGATGAGTCAGACAGTGTGACACATGCAACAAGAGCAAAGCAGATCATAGTGCTTATGCAGGGCTTTTGTAGCCACTGCCGATTCCCTCCCAAGCCTGGACACATATATCAATGGACTTTGTGGAGGGGTTGCCTAAATCTGAAGGGAAAGATACTATTTTGGTGGTGGTGGATAGGCTAACAAAGTATGCCCACTTTGTTGCACTCTCTCACCCATACACAGCTGAAACTATAACCAAGGTGTTTATTGCACACATATACAGACTCCATGGTCTACCTGCAACCATAGTTTCAGATAGAGACAAGGTGTTTACCAGTCATTTTGGAAGGAGCTGCTTGGGAGACTTAATGTCAAGCTCAACATGTCCACTGACTATCATCCTCAAACGGATGGGCAGACTGAAAAAGTGAACCAGTGCCTAGAGA
Source organism: Linderniella brevidens (assembly GCA_004919715.1). Classification (NCBI taxonomy): domain Eukaryota; kingdom Viridiplantae; phylum Streptophyta; class Magnoliopsida; order Lamiales; family Linderniaceae; genus Linderniella; species Linderniella brevidens. The sequence goes on along the minus strand of SWDC01000153.1, from coordinate 9,746,947 downwards.
CCTACTTGAGGTGCATGACTAGTACACATCCAAAAGAATGGTGTCAGTGGCTGCCTCTAGGTGAGCTATGGTACAACACCAATTACCACACCAGCATATGGTTACAAACCTCCTTAATTTCCCTTGGAACCCTATCTGGGTATTACAACTAAAGGGGTTGGGAACGTTTTGCAAGAAAGGTCTGATCTTTTACAGACTCTTAAGGAAAATCTGGTCCTAGCTCAAAATAGGATGAAGGTGTATGCTGATCAAGGGCGGCAAGAACGAAACTTTGAGGTAGGGGAAGAAGTATACCTCAAATTGCAACCATTTCGCCAAAATTTCGTGGCTCTGCAGAGAATTCTGAAGCTCAGCTCTCGTTATTTCGGTCCTTTCAAGATCCTTGAGAAGGTGGGGCCGGTTGCGTATAGGCTGGATCTACCTCCCGAAGCGAAGATCCACCGACCTTCCATGTTTCCCTCCTAAAGAAGAGCATACGCTCTAAGGCGACACCTCCACCAACCCTGCCAGAGAGAGATGACAAAGGCGAATTTTTAGTCGAACCAGTGGAGATTTTGTCTAAGAGGGTTCGGGATCGAAGAGGGAAGGCCATACCTCAATTGCTGGTTAGGTGGACAAACAGGATCTCTCAGGACGCGACCTGAGAGGATGAGAGCTACATACAGGCAAAATTCCCGAAATTGAAACCTTGGGGACAAGGTTTGTCTCAGGCCGGGGGTATTGTCACGGAGCAGACCCCTGCTGGTGGTGGAGATGGAGTGGCGACGGGCAAGGGAATTGCTGAAGGAGCGGGAACTATGAAGGATGCTAAGTGGGGTGCGACTAAGCAGAGGAAAGCGAGATCTAAGGGAGCTAACATCTAGGCTGGACTCATGAGGGATGGACTGGGCTGACGTTATTGGGCCGAGAATGTTATTTTGATATAATTTGGGATATTACCTGAGCCCAAATTAGTTTCTATCATATTTAATGAAACAGTAGCATTGTACGAGGATTATGATGAAATTAACCTAATTCCTTTGCCTCATTCTTGTCTTCTTCCTCTTATCTTTTCTTTTCTTCTAATATTCTATCCAATTTTCACTGTTACATACAACGCAATTTCACAGCATACACATTCAGAAAATACAAAAATAGTTGCACAATACCCAATAGCTTTACACGTTATCCATTCGCATACACATTTACTCATATTTAGCCAGTATTTAACACGTCGCTTGGTCCACCGTTTGACCACTGCACCAGCAGCTGCGGTATGGCTTCGCCCTTCCTAAAGATCGTTCTTTTATCCAAGATTTGGGTTGTTACAATCACAAAATTGCCTTTTGTCATCCGTCTCACGCAATATATGCGAGGGTCTTGCCCTAGGGCTGAGGGCTTTCTTCAGCAAGGACACGTGGAATGTCGGGTGAATCTTGGCCTCTGGTGGTAAGTTCAGCCGATACGCCACATTTCCTATCTTCTCCACGATCTCAAAGGGGCCAAAGTAACGAGCAGACAACTTCAAGTTCCTCCGCAAGGCAACGGAGTTCTGTCTGAAAGATTGAAACTTTAGGTAAATTTTCTCGCCCACTGCAAAGTTTCTTTCTTGCCTTTTCTTGTCCGCGTGTATCTTCATCCTTTGCTGCGCTTGGGATAAATAGTCCTTCAGCGAACACAAGAGATCTGACCTTTTTTGCACAAAATTGCTAGCCTGTGTAGTCACAGTTCCCAAATATGGTTCCATAGCAAATTGGGGTGGCAAGTACCCATATAGGGCTTGAAAGGGGGTAACTTTAATACTGGTATGGTAAATGGTATTATACCAGAATTCGGCCAAGGGTAACCATTGAATCCACTTCTTTGGGTGCTCACGAGTCATACAACTCAAATAAGTCTTTAGGCACTGATTTACTCTCTCGGATTGGCCATCTGATTGTGGGTTATAGGCAGTAGTAATGTTTAACTTGACCTTGAATATCCTAAATACCTCCTTTCATAACAAACTCGTAAACACCTTGTCCTGGTCAGATACATACTAGTGGGTAAACCATGAAGCCTGTAGATTTGGGATATGAACACCTTGGCTATTGATTCAACAGTGTAGGGATGTGAAAGGCCAATGAAGTGGGACTACTTCGTGAGCCTTTCCACCACCACTAGGATGTTGGTCTTACCTTCAGACTTAGGCAGCCCTTCCACAAAGTCCATGGTAATGTGTGTCCTGCTTGCTTTGGAATAGGAAGAGGTGCAAGAGCCCAGCATATTTGCTGTGGTCTGCTTATTCTGGCTGCAAACCTCACACCTTTATACCTGATCCACCACATCCAGCTTCATTCTAGGCTAATAGAATAGTCTCTTGAACCTCACACATAGGTGTCATTTATACCTGAATGTCCCCCCACTGAGGTATCATGCAGGGCAACTATGATTTCATTCCTCAGATCACTATTATACCCAACCATAAGCTTGCCGTTGTACCTTATAACCCCCTTAATAATAGAATGCAGGGGATAGGCAGTAAGGTCTACAGCCTTGGCAGTAAGGATCTCCACAAGATGGGTATCCTTCTGATAGCTGTCAATTATCCTTTTCACCCAGCTTGGAATTATGGTAGTAATTCCAAAGGAAATGGGTTCCTCCTCCCTTCTCGAAAGGGCATCTGCTGCCCTGTTTTCCATACCCCTTTTGTATTGTATCTCATAATCATAGCCTAACATTTTTTCCATCCATTTCTGTTGGAGTGCAGAAAGCACCTTCTGATCCATTAGATATTTGAGGGCCTCTTGGTCAGTTCTTATGATAAACTTGTGGCCTTCCAAATATTTCCTCCATTTCTGAACTGCCATGACTACTGCTAGTAACTCCCTTTCATAGATAGATAGAGCTTGATTCCTTTTTGATAGCCCCTTGCTCATGTATGCAATGGGTTTGCCTTCCTGCATCAGTACAGCCCCCACCCCATGCCCACTAGCATATGTCTCTATGATGAAAGGCTTAGTGAAATCAGGCATGGTCAAGATTGGTCTACTGGTCATTGCTGTTTTCAGTTCTGTAAAGCACTTTTCTGCCTCTATTGTCCTCTCAAAACTGTTTTTCTTTATGAGGTTAGTCAAGGGTTTGCTAATATGTCCATACACTTTGACAAACCTTCTGTTACGCCCAAGAAACCTCTCAGTTGATTGATGTTGCATGACCTAGGCCACTCCACCATACAAGATACCTTACTAGGATCAGTTGCCACTCCTTCAGAAATAATGTGGCCAAGATACTTAATTTGGTTTTGCCCAAACTGGCACTTGCTCCGCTTTGCATATAAGCTGTTCTGCCTCAGCAGTTGCACCACCACCTTAAGGTGTTCCAAATTTCCCCTAACTCTGGTTGTACACTAGTATATCATCAAAGAATACTAGTACAAACTTCCTCAAATGTTCCTGAAACATCTGGTTTATGAGTGACTGAAAGGTGACCGGTGCATTGCATAACCCAAATGGCATCACAAGGAACTCAAAGTGTCCATTGTGTGCCTTAAAGGCTGTTAGGTGTCTGTCTTCAGTCTTCATTAGTATCTGAAAATAGCGTGACCTGAGGTCAATCTTGGTAAACACCCTTGATCCCTTCAACTCATCTAGTAGATCATCAATCATAGGAATTGGATAGTCATGCTCTACAGTCAGACTGTCCAGGTACCTGTAGTCCACACACATACGCCAAGTACCACCATTTTTCTTCACTAAAATAACTGGTGACGAATAAGAGCTCTTGCTGTGTAGTATAATCCCAGCTTCCATCATCTCCTTGATTAACTTTTCAATCTCATTTTTGTGTGCATGACAAGTTCTGTAAGGTCATATCTGCTTGGGTGGGTGTGCTCCCAGGTTTGAGGGTGATTTGGTGTTCGATTCCCCTTAGTGGAGGTAATCCCTTAGGTTCTTCGAATACATCCTTGAATTGAGTAAGTATCTTTGTAATCTGTGGAGGCTCTTCGCATGGTTCTACCTCAGTGGGCCGTGGTACCAACATATATGCTTCTTCCACCTCTTGCACACCTGGTGATTGAGATAGTTTGTATAGTTCAGGCCCAGTAACCATTCTGCACCTAACCTCTGCAGTTTGGGCCTGTATTTTCACCTTCCTTCCCCCTAACCTCAAGGAGAAAGTCATGCACTCATAGTCAAACTTGATCAGGGTGCAGGTTCTCATCCAATCCCCTCCTAATATGATATCACAACCCTCATTCTGTAGGATCCTCAGTGGGTGTTCCAACTCCTCTTCACCCATCTTCCACCTGAAATCTGTAGTTTGTAACGTGCTCTTCAATTTCTGCCCATTTGCCACCCTTACTACAATTGGTTTAACTGAGGTTAGTGAGCAACTAAGCTCCTCCGCAGTCTTAGCTCTTAGAAAGCTCAAGGAGCTGCCAGAATCAATCAATATGGGCCGCACCTTCCCCATTCCAACTCCAAGTACCTTCATAGTATTTGGCCCACCTTTTGCTTTTAGAAGTTGTAGCAGAGAACAATATCTCCTCTGTCACTTCTTCTGGCTCAAGGTTAGCTCCTGGATGCAGGACAACTCCTCATCTTCTGTCATAATAACATAAGCCATCATATTCTTGCATCTATGCCCCGGGGTGAATATTTCATCACAATTATAACATAGTCCCCTCTCCCTCCGAGCTGTCATCTCGGCTGCTGTTAGCAACTTGGTAGGGGGCTTAGGATTCCCTGGCCTTAGGGCCTGCTGGTTCGCCACGACATCACTCCTTCTAACTGGTGCATTAGCAGCACTAGGTACCCTATTATGCCCTCTACCTCTTGGAAATAGCTTCCAATGTATTCAACTGCATCCTGCCCATATTTGGTCTCAAACATCATTATGAAATTCTGAAGCTCCTCAGTCAACCCACTGATGAAGCTTGCTCTGAAATATTCTTCAGAGTATTCCCTGTTGTTGAACATCAACATACAAGCCTTAAGCTCTTCAAACTTGTCTACATAGTCACTGCATGAACCACCTTGCTTCAGCTTGTTAAATTCACCAATAATCTTAACCTCTTTCAGTTCCTCAAACCTTGATGACACAAGGTTCAAGAACTGCTCCCAACTTAGTTGTATCTGCCTGCTGGCCATATTCTGATACCATGAGGAGGCCTTCCCTTCAAAATGCATGGCTGCCATTATAACCCTCTGATGACCAGGTATACTTGGCACCAAGTTAAAGTAACCCCCACATTTAAGGATCCAAGACATGGGATTAGTTCCATCAAACTTGGGAAAATCAACCCGATGAATAGGGTTGGGGTTAGCTCCAAGATTTTGGGTATTACCGGTCTAGCCTGTGTTTTGGGACAGCATAGGTGGGGTCATCTGTAGCTGGGAGTGGGCAGTGAGTGGGTTCTGGGACATATGCGGGTGCGGAGGTTGGGCATTGTGTGGAGGAGTTCCCAGAATTGACCTATTATTGATCCTTGACTGTTGCTACTGGTTTTGTGAAATATTGATGGCTCGGGTCAAATTTTCGAGTTTATCATTAAGATCATCGCTGATCTTCTCCGTCCCGTTGGTCATCTCCATTTGTATAATGGTAAACTGACCCCATATCTTCTCCTCTACAGCTTCCCTCCTAACTATTTCCGATTGGAACTCGCCCAAAACATGGTTCATCTTCAGCTCAAGTTTCTTATGCTCCTCTAGATGATCCTAAGACCTGGTGTGCTCTGCCATTCTGCCGAGGACTGAGAGCTCTGATACCAATGTAACAATCTTGTGTGGATAATATATTTTTTAAGTATTTTCTATTATAATTATATACGTATAAGAAAGGGGTTGAGAAATCAGATGAAGAAGGGGTTGAGAGGAAGAAGACGAGATAGAAGATTAGGGTTTAACTTTTTTGGATAAAGCAACCAAAAACAGATACATCGTCCCTTTAACAGCAAAACAAAACATACTTGGGCTAATAATAATGATAATGCCCATAACATAATAACCAGGCCCATTAACGATTTTAATTTCAGCCCAAACCATTACGGGTCAATCTGCCCCAAATCCTCTCGCTCTTATTCCTCTTCTTACGCTTTTTGGTCTGACCCCATCCAACAATCTCCTTCCAATCATCTCTGTCGGCCGCCCCTCTCTCTCTCAGCTCATCACCTTCGCTCGCCGAATTAGGGTTCATGACACCCAGCCGAAGCCCCGCACCAGAAGGCCCGCCTCAACCCTCTCGCGCCACCAGCCCCCTCGCAGCCTCCAAGTGGCAGACCTCCACCTTATCGCACCACCAGGCCTTTGCCCTCCCATCGTTCCACCAAGTCATAGCCGCTCTCCGTCGCTCGTCGTCGCCCATCAGCGCCCACCACAGTGGAGAGAGTATGTTAGTAGAGGGTGAGGTTTCCGTGGAGGAAAGAAGAGAGGAGTAGAGAGAGAGAGAGAGAGAGAGAGATAGAGGGAGAAGTGGTTGTGGTGAGCTGCGGTTGTACGGGGATTAGGGTTATTAAAAGAATACGGGACGGTTGTGTTGTACAATCGTAGCCTATATAGAAAAAAATAAGAATGAGGGTTGTGTTGTACAACCGTTGCCTATAGTTATATCCAAATTATAGGCGACCGTCGCCTATGATGAAACAAACTTCAAAAATATTAGGAAAATGTCACCGTGTGTATTATAGGCGTCAATTTTTTAGAAATCGACGTCTATAGTGTTGTAGCCTATTGTGTTTTTTGTACTATTGAATTAATGTTTGTAAAAGAATGAAGACATAAATGATTTGTTAAAATGGATAGATGCAACCGATGTAGAATAGAAATTACTTGATTACAAAGGCATGCGTCAATATACCAGAAAATTTAAAGCCGTTTGGATATAAATGAGTTTTCAATAGAAAAAGAAATGAAAATGGTGAGATTGTGAGATACAAAGTACGACTTGTTGCACAAAGTTTTTGCAAAGACCTGATATTCATTCAAGGAAACATATTCTAATGTGATGAATGCAATTATTTTTCGTCATCTAATTAGTCTGACAGTACGTGAAAGGCTCCATATACGTCTTATGAATCTTGTCACTGATTCTTTATATGGCTCACTAGAGAGTGACATGTATATGAGACTTCTCGAAGGACTTTACTTACCTTAAAAATCAAGCCTTTGAAATGAGTACTCAATTAAGTAAACAAAAGGTTTTATAGATCGAAGCAATCTGAGTGTATGTGATAAAATCTTCTAAGTGAATATATATTGAAAGAAAGGTTATCAGACTTGCACCTGGATATTTATGAAAATTTCAAAATTAAATTTGTTATCATTGCAATGTATATTATTGATATCAACATAATAAGAATTAGGAGTTATAAAAAATTGTTGATTGTTTGCAAAGAAGTTCAAATGAAAGATCTCAGTAAAACGAAATTTGGTCATAGATTACAGATTAAATATGTAAAAAGTGAGATATTTCTATATAAAGAAACTTATACGAAAAACGTATTGAAAAGAATATGGACAAAGCTCTTTCATTGGATAGTCCAATGGTTGTTTTATCTTTAGATGTGAATAATGATCCATTTAGACCACGTGAAATGATGATGAAATACTTTGTTCTGAAGTATCATATCTTAGTGCTATAGGAATACTAATGTATCTTATTAGTCATACACGACCTGATATGTCGTTGGTTGTAAAATGATTGGCGAGATATAGTTCACCACCATCTCATAAATTATGGATCGAAGTTAAAACGAATTTTTCTATATCTTTAAGGAACAACATTATCACGCCGCAACCCGCGTCGAAGGTGCGACGGCCACCGCGTTTCTCAATAAATGCAAGTCTCGATATCAGCTCACTAGGAAACTCAACGAAATAGAAGCTAAATGTATATTACGGATCAAGGAAGGTCTTACACTGTACAAAACAAACACAAAGCATAAATCGATGACGAAAATACACAAAGAACCTACCAAACAACATACCCGCCAATGGATCATCAAATATAATATAGAGATAGATACCAAAGTGGAAGAATCAACAGTAGAAACAATGATAAAAAGAAAAGACAACCTCCGACCAAAAGTGATTTCAACGACCCGAATATATATATATATATATATATATATAAATATGGGACTGGGCAAACCACTAGGTCAATGAGATGATAATACTGAGACACCTTTTCCCATAGAATGTGTGTCTTCAGCGATGATACCAATGAAAACCAAATATCTCGACTACCTCGTTTTTACATGGTAAATAGTTATCTCTAGGGGCGGATCTATAGTGTGGCTGGGGCACAACCCCACGAAAATTTTCGGTATATTTAGTAATATGTATGTATATAGATTTTGAATATGTATAAGTTAAAAACATATATCAGTTAAAGCAGTAAAGTGCATCTAGCATACGTTTGGAAGCTGATATTTATTCACAAGTTGTGGGTTGGATTGTTGACTAGCGCAGCGTTACGTTCTTTTTCCTTTTATTTTTGAAAAGCGTGTCTGATAACTGATGTAATTAACTTTTAGGTTAATATTCGTAAAACATATGACGTTGGAGAACTAGATCAACCGAGGCTTGTTGCAAAAAGCATCTGACGTTGGAGAGGCGAGCTTGAGCAGCTTCCTCTGGTTCCCAGTGCGTCAGCCATTTCTCGCTCAAGATGTAGTCATCTACGATGGCGTGAGGATCGTAGTTGACTGTTGCTTTTGGTTGATCTTGGAGCGTGGAGTCAGAGGTTGGGATTGGGTTTAGACTTTTTGTAGCAAGAGGTGTTGTGTGGGTGTGAGGTGTGGTGGTTGTTTGTTGGGGGGTAGTGGGTTGTGTGAATGTTGTTGGTGGGTTGGTTGACGATTCTCCAGTTTCACGGGTTGAGGATGTTTTTTCTCGTCCTTGACCACGACCGCTTTTATTAGTCTTGTGCCGTTTCTCCCCCCCCCCCCAGGTCGATCCTGATCGTCAGGATCGTCATGTCTTCTTTTGGTGCGAGAGCTTTATTCTCGGGAGCTTGTTCGAGTGCGCGGTTCAGGGTCATCAACTAGCCTTCGGTAGAGATTTTCCTCAGCAGGATTTCTTTCTTTGAGGGCTATGAGGTGAGAGATTATGATGTCGTGAAGTTGGGTGATGGGTATGGTGTATGGGTTGATAAGGGATGGATATGTGGTTGGGGTAGAGAGTATGGGTTTGATGGGGGTATGTATGGTGGTGGTTTGTGGTGGTGAGGAAAAGGGTTCGGACGTAACGGCCTCGGAGACTGGTGTTTTCTCGGTATCCCGTCGGGAAGTCTCGATGGCTTGGAGGACTCTTTCCATCAACCAATCTTCAAGAGTATTTTGAGCGATGGAAAGAGCGGCTTGTAGTCGTTGCTCCATCACAAACGGTGACACCTCCGGAATGGAGCCTAGGAGGCGTTCCACTGTCACGACGTCAGAGAAGATTGCTGACGTGGCGCCTTGAATAGGACTTAAGATTCCAGGACATCAGAGAACAGTCGTTGTCAATCCGAAAGTCACCACTTTGGTGGTTGGCCCGTTGTTGCTTCCGAAGATGTCGGTGGAGCAACGGGACTTCCACCCAATCTTGGAAATGAAACCGTAGGAATCATCTCTATGGATGTTGTGACCGGTTCGATGTGAACCTGTGTCGTCGTCAAGACAGGTCGTGGAGGAGGCAAAACTGAAGTTGTGGTAGTAGATGGAGATGCAGACGGGACTGGAGATCTTCGTCGGCAGAGCCCCTTAGAAGTAGTCTGCAATCTTCGTTCGATTCAGTGGATTCAGGTGAGAGAGCCATTGGAGGTGTGGGCACGCGTGCTTCAACCTCTGGCTCAATGGCGTTGCCTCAGGCTCCTGAACCTCAGCTTCGGGCTTTTGTGCCTCCAGATTTGGTTCTTGACTGACATGCATCGGGGTTGGGTCGGTGGACCGAACCATAGCCTCCGTGATTTAGTTGTTCTGGCAGTAGTTTTGATATGCTTTATCTGAAGTGTCTGCCAGACGGAGCAGTTCCAACGGGATCAAAATTGGTTGGAGCTCTAAATTCGATGCCTTGGGGTTGTGGAAGAACCGCAGCCTCGGAGGTATGTATCCTCCGACGGATGGTAGGTGGAGAATCTCCGGATGGACTTCCATGAGATGAGAAATAAACATCGAGAACCATCGGACGTAAGGCATAAATTTGGCCTTTGACTTGGCCTCCCATTGACGCATTTGGTCAGCCAGATCATTCTAGATGAGTTGGGCCACGTCATATTTTTTGGAGAAGACGACTCCATGGAAGATCCTAAGTATATTCTCGTTCGCCTTGTCGAATCCCGAATGCTTTGGTGAGAGACACTTGTTGATGATCCCAAACAAGGTCCTCCAAGGATGAGGGATCCCGCTGTTCTGAAAGTTGGCGAGCTTTACCAGCGGTGGCTTGTATCTCATCCTAAGCATGTCGGGGACGATCTCCGCCTCTGAGGTAGTGGATCATAGACGTCGTGATGCGGGAGAGCCAGGACTATTCCGAGGAGATCCTTGTTGACGACAACGTTTTTCTAATTGATCTTAGTTGTGTAGACTGCATCGTCGCCCACCGTATGCTCCACATACATCCCCAGAATTGCTGGAGACAAACTTTCGGTATGGAACCTTCATTATTAGAGCTGGCCAAAGCGGATGCCCTTTGAGGATAGAGATGATGACGTTATCAGGGCATCAGAATGTTGTCAAGTCCAGCTGGTAATTGTTGTCGTGTACTTGTAGCCAAAGCTCGGACGGATAAATGTGAGAATATTCTTAATGTGTCATTTCTGAAAAAAATATGAATAAAGATCATTAGATTATAAGGATTAATGCAGTGTATTGAGTAATTCAAATTTTAGTCGCGCATACATTGTTAACTTGGAAAATAGTTTGCATTAGCGTAAACTGTGGTTTGTTAACTTGATTTATTATGCGCAAACATTTTGTATTTGTGTACCATATTATTTGGGAAAAGACTTTGAAAAAGATTTTCTAAGTGTTGAACGTGTATACTGTTTGCAGCGATAACGAGACTTTATTCGAACGCTAAATTTTGCGATCGAAAAAAATCTTATCGAAACTTAAGGTTTTCGCCGCTGAGTTTTGCGATCGAGTAAAATATAATCGAAAAATTATAGTTTTTTGCCGCTTAGTTTTGTGATCTAGAAAAAGAAAACATATCGAAAACTAAAGTTTGTCACCACGTAGTTTTGCGATCGAATAAAATTTTATCGGATAACTAAAGTTTTTCGCCGCGTACTTTTGCGATCGAATAAAATTTTATCGAAAAACTGAAGTTTTCGCCGCGTAGTTCGAATAAAATTGTATCGAAAAACTAAAGTTTTTCGCCGCCAAGTTTTACGATCGAATAATATTGTATCGAAAACTAAACGTTTTCACACTTAGTTTTGCGATCGAATAAAAATATAAGGATAACTAAAGTTATTCGACGCTACTGTTTGCGATGAAAAGTTTTTCGACTTAAACATTTCAGAAATCGAACAGTAATATTTAAAGTGCAAATGACGATTTTTCGGAAAACATGAGTTAATCTGGACTCAAAATGATCAAAAACCAGTTTCGAATCCAAATATCATGCAGTTAATCAACAAGTTTAAATCTAGATCACAGGAAATCAGATTTCTTAAGCATGAAATGTCGAAAAAAAGCTGAAAGTCGAAAATTGTTTAAAAAAAAATTGAAATACGGACGTCTTTTGTGATTTACGGAACGAAAGTGTTCACATGATCTAATTTCTACCTTCAAAATCGGCGATTTTTCAGAAGAAATACGAAGCTTTTTTAGGAATTACAAGTTTTGCCGTTTGCAGAGAATCGAAAATTTTTTCGTTTGAGTAATTGCGGGTAAAAGAGTTTTTCGATCGAAAAAGCGTATAAGTAGTTTTGGGCCGAGAAAAATTTTCTGGCTTTTTTTAGACCAGCCTTGTTTAGTTTTGCGATCTGTTTTTAGAAAAATATTTAGTTTTGCATCGGTAAACTTGAAAGAAATTTTAACAAAACTCCCCCTAACTTCTGAAGGAAATTCAATTAACTCCCAATGTTGATAAAATTTATCACTTGACTCCTCGGATGAGCTCGAAGTTCTCTGTAATACTAAAAAAAATGAGAAGTCGTAATTGCAAGTAAATCATTTAGGAGATAATAGAAAATATTCATGTAAGCTCCCCTCAACAAGTGCACATATAATGTTTGGCAATTTAGCATATATACACATATTCACTAAAATATGCATATGAAATTTAACAATATATGAAATAAGCAAGAATAACACATTTAATCGATTCAACATAGATTCATATGATCCCCTAATCATGCATATGAAAATTTACGTTTACATGTATTTTTGTAAACTTTCGCATTTTTAACAGTTCCATACTAATGCATTTAAAAATGTGCGCATATATTTTAGGGGTCAGAATATGTCATTTTGATCATTATCACGCAAAAATTTCACATGACACATAGAATAATAATTTGCTGTCCAATCATGTCACTAAACTATATCCTAAGAACATAGTATGAATCATTTCGACAACTCTCGCATGGTTCGCTCATAGCACTCAATTTATTTTTATCATGAGGATTATTAGTATATATATCACTCATATCAACACGACAAAATTTTATCAATTAACATATTATCGTGGCGAATTTAATCAACTCATCAAGCGAAAGTTCATCAATTTGAATCAAAGGGACATTGAAGGGATTATTTTTTTAGGCTCTGACTTAGAAGGGTGGGATAATAATTTAGAATACGTGAGCTTAAAATTCTTCTATTCTAGGGGTCCTTTTAAAATTCATTTATGCTCCTTTTTCTTTTCTTTTATTTTCTTCTGCACTTGCTCAAGCTGAATCTCTTCTTCTTTACGAGGCTTGAGAGATTAGATCTTCTTTTGTATTTCTCGGGCCGAGACTGTGCTCCTCTTGAAGGTGCACAGTTATGAAATTCGAACCCAAGGACGTGCTCATCTTCTCGTTGTCTCGATATAAGACCAAAATTATCGTTGGAGAAGTTCACTTCGAGGTGCTTCTCTTCTAGCCGTTTTGACGAGTTTACGAGATTATCTAGGAGAAGTTCACAGCGGAATCCATGTTTCTCTTTTATAATAATCGATAGAATATTTGAGTTGTTGAACATTCGTCGTCTGCGTCTTCTATCTCAGTTTCTCCCCGTCTTTTTCTTATTTGAGCAACCTCCGAAACTTATGGAATAAGGTTGAAGGCTTGATCGAGTTTCAAGAAAAAGAATATTGGAGAACGCTCCAAGGGGATTAGTAGAGAAAATAGTAAAGGATTTATAATTTTGGCCAAGTGACGAATATCCTAATTGCCCTTATCATTTTCATGACGTACTAACACAAAGCAAGAATGAGGCCACGAAGCACAAATCAAGAGACAATCATTTGAAGTGTGACACACTAAAGGATAAATCATTTGAAAAAAATATTGAGGCTCAAATTATCACATATATAATGTGGCTTTGTGTCTAGTGAAACATACTAAGCTCCTCAGACAAAAGAATGTGGCATGAATTTTTACGCAAATAATCAAGCATGTATCACAAAAATATTTTTGTAAGTAAATCAAAATGAACAAAGTCATCGTCATTCTCCGTTTTTATTATTATTATACTATATATATATATTTAATAAAATCTAAAATGAGGTATTGAAATAGCTAATATATATTTATTATTAATATTATTTTTATTTTATTAATTGATTTTATTTATTTATATTTTTTTATTTTATATATTTTTATTATATTTTTTTTTATTAAAAAATATTTGAGAAATAAAATCACGCAAGATATACCAAACAATACAAGAAGCACATAGAATACCATATGGTAACATAATAGAGCATGCAAAGCACATTTCAAGCAAGATTGAGATACAACATGACTAACTTAGCGATAGGGTATTGGAATCGCTTTTCATCCAATGCCTTAGTGAATAAGTCGACAAGTTGAAACTCCGTGTTAACAAAATACATATCTATAGTGCCTTTTTCTACGTGATCTTTTATAAAATGATAGCATGTGTTTCGTGCGTGAGTGATGAACATGATTGCAAGTAATGACAATAGCACTTTGAGAATCACTATAAATGGGAATGTTATTAATGGGAATTCAAACCCAAAGTCGCGTAGTTGAGTCTGCATCCACATAACTTGTGAACAGCAACTGCAGTCGCGACGTACTCCGCCTCGGGCGTCGAAGTTGATACGCAATTTTGCTTCTTTGAGGACCAGCAGACCAACTTATCGCCCAAGAATTGTGCTCCACCTGACGTGCTTTTCCTGTTCATTCGATAAATTTTGATATCAACTCTACTTCTAAAAACATAAACCATCATTCTAAGACAAATGCAAATCATAAATCTCGTAGGAAACAAGATCCGGCTATAAAGAAAGCTTATAGCTCGATACATTCTTGTCCTCATGTAAGGTATCCGGTCAAAGTACACTCACCCAAACACCTTAACAAACTAGCTAGAAAAAATATCTTCTCATGCACTAAGACAAATAAGACATTTGTCCGCGCTGAAATTAACTTCCCATGTAAGGTTCAACCTCAATGGGTTCCCAAGACACCATCTAGGCCAACGCAAGCCAACAAGGCTAAGTTGCCTAAAGATGTACCACTTAAACCAACTACTTCCAAGTTGGTTTGGGTACCTAAGAGCATAAATGGTTTAGGAACAAAAAATGAACAAACCTTACCAACCAAATCTGCTAATCCGAGAGGACCCATTACTATGTGGGTACCTAAGTCTCTCTAAAGTTTTCTATGCAGATCCATCATGTGTGGTATTTAGATTCCGATTGCGCCACACACATGACGGGAAATCAAGAATTGTTGAGCAACTTGAAGAGATATTAGAATTTTGCTTTGTTATTTAGTTATCCTTGTAATTAGGGGCGTAATTCGTAGTTTTGATAGTGTAGGGCTTAATAGTAAATATACCATGTAAATAGGTATAAGTATAATGTACACTATCGAAATCAATACACAAGTTCATTTTTTAAATAATCACAAGCATTGAATTCACATTCTAAGAGAGAGAAAAGCAATCGAAAAAAACTCTCTCTCAAGATCTTCAAAGAAGATATTCGATCGAAGGTAATTTGTAAGATTTATCATTCGAATATCGAGAATTCATGCTAAGATCGATTGTTAGTTGATATAATAGGACCTAAAAATTGGTATCAGAGCAGATCAGTGATCGCTTTTGGATTGAATTCGTGATTATAAGATCAATATAATTTTCCAGATTTTTCGATCGAAAAACTTACGTGAAATGTATTTTGATCAATGTGTTTAATGTTTGCGTATTTTGTTGATGATCTTGCTGATTAAGTGGTAGATTATATGTTAGGAATGATTTACGTACTGATTTCAATCGCTTAGAATTTCAGATTAATTCAGTTTTTTGATTTCGATCGATATTTGCGTTTGCGATCAAGTTTTGATTGCGATTTGATTTTCTTAATAATCGATATTTTTCATGTAAAACATGGTTAATCTTGTGTTTGTTCATATTCAAAACTAAGAAACAATTATCCAGAATTTCAGCTCCTAACTTGAACATTTTGGTTGAATCTGGATTTTTCACTGTTCCATTGAACTTGAAGGTTGTTCTTCGATCGTTTTTCGATAGAAAAACTTGGCTCCAAAATTATTTTTCGAATAAGATTGCAGCCGAGAATTTTTTCGATGACAAACACTGTTCTCGTGTGTTTTACTCAAATATAAGACTCGAAAAACATTATTTTCGATAATAAGTTTTTCGATTCATATATAAATATCTTTTTCGAGCGTAATAAAGCGTATTTTTTTTTCTCAACGGATACTGTTTTCGCTAAATATCAAATTTTGACTGGAAAAACTTGTAATAGTAAAACAAGTTTTTCGATCTCAATGATTTTTCGATCATTTAAGTTTTCGAGTCAAAATTTAGCGAAAACATATGTCGATCGAATAATTCACACTTGACAAATTTTTAGTCAACAATTTGAGTCAAACTTGGCAAAATTTTTCGATCACTCTTAATTTCTTGATTACAAATTTTTCGATAAAAGTTTGTGCGAACAATAATTACTCGACAAACTATTTTTGATAGGATATTTATTTGCAAAACTCTTACGATCGAAAAAATAATTTTCGATAAATACCACGAAAAACTTATAGGATCGAATATCTTTGTCGATTAAAGGTTCGAAATTTTTTAAATCCAAAACTATATTGCTCGAAAAAAATTTCGAACACTGCTCAAACATACACACATTTTACACTGTTTTGAAAGAAATCAAAATTCGTAATTTTCAAAACTTACGAAAAATACTTGTCTCCGAATTATATTCTAGGATACTCAAAATTTTCGATCTTAAATTCAAAATTCTTTAGCAAAATTTTGATGTATCAATTCTCATATCAAATATTTTTCGAAATCAAAACAATTTCTCTTTAACAACGGAAAAATAGGTTCGAAAGGGAAATTGCTTAAAGTACGAATCAAACATTACTAACGAAGTTTGTCACTTGTGAAGCACTTTTACCATTTCGATTCCAAACTTTCACGAAGATCCTACCAATCAGCTACAAATGGATGCTTACTCCCTCGGAAACGACGTCCGCCCTCCAATTCTACGAAGAGGCATACACGTATGTAGAAGCCGATTCATGAACTTCTTGGAAACAAAAGAGCAAACTACTAATTTGATAGTTTCTCTTCAAGAAGGTCCCGCTCAATTTTGGGTTATCCAAGAAGGCGATGCCACTAATAATCCTCCCATTCCCGCCACTAGAAGACTCAAAATTCCTAGTGAATACACCTAGGGGGAACGATTAAGAGCCAAAGCAGATTTAGGAGCCAAAACTTTCCTAATGCAAGGAATTCCGAATGACATCTATATGCAAATAGATAGTCTATCTAGTGAAAAAGCTATGTGGGATGAACTCCAGAAAATGATGCAACGGACCGAAGTCGCAGTCAAAGCCAAGAAAGCGAATATTCTCACCGCTCACGACTCATTCAAAGTAAAGTCGGAGGAAAACGTTTATGAACTCTATCAACGCTATTTAACTCTTCTCAATGAGATGAGGAAGATAGAAATTTTCAAGACCAACATGGAGGTCAACATCCGATTTCTCTCTTCTCTTCAACCGGAGTGGAAGAAAATATCAATGCAAATACGTCAAAACAAGGATTTGGACGAAATGGATACCCACGCCGTCTTTGATAATCTCGCTCAACACGAGGAAGATATAAGCGAGATACAAAAAGAACTTAAGGGCAAGCAGATCGAAGACTCTATAGCTCTAGTTTCTGAAAGAAAAATGAGTCGACCTCGCAAGGATAAAAGCATCAAGTTGCCAAGTTCTTCAGAAGATGAAGACGAATCAAAATCAAACTCCGAGCCAGATATGAAAGTGTTCAAGAAACAATTGGCTCTCATTACTTAAATGATGAGCAAAAAGTTCTATAAAAAGAAATCCTCCTCTTCGGCTAATAGACTTCAGACATCAAGCTCCAAGCACATGGAAAGACCGGCCGAGTCGACAGAATCTAAAAACGCCAAAGAACCACAAAAGTGCTACAATTGTGGAAAGATCTTCGCCAGAAAATGCAATACAAGAAGAAAGACGCCAACTACTACTCCAAGAAATTCCAACTAACTAAACAAAAAGAGGCTGGAGTAGCTCTGATGGCAGAACAAGAGCATTGGCTGGAAGACACCAAAGATTCCGAAAACTAAAATCTCGCTATAATGGCATACCTCGACGACGCCTCAAACGATAACTCATCAAGGAGGTCAGATGACGAAGAAAAAGCTTCAACATCATCACAAGGGGTAACAATGCCTAATTCTACATTATTAAACATGTTAGAATCTTTACAAATAAAGTATGTTAACATGAAAAATGAGCGGAAAAGTACAGAAGAATTAGACGAGAGACTAGCCCTTAGTGAAAATAACTTCCAAAAGCAATTAGATAGAACAATTCGCTTAGAAATTCTCTTCTGTAATGCTAAGAAAACCATAACTAGTCTTGAATCTAGGATAGTTACCTCCGAGATAAAAATCAATGACCTTAATAAGACTCTTAGCGATTGTCAGAGAGATTTAGAAATTTCTAGAAATAATTTTAAGGAAATCTCTTACGAACGTAAGATGCTTTACTCTAGGATTAAAACTTTAGATGATCTTCTAACGAAAATGGGGCAAACGGATCAGACTATATTTCTAAATCAACCTCATGATATAGAATTTTATAATCCTAAAGAAGGCTTTGGTTTTAACAATCCCTGTAACTTGAAAAAGGTCAATGTCAAACAATTATATGATATCAAGTATATGGGATGAGGATTAATTTCTATAATGGCCTTTACTAATTCTTCCGAGATAAATGCCTTATAAGAATCTAAACGAAAAGCCACAAATAGGACTGACATCCCCTTTGACTACACTGAATTGAATAATAGTTACAAGACACGGGAAATCAACCTGTCTAGTGATTATAATTCATTATATCCTTTAGAAGATTTTCCTGAAGTTAAGGAAGAAAATAATGATCATTTTCAAAATTCTACTTTCTTTTATATTCCTGCTATTATTAGGAAAATAGCTGATTTAAACGCTTCCTTAGAAATAGAAAGAAAGAATTTCAAAGCTGAAAAAAATGAGCTTTTATTGGAGATTTCTAATCTCAAAACTTCCTCAATTTTAAAATCTTGTCCGGATTTTACTTTGAAAGAGAAATCATTAATTAAGGACAAGATCAAATCTAAGAAAACACCTCCCATTATTTTACAAAATATTTTAAAAGAAGATAAATCTTCTTTAAAAAGCGTAAAGGGAGGAAAAGATTCCTTAAATGCTTCAAAAGGGAAAAAGATTTTTACTAACTCTTTTTCTACTCCATCCACAGGTAGAGTAGAAAAAGAGGTGAAACATGCAAAGGACAGAGTGCCTAGAATAGAATTTCAGAAGAAAAATGATAGAAATAATTTAGTTTCAAAACTTTCTTCTGTATCAAAAACTATGGACACTCATAAGAAGACATCCGTTTCTAATTTTAATGTTGTTGCTTCCACTTATGCGTTAAAGCCTATTAATTTTGAAAGCACAAATTTTGAAATCGGCTCTACTTCTAAAAACATATTCCATCATTCTACGACAAATGCAAATCTTAAGGCTCGTAGGAAACAAGATCCGGCAATAAAGAAAGCTTATAGCTCAATACATTCTTGTCTTCATCAAAGGTATCCGGTCAAAGTACACTCAGCCAAACACCTTAAGAGACTAGTTAGAGAAAAGATTTTCTCATGCACTAAGACTAATAAGACATTTGTCCGCGCTGAAATTAACATCCCATGTAAGGTTCAACCTCAATGGGTTCCCAAGACACCATTTAGGCCAACGCAAGCCAACAAGGCCAAGTTGCCTAAAGAGGTACCACTTAAACCAACTACTTCCAAGTTGGTTTGGGTACCTACGAGCATAAATGGTTTAGCAACAAAAAATGAACAAACCTTACCTATCAAATTTGCTAATCCGAGAGGACCCATTAATAAGTGGGTACCTAAGTCTCTCTATAATTTTTCTATGCAGATCCATCATGTGTGGTATTTAGATTCCGGTTGCTCCACACACATGACGGGAAGTCAAGAACTGTTGAGCGATTACCAAGAACGTTACAACGGAAAAGTCAGATTTGGCAACAACGATTCAGCTATAATACTAGGCTTTGAAGATATTCTACTGCAGAATCTCACAATCTAAGATGTCTCTTACGTCCAAGGTCTTAAACACAACATGTTCAGCATATGATAATTTTGCGATAAAGTATTTCAAGTGGTGTTTCTAGCTGATCAGTGCAGAATCTTAAATAGTCAGAATCAAGAACTTCTAACAGGATCTCGAAGATATAATCTATACACCATCAATCTGACAACAGTAACACCTTCGACAGCTGTTTGCCTCATCTCATAGACTACAATCAAGAGGAACAGCTTATGGCATCAACGTCTGTCTCATCTAAAATTGAGAGGATTATTGGTGGCATCGCCTTCTTGGATGAGCCAAAATTGAGCTGGTCCTTCTTGAAGTGAAGCGATAAAATTTGTTGCTTGATCTTTCGTTTCTAAGAAGTTCATGAACCGACTTCTCCATACTGTGTATTCACCTCTTCGAAGAATTGGAGGGCGGACGTCGTTTCCGAGTGAGTAAGCATCCATTTGTAGTTGATTGGTTGGATCTTCGTGAAAGTTTGGAATTGTAATGAAAAGTGCTTCACAAGCGACAAACTTCGTTAGTAATGTTTGATTCGTACTTTAAACAATTTCCTTTTCGTACCTATTTTTCGATTGTTAAAGAAAAATTGTTTTGATTTTGAAAAATATTTGATATGAGAATTGATACTTCAAAATTTTACTAAAGAATTTTGATTTTTAAGATCGAAAATTTTGAGAATCGTAGAAGATAATTCGGAGACAAATATTTTTCATAGGCGTAGAAGCTCCAACGGAATCAACATCGGTTGGAGTGCCAAATCCGTACCTTCGGATTGTGGAAAAACCGCAGGTAAGGCATCCAATACCTCCGACAAGTGGTAGACGAGGGATCTCCGGATGTACTTCCATCAGGTGGGAGATCAGCATCGGGAACCATCGCACGTAAGGCATAAACTTTGCCTTTGATTTGGTTTCCCGTTGACGCATTTGGTCCGCCAGATCATTCCACATTAGTTGGGTTAGGTCATATTGCTTTGAGAAGACGACTCCATGGAAGATCCTGAGAATATTTCCGTTCGCCTTATCAAATCATGAGTGCTTCGGGGAGAGACATTTGTTGATAATTCCAAATAATGTCCTCCATGGGTGAGGGATCCCATTGTTCTGAAAGTTGGCTGATTTGGTCAGCGGTGGCTTGTATCCCATCAGAAGCATGTCTTCTACTATCTCCGCATATGTCGGTAGAGGGTAGTAGACTTCATGATGCGGTAGATTGAGGACCATGGCCATAAGATTTTTGTCCATGATTATGTGCTTTTGGTTTATCTTGGTTGTGTAGGTCACGTCATCACCTACAATGTGGCTCTTCATGCATCCCCAGAACTGCTGGACATATACCATCTGCACTATTGTAGTCAAGGTGAGGGTTGTCCATAAGGGGTGTCCCCTTTGAGTATGGAAATAATGACTTCATCGGGACATCGAAAGGTGGCTAGATCCAATTGATAGTTGTTGTCGTGGACAGTTAGCCAACCTTCGGAAGGATAGATGTATGAGTATTCTTGATGAGCCATTTCTGAAAAAAATGAATAAGAACTATTAGATTGGAATATTCAAATGCAAATTAGATCAAGCAACTATTAGTGTTGAAAATTTTTTGCCGATGTGGAAACAGTGTTTTTGTGTATAACGAGTGACTTAGCGGCAAAAATTTTGAACGCTAACTTAGAAAAATGAATAAGAATTACTATACTGTTTCCGGCGTGTTTTTCGAGCAAAAATTTATTCGAACGCTAAGTTTTGCGATCGAATAAAAACTTAACGAAAACTCAAGGTTTTCGTCGCTGAATTTTGCGATCGAATAAAAATGTATCGAAAACTAAAGTTTTTCGCTGAGTAGTTTTGTTAGGTCCTTTTTATCAACTAACAATCAATTTAAGCATGAATTCTAGATATTCGAGTAAGAAATCTCGAGAATTACCTTCGGTCGAATATCAAGTTTGAAGATCGACAGAGAAACGATTAGAGAGTGCAAGTTTTTGATTGTCTTTCTCTCTCTAGAATGTGAATTCAATACTTTGTGATTTTTCTGAAAATGACTTGTGTATTGATTTTTGTTGTATACATGGTATATATACCTCTATACATGGTATATTTACAAACTAGTCCTACACTAAAAAAAATACGAGCTACGCCCCTAATTACAATGATACCTAATTAACAATGCACAACTTCTATGTTTCTTCAATCTCCCCCTTTGTGCTTGTTCTCTTTTCAGCTCATCTATGTCGTAGTGTCGGACAACTTTCCTCAACTCCAGTCTCTCGTTTATAGCATTCAGAAGCTCATTTAGGAGCCGGGCCTCTTCTTCACCACGATCCTCGAAGATCGTTTCTTCACTGATCTCCACCAACCTCTTCTCGATGTTCTTCCTCACAAGCTTCAATGTCCCGTCACAGAATTTGTGAACTTCAGACTTCATCATCGCTCTCGTCTTTCCAATAATTGGATTCCGATATGTGATGGTGAGGCCTAGCTTCTTGAATATGTAAGCCTCTGGGAAGTCGTTGAGTGGGAAGCCTTTCATGAGCGGAGACTCCATGTTGACCTTCTTCATATTGTTCTCTACGGAAATTTGAAGGTCGTGTGCGGTGTGGAACTTGATCTGCAGCACCATGAATCTCTTTAACCCCTCGAGTCCTTCCTTCTAGATGTAACCAGTGGGCGTCTGGTATTTTTATTTGTACATCTGAAACAGAAGATACACTTTGTCTGGTGGAAGGAACGGCAGATAGCTTCCTTATATCTCCTCTCGAGTATGGTTGTTGTCTGCTCGCTCAATATGGTATATAGTGGTTGGATAGCTTCCAATCATGTGCGATACGCCCACGAGTTGGAGGATCGGTGGCTTGTCCCTGAAATTTCTTATGAGTTGATTGGGAGGCCACTTCGATCCGAACCAAGGTAGTTCAGCAAGAAGATGCGCTCCATTATCTTCCTGTCTTCCCAGCGGGAGATGCTCCGTAAATTCAACTCATTAAGCTTCTTGATTCGATTAGGAGTCCTCCAAATCTTTTTCCTTAAATCTTCAATAAACGGAACTTCAATCCTTACATTCTCCCAAGGCATATCGACTCTGACAGTCCCCTTTGATAAGCGGGGAGGGGAGTCGACTCGTGCCTAATCATCTCTGGTAGTTTGGGGAGTGCGGAATTGTAGTGCTCGCCTTCTTGAAGTTCTTCGTCTTTCAAGCAGCACTAAATCTACTGAAGCTTGTTGTAAGACGTATCTGACGTTGGAAAGTCTGGCTTGAACAACTTCCTCTGGTTCCCATTGCGTTAGCCACTTCTCGTTTAAGATGTAATCATCTACAATCGCATGTGGATCATAGACGACTGCTTCCGGTTGATTTTGGAGGAGGTTGGAGGTCAGGATTGTATTTGGACTTGTGCGAGGTGGTGTTTATGTGGGGGATGTTTGTTGTCAAGTAGTGGGTTGTGTCGTTGGTGGGTATGTGGATGATCCTCCAGCTTCTCGAGTCGTTGTTTGTTTTCCTCGACTATGACCACGGCCGCTTCGTGTGGTCCTTTGCTGTTTCTCCCCCTCGGGATCGTCATGTCTTCGCTTTGTTCGGGAGCTTTCTTCACGGCAACACGTTTGAGCAGGCGGCTCGGGTTCATCTACTAGCCATCTGTAGAGACTCTCCTCAGCTGGGATTCTGCTGTATAGGGCTAGTAGTCGAGAGATGAGGATGTCGTGAAGCTGGGTGATAAGGATGGTATATGGGTTGATGAGAGAAGGTGATTGGGATGGGTGGTTAAGGTGGATTGTATGGGGGTGTGTATGGTGGTGGTTAGTGGTGGTGAGGATAGCGGTGTGGTGTGGGCTTCGGACGGAACTGCCTCTGAGACTGGTACTTTCTCGGTATCCCGTCGGGAAGTCTCAATAGCTTGTAGCATCCTGTCCATCAGTCGGTCTTCAAGAGAAGAGTTGGTTGGAGAGAGAACTTCTTGCTGTCGTTGCTCCGTCACGATCATGGGTGGAGTGGGGCCAGGGAGGCGCTTTACTGTCATAACATCGGAGAAGATCTCCAACTTGCCGCATGGGAGAGGACATGTGATTCCGAAACGTCCATGGACATCCGTTAACAACCCAGAGGTCACCACTTCGGTGGGTTGGCCCATTGTTTTCTCTGAAGATATCGGGGGTCCAACGGGGCTTCCACCCAATCCTTGAGATGATACGGAATGTAACATCTCTATGGGTGTTGAAACAGATTCAATGTGAATCTGTGTGGTTATCTGGACCGATGGTGGTGGAGGAGATGACACCGAAGCTATTTGGGTGATGAAGAAGGGGTAGAGATCTGTTGTCGGTGTGAGCCCCTTTGCTGTAGTCTGCATTCCTCATCAGACTCGGTGGCCTCAGGAGATTCTGCTTGTTGAGGGACACCTTCGGGCTCAACAGCCGGTGTATCTGTCTCCTGAGCCTTGGCTTCTAGCTCGTGTGTCACCACCAAGGTTTCTCGTTGGGAAGGCACCGGAACCTGAGCGACGGACCGTACCATTGCCTCCGTGATGGAATTGTTTTGGCAATAGTCCTGGTAGGCCTCGTCGGTGGGATCAGCCAGGCTGAGCAGCTCCAGAGGGATCATCATTTATTAGAGTGCTAGATCGGCTACCTTCGGGTTATGAAAGAACCGCAGCATCGGCGGTATATAACCTCCAACGGGTGGCAGACGTGGGATCTCCAGATGTACGTCCATGAAGTGGGAGATCAGCACCGGGAACCACCGGACATACGGAAGGAACTTCGCCTTCGATTTTGTCTCCCTCTGACGCATCTGATTCGCTAAATCGTTCCATATGAGTTGGGCCACGTCGTATTTTTTCAAGAAGACGACTCTGTGGAAGATTTAGAGGATGTTCCCGTTCGCGTTGTCTAAACCGGAGTGCTTCGGGGAGAGACATTTGTTGATGATGCCGAACAAAGTTCTCCATGGATGGGGGATTCCGCTGTTCTGGAAATTTGCCAATTTTTTCAGTGGTGGCTTGTATCCCATCTGAAGCATATCTTCCACGATCACCGCATCTGTTGGTAGTTGGTCGTGGTCTTCATGATGCGGTAGATCGAGCACGATGGCCAGTAGATTCTTGTCCAGGATGACGTGTCTTTGATTGATCTTCGTTGTGAATTGCACGTCATCCCCGACGACGTAGCTCTTCATACATCCCCAGAATTGTTGGAGGTAAACCATTTGTACAGAAATTGTCATCGTTAGAGCTGGCCATAGAGGGTGTCATTTGAGGATGAAAATTATCACGTCATCCAGATACCGGAAGGTGGCGAGGTCCAATCGGTAGTTGTTGACGTGGACCGTCAGCCATCCGTCAGAAGAGTAGATGTGGAAGTACTCTTCATGTGCCATTTCTGAAAAGATGAAATAAAATTCATTAGATTGAAATTCTCATATGCGAATTGTTCGAAATAAATGTGGATGACGAAAATAACTTAGAAAAATTTCAAAATTTTCTATGTGTTAGATTTTATTATCGAAAGACTTAGAGAAAAATTTGAAAATTTTGTTAAGTCTTTTAAGTGTGTTTTTATTCGAGCTTGAATTTATTCGAATGCTAAGTTTTGCGATCGAATTAAAACTTATCGAAAAATTCAAGATTTTCGCCGCCGATTTTTGCGATCCAATAAAAATTTGTCGAAAACAAAATTTTTCATTACGTAATTTTGCGATCGAAAAAAATGTTGTCGAAAAACCTATGTTTTTCGCCGCAACAGTAAACGCTTAAAAACGTAAATGACGATTTCTGGGTAAAGCATTAGTTAATCTGGATTCGGAACGATTTGAAATCAGTCGTGAATCCAAATATCATGATTTTAATCCGAATGGTCGAGTTTAAACACGTTAATTTTGAAAGTTTAAGACGTTTCAATCGAAAAAAAAATTCGTAGTCAAATTTTCTTCAAATGATTGAGAAATTATCGCGATTCTTGCATTTCTTAACGGAAAGACGATTTGAAACGGGTTTATTCGAAGAAAAATAAATTTAATCTTTTATTTGTTAACCCAAAAAAAATTAATGAGGCTCCCTGTATTTCTGAAATAAATGCAAATATCTCCCAATTGTGATGAAATTCAACACTTGACTCCTCGGATGAGCGCGAAATATTATGTGATACTTAAAAAATGTTAGAAGTCGTGTCTGTAAGTAAATCATTTAGGAGATAAAAACAAATTTTCATGTAAACTCCCCCTCAACAAATGCACGTTTAACTTTTCGGCAATTTAGCACATAGTTAATACAATTTTGCATATGAGAATTTATTATATAAGCACAAGTAACGCATGTAATCAATTCAGTATAGATTCATGAAAATTTTGCGTTTTTAAAAACAAATTCGCATTTTATCAAGTCAGAACCAATGCATTTAAAATGTGCGAAAATATTTTTAAAATATTTTTCAAAAATATATTTTTATCAGATTGTCCATTTTGAACATTATTACGCAAAAAATTTAATGACATATAAAATAATAATTTGCTGTCAAATCATGTAACTAAACTAATATGCAAAGATCATAGTATGAATCGTTTTGACAACTCTCACTAGTTTTATCATGGAAATATTTAGTAGATATATCACTCATATCAACACGACAAAATTATATCAATTAATTTGTTATCGTAGCGTATTTAATCAATTTACAAAGTGAAAGTCCATCAATTTGAATCAAATGGACTTTGAAAGAATTATTTTTACGCTCTGACTAAAAGGGTAGGATATTTTTGGGATTAGTGAGATTAAAGCTGCTTCAATTCCAAGGGCCCTTTTCAAATTCATTTCCGCTCCTTTTTCTTTTCTTCTGCACTTTGCTCAAGATGAGTCCCTTCTTCTTTACGACGCTTTGAGAGACGAGATCTTCTTTTGTTTTTTGGTCGAGACCGTGTTTCTTTTAAAGGTTTCACAGTTATGGAATCCAAACCCAAGGCCGTGCTCCTCTTCTCGTTTTCTCTATATAAGATCTAGATTATCGTTGGAGAAGTTCACTTCTAGGTGCTTCTTTTATAGGAGTATACGACATTATCTAGGAGAAGTTCACGGCGAGATCTGTGTTTCTCTTTTATAAAGATTGAGAATTTCATCATGTGCATCTCTTTTTCTCCCCCTCTTTTTCTTGATTGAGCAACCCCAAAACGTAGGAATAAGGTTGAAGGCTTGTTGGGTTTCAAAAAAATGCCGGAGAAGGCTCAAAGGGGATTACTAGAGGAAAAAGTAAAATTTGGGCCAAGTGAGGAATTTCCTAATTTTGCCCTTATCATTTTCATGACAAACTAACACAAAAGCAAGAATGAGGCTACGAAGTACAAATCAAGAGATAGGCTTTTGAAGTGTGACCCACTCAAAAACAATTGAGGATCAAATTCTTACATATATGATGTGGCTTTGTGTCTAGTGAAACAGACGAAGCTCTTTGAATAAAAGAATGTCACATGAATTTTTAAGCAACGAACTAAACATATATCAAAGAAATATTTTTGTGAGTAATTTCAAAATAGGCAGAAATATCGTCATCCCCCATTTTTTTTAGAAAATATTTGAAAGATAGAGTCACGCAAGATATAGCAAGAACTATCAAGAAGCACATAGAATATCATATAGAAGCATAATAGAGCATGTAAAGCACATCTCAAGTAAGATTGAGATTCAACATGCCTAACAATAAGGAATTGGAATCGTTTTTCATCCAATGCCTTAGTGAATTGAAATCGTTTTTCATCCAACATATCTATACTGCCTTTTTCTACATGATCTTTTATAAAATTATAGCGAATATCTATGTGTTTCGTGCGTGAATGATGAACATGATTGCAAGTAATGGCAATAGCACTTTGAGAATCACTATAAATGGGAATGTTATTAATTCAAACACGTAGTCGCGTAGTTGCGTCCGCATCCATAGAACTCGTGAGCAATAACTGCAGCTGCGACGTACTCCGCCTCGACCGTCGATGTTGACACGCAATTCTATTTCTTTGAGGACCAGTAGACCAACTTATCGCCTAAAAATTGTGCTCCGCCAGACGTGCTTTTTTTGTCCATTCGAAAACCTGCATAATCAGCATCAGTATAACCAATTAATCTAAAATCAGTATTTCTAGGATCTTTGAGATATCGTAGAATTCGCTTGACCGCGTGCATGTGAGACTCCTTCGGGTCAGCTTGAAAACGAGCACAGAGGCAAGTGGCGAACATGATGTCGGGTCGGCTTGACGTTAAGTAGAGAAGAGATCTGATAATACTATGATAGGTTGTGATGTTGACTGCCTTGCCAGAAGGAGCAGAATTCAATTTGCAGTTTGTTGACATGGGAGTATTCATAGGTATGCTCTTGTTTTGATAAAATCTTTTCAGAATATCTCGGATATACTTGGTTTGACTGATGAATATTCCATCTTCGAGTTGCTTGACTTGTAATCCAAGAAAGAATTGGAGTTCTCCCATTAAGCTCATCTAGAATTCGGTCTTCATAAGATCACCAAATTTCTGACAGAGTCGTTCATTTGTCGAGCCGAAGATGATGTCATCAACGTATACTTGAACAACCACCAAGTCCTTGTCTTGCTTTTGATGAAAAGTGTTGTATCGATTGTTCCTCTTATAAACTTGGACTTTACTAGAAATTCGCTCAGAACATCATACCAAGCATGAGGGGCTTGTTTTAGTTCGTAGAGAGCTTTATCCAATCGATAGACATAATCAGGATGATTTTTCTGCACGAACCCTTCGGGTTGAGCAACGTAGACTTCTTCTTTTAACACACCGTTGAGAAGGCGGTTTTGACGTCCATTTGATATACTTTGAAGTCTTTATGAGCCGAATATGCTAGAAATAACTGAATAGCTTCGATACGAGCAACCGGAGCATACGTCTCGTTGTAGTCAATACCTTCTTGTTGATTGTACCCCTTGGCTACGAGTCGTGCTTTGTTCCTAATAATTTCACCGTTTTCGTTCTTCTTATTTTTGAAAACCCATTAGTTCCTATAATTGTTTTGCCATGTGGTCGAGGAACTAGTGTCCAAACTTAGAGACGCTCGAATTGATTAAGTTCAACTTGCATTGCGATCATCCAGTCCGTGTCTTTAAGTGCTTCGACTACCTTAAGTGGTTCTTTTTGGCTTAAAAAACACGTAAATAGTCCGCTTTGTGTAGATGTCCTAGTGCGTACTCCACGTAGATAGGATGAGCTCGAATCCACTTGCCTTCATGAGGAAGAACCGAAGTAGATTCATCGTTGATTTGTAGATCGAGACATCCTGAATTGGTAGGTTGATCATTCGTAATAGGGAAATTCAATTCTGAAGTTGAAAGGGAGGGAATTTGCGCATCGTCATTAGTAGGAGCTCCATCACTAGTTGAAAATTCGGAATTTGAAGACTCTGAAACATTTATTGGAGTTTGAGGGTTTGGAATCTAAATTGTACTTTCAACCGTATAAGGAGAAGATGCGCTGCTTGGTATAGAATGAGACGAAGCAGGCATTTGAGACTCGTTTCTATAAAAATGTTCGAATATGAAATCCAAATCTTCCAAATCGGCGGGAATTGCTTCTTCTGACTTTGAGGTAGATGTTGTCGTAATTTGTTGACTTTGTGCCAGCACGCCTATAAGCCCGGGTTCTGAACTGTTTTGTTCAGAAGCCAATTTGTTCACTTCTTGAAAAGTGACATTGTAGCTTTCTAAAATAGTACGTGAAGACTTGATATAGACGCAATATGTTTTAGAAGTGGACGAATATCCAACAAAGACGGCTTCAAATGCTTTAGGGTCGAACTTGCTTCGATGCTCTCGATCGTTGGCTACAAAGCATTTGCACCCGAAGACTTTGAAGAAAGAGATATTTCGGAATCCTTTGATTTATTATCTCGTTCGGCATCTTTTCAAAGCGTTTGTGAATAATCGTCGGATTTTGTGTAAAGCACGTTGTACTCACTTCTTCAGCCCATAGAAAGTGAGGGAGACCGGAATGTATTAGCATAATTCTTGAAGCTTCAACTAAAGTCCGGTTATTGCATTCTACGACGCCATTTTGTTGAGACGCTGATTCTTGAATTCAGTCCCATTGTCAGTCCTGCTACTTGGATCTTCTTTTGCAGGAGATTCTTAGTCGTGTTCACAAAGCTTATTATCAAGTCTCATGTCTCATCTTTAGTTCGGAGATATCTTGTCCAAGTGTAGCGAGAATAATCGTCTACAATTACTAGCACATACTTACAACCGTTGATACTTTGAGTTCTCATTGGTCCACAAAGGTCCATTTGTAATAATTCCAAAGGTCGAGATGTGGAAGCTACTTGCTTGAGTTTGTGTGACGCTCTTTCCCATTTGACAAGCCGAACAGTGATGCTCCTGATGAAGGGAAATAGTTGGTAGACCATTGACCAACTTTTTGATAAAGAGTTTGTGAAGAGCTTTGAGATTTAGATGGGATAGACGTTGATGCCATAAGATGTTTCTCTTGATTGTAGTCTGTGATATGAGGTAAACAACTGTCGAAGGTCGTACTATTGTCAGATTGATGGTGTATAGATTAGATCTTCGAGATCCTGTAGGAAGTTCTTGATTCTGACTATTTAAGATTCTACACTGATCAGCTAGAAACACCACTTGAAACCCTTTGTCACAGAATTGTCCTATGCTGAACAGGTTGTGTTTAAGACCTTGGACATAAGAGACATCTTTGATTGTCAGATTCTTTAGAAGAATAACTCAAAAGCCTAGTATTGGAGTTGAATCGTTGTTACCGAATCTGACTTTTCCGTTGTAACGGTCTTGATAGTTGCTCAACAGTTTTTCATTTCCCATCATGTGTGTGGAGGAACCGGAATCTAGATACCACACATGATGGATCTGCATAGAAAGATTTTAGAGAGATTTAGGTACCCACTTAGTAATGGTCCTCTCGGATTAGCAGATTTGGTAGGTAAGGTTTGTTCATTTTTGGTTCCTAAACCATTGGTGCTCTTTGGTACCCAAACGAACTTAGACGTAGTTAGTTTATGTGGTACCTCTTTAGCCAACTTGGCCTTGTTGGCTTGCATTGGCCTAGATTGTGTCTTGGGAATCCATTGAGGGTGAACCTTACATCGGAGATTAATTTCAGCTCGGACAAATGTCTTATCAGTCTTGGTGCATGAGAAAATCTTTTCTCTAGCTAGTCTCCTAAGGTGTTTAGCTGAGTGTACTTGGACTGGGTACCTTAGATGAGGGCAAGAATGTATTGAGCTATAAGCTTTCTTTATAGCCGGATCTTGTTTCCTACGAGCCTTAAGATTTGCATTTGTCGTAGAACGATGGAATATGTTTTTAGAAGTAGAGCCGATTTCAAAATTTGTGCTTTCAAAATTAATAGACTTTAAAGCATAAGTTGAAGCAACAACATGACAATTAGAAACGGTTGTCTTCTTACAAGTGTCCTTAATTTTTGATACAGAAGAAAGTTTAGAAAATAAGTCATTTCTATCAATTTTCTTCTGAAATTCTATCTTAGGCACTCTTTCCTTTGCATGCTTCACCTCTTTTACTACTCTACCTGTTGATGGAGTAGAAAAAGAGTTAGTAAAAATATTTTTCACCTTTGAAGCATTTAAGGACTCTTTTCCTCCCTTTACGCTTTTTAAAAAAGATCTTTCTTGTTTTAAAATATTTTGTAAAATAATGGGAGGTGTTTTCTTAAATTTGAACTTGTCTTTAATTAATGACTTTTCTTTCAAAATAAAATCAGGACAAGATTTTAAAATTAAGCATTTTTTAGATTAGAAATCTCCAATAAAAGATCATTCTTTTCTGCTTCGAAATTTTTTCTTTCTTGTCTCTAAGGAAGTGTTCAAATCAGCTATTTTCTTAATAAAAGCGGGAATATAACAAAAAGTGGAATTTTTAGAATGATCAAATTTCCTTGCTTAACTTTAGGAAGATCTTCTAAAGGATATAATGAATTATAACCACTAGACAAGTTGAGATCCCTTGTCTTGTAACTATTATTCAAGTCGATGTAGTCAAAGAGGATGTTAGTCCTATTTGTGGCTTTTGTTTTGGATTCTTCTAAGGCATTTATTTCGGAAGAGTTAGTAAAAGTCATTAAAGAAGTTAATCCTAAACCCATGTACTTGATATCATATAACTGTTTGACATTGACATTTTTCAAGTTACAGGGATTGTTAAAACCTAAGCCCTCTATAGGATTATAAAATTCTATATCATGAGGTTGATTTAGAAAGATAGTCTGATCCGTTTGCCCCCTTTTCGTTAGAAGATCGTCTAAAGTCTTAATACTTGAGTAAAGCTTCTTACGTTCGTCAGAGATTTCCTTAAAATTATTTCTAGAAATTTCAAAATCTCTGACAATCGCTAAGAGTCTTACTAAGGTCGTTGATTTTTGTCTCAGAAGTAGCTAACCTAGATTCAAGACTATTTATTGTTTCCTTAGCATTAGATAAGAGAATTTCTAGGTAAACTTTCTTATCTAGTTGCTTGTGGAAATTAATTTCACTAAGGGCTAGTCTCTCCTCTAATTCTTTTGTACTTTTTCGCTCATTTTTCATGTTAGCATATTTAATTTGAAAAGATTCTAACATGATTAATAATGTAGAGTCGGGTGTAGCTACCTCTTGAGATGAGGTTGATGCTTTGTCCTCGTCGTCGGACCTCCTCAATGAGTTTTCGTCTAAGGCATCGCCCAGAAATGCCATGAGAGCTAGATTGTCGTTGTCAGAATCCGTTGTGTCTTCTAGCCAGTGCTCTTGTTCGGCCATTAGAGCTACCCCAGCTTTCTTTTGTTTGGTAAGTTAAAATTTATAGGAGTAGTAATTGGCGCATTTCTTCTTAGGAAGATTGCATTCTCTGGCGAAGTGCCCTATCTTTCCACAATTGTAGCATTTTTGTGGTTCTTGGCGTTTTTAGATTCTGACGACTCGGCCGGTCTTTCCTTGTGCTTAGAGCTTGAGGTCCGAAGTCTATTAGCCGAAGAGGGGGATTTCTTTTTATAGAAATTTTTGCTCATCATTTCAGTAATGAGAGCCAATTGTTTCTTGAACTCTTCTATATCAGGCTCGGAATCCGATTCTGATTCGTCTTCACCTTCTGAAAAACTTGGCAACTTGACGCTTTTATCTTTATGAGATCGACTAGTTTTTCTTTCTGAAACTAGAGCTATAGAGTCTTCGATCTGTTTGCCCTTTAGTTCTTTTTGTATCTCGCTAATGTCTTCCTCGTGTTGAGCGAGATTATCAAAGATGGCGTGGATATCTATTTCGTCCAAATCCTTGTTTTGACGAATTTGCATGGATATTTTCTTCCACTCCGATTGAAGAGAAGAGAGAAATCGGATGTTGATCTCCATATTGGTCTTGAAAATGTCTATTTTCCTCATCTCGTTAAGAAGAGTTAAATAGCGTTGATAGAGTTCGTAGACATTTTCCTCCGTCTTAGCTTTGAAGGAGTCGTAAGCGGTGAGAATGTTCGTTTTCTTAGCCTTGACTCCGACTTCGCTCCGTTGCATCATTTTGTGGAGCTCGTCCCACATAGCCTTTGCACTAGACAGACTATCTATTTGCATATAGATGTCATTAGGAATGCCTTGCATTAGGAAAGTTTTGGCTCCAAGATCTGCTTTGACTCTTAATCGCTCCC
This sequence comes from Linderniella brevidens, assembly GCA_004919715.1. NCBI lineage: Eukaryota > Viridiplantae > Streptophyta > Magnoliopsida > Lamiales > Linderniaceae > Linderniella > Linderniella brevidens. The sequence continues at coordinate 9,713,504 of SWDC01000153.1, read as the reverse complement.
CTTCCGTGTATTCACTAGGAATTTTGAGTCTTCTAGTGGCGGGAAGGGAGGATTATTAGGGGCATCGCCTTCTGGGATAAGCCAAAATTGAGCAGCACCTTCTTGAAGAGAAGCTATTAAATTTGTCGCTTGATCTTTTGTCTCCAAGAAGTTCATTAATCGACTTCTCAAAATGGTGTATTCGCCTCTTCTTAGAATTGGAGGGCGGACGTCATTTCCAAGTGAGTAAGCATCCATTTGTAGTTGATTGGTAGGATCTCGTGAAAGTTTGGAATTGAAACGGTAAAAGTGCTTCACAAGTGACAAACTTCGTTAGTAATGTTTGTCTCGTACTTTAAGCAATTTCCTTTTCAGACCTATTTTTCGTTTTTTAAAAAGGAATTGTTTTGATTGCAAAAAATATTTGATATAAGAATAGATACTTCAAAATTTTGCTAAAGATTTTGAATTTATGATCGAAAATTTTAAGAATCGAAAAAGATTATTCGGAGAAAAATATTTTTCGTAAGTTTTGAAAATTACGATTTTTGATTTTTTAAAAAAATTAAGATCAATGTAAAATGTGTGGGTGTTTGAAGGTTCAGTTGTCGAAAAAAAATTTCGAGCAGTAAGTTTTGCGATTTGAAAGTTTTCTAACCTTATAATCGAAAAAGATTTTCGATCGTATAAGTTTTTCGTGGTATATTTATCGAAAATTATTTTTCGAACGAAAAGGTTTTGCAAATAAAATATCATATCGAAAAATAGTTTTTCAAGAGTGAATTATTCGATTGAAATATGTTTTCGCTAAATTTTGACTGGAAAATTTAGTAGATCGAAAATCATGAGATCGAAAAACTTGTAATAGTAAAACAAGGTTTTCGTGTCAAAATTAGATATTTATTTAGCGAAAACAATATCCGTCGAAAAAAAAATTCGCTTTGTTATACTCGAAAAAGATATTTATATGAATCGAAAAACTAAATATCGAAAATAAAGTTTTTCGAGTTTGATATTTGAGTGAAACTCACGTAAACAGTGTGAGTTATAGAGAAACTTTTCGGCTGTAAACTTATCCGAAAAAATATTTTTCGAGCCAAGTTTTTGGATCGAAAAACGATCGACAAACAACCTTCAAGTTCAATGGAACAGTGAATATCAATATTCAACCGAAAATTTCAAATTAGGTGCTGAGATTCTGGATAATCACTCGAATCTAAGTTCTGAATATGAACAAATACAAGATTAACCACGTTTTACTGCAAAATATATCGATTATGAAGAAAATCAAATCGTATTCAAAACTCAATCGCAAACATAAATATCGATCGAAATTTTAAATCTGAAATAATCTGATGTTCTAAGCGATTGAAATCAGTACGTAATTCATTCCTAACATATAATCTATCTCTTTAACAGCAAGATCATCAACAAAATTCGCAAAATTAAGAACATTGATCAAAATACATTTCACATAAGTTTCGATCGAAAAATTTGGAAAATTATTTTAATCTTAGAATAGCGAATTCAATATAAAGGGATCACGATCTGCTTTGATACCAATTGTTAGGTCCTTTTCATCAACTAATAATCAATCTAAGCAGGAATTCTAGATATTTGAATAAGAAATCTCGAGAATTACCTTCGGTCGAATATCAAGTTTGAAGATCGGGAGAGATAAAAGATTAGAGATTAGAAGTTTTTGACTGCCTTTCTCTCACTAGAATGTGAATTTAATACTTTGTGATTTTTCTGAAAATGACTTATGTATTGATTTTTGTTGTTTACATGGTATATATACCTCTATACATGGTATATTTACAAACTAGTCCTACACTAACAAAAATACGAGCTACGCCCCTAATTACAAGGATACCTAATTAACAATGCACAACTTCTATGTTTCTTCAAGTTTTGCGATCGGATAAAATTTTGTCAAAAAACTTAAGTTTCTCGCCGCGTAGTTTTGCGATCGGATAAAATTTTATAGAAAACTTAAAGTTTTCGCCGCGTATTTTTGCAATCGAATAAAATTTTATCGAAAAACTTACAGTTTTGGCCGCATATTTTTGCGATCGAATAAAATTTTATCGAAAAACTTAAGTTTTCGCCGCTAGGTTTTACGATCGAATAAAAACATATCGAAAACATAAGGTTTTCGCCGCTAAGTTTTGCGATCGAATAAAACTGAACGAAAACTAAAGTTCTTCGATGGTACTTTTTGCGATAAGATGATTTCGACCCAAAAAATTTGAAATCAAACAGTAAATTCTTAAAAACGCGAAAGACGATTATAGGTAAAACATGAGTTAATCTTGACTCGTAATGACCAGAAATCAGTTGTGAATCCAAATATCATACATTTAATCAAAATGGTCGAATCTAAACACAAAAAATTGGATTTCTTAATAAGTTTTAGCCGAAAAATTGCAAAGTTGAGAAATATCTTCGAATGATTTTCAAAAATTGTCGCAATTCGTGATTTTCGGAAAAAAAAGTATGAACCGAAACTGGATTCTACCTTCAAATTACGCGACTTTTTGACAGAAAATCTGATAAGGTTAAGAATTTTTCGAAATCACCGTTTGAAGAGTTTGAGAATGCGAAGAGTTTTTCGATCGTTTTAGTTCGCGTGAGAAAGAGTTTTTCGATCGAAAAAGTGTATAAATACTTTTCGATAAGGTAAAATATACGATATAAGCACAATTTAGCACATATTCAACACAATTATGCATATGAAAATATACGATATAAGCACAATTAACGCATTTAATCAATCCACCGTAGATTCATGATCCCCTAATCATGTATACGAAAATTTTGCGTTTTCATAAAATTTCGCATTTTGTCAATTCCGGACCAATGCATGTACTAATGCATTTGGAATGTGCGATAATATTTTTATTTTGCGGTCAGATCTTCCATTTTGAATATTATCACGCAAATACTTCTCATGAAACATAGAGTAATAATTTGCCATCAAATCATGTAACTAAAGTAATATTCTAAGATCATGGTATTAATCATTTCGACAACTCTCATATCACTCATAGCACTCAATTTATTTTTATTATGGGAATATTTAGTAGATATATCACTTATATCAACACGACAAATTCTTTATCAATTAATTTGTAGAGCATTTAATCAACTTACCAAGTGACAGTCCATCAATTTGAATCATAGGGACTTTGAAGGGATTATTATTTTTAGACTCTGACTAAAAGGGTATGACAATTTTGGGATTACTGAGCTTAAAAATTCTTCAATTCCAGGGGCCCATTTGAAATTCATTTCTGCTCCTTTTTCTTTTCTTTTCTTCTGCACTTGCTCAAGATGGGTCTATTCTTCTTTACGAGGCTTTGATAGATGAAATCTTCTGTTCTCGGGCCGAGACCGTGTTCCTTTTGAAGGTTCACAGTTATTGAATTCGAACCCAAGGTCGTGCTCCTCGTCTCGTTTTCTCGATATAAGATCTAGACTATCGTTGGTGAACTTCACTTCAAGGTGCTTCTCTTCTACGAGTATACGAGATTATCTAGGAAAAGTTCACAACGAGATCCACGTTTCTCTTTCAAAATGATCGGGAGAAGTTCATCATGTGCATCTCCTTTTCTCCCCCTCTTTTTCTTGTATGAGCAACCCCGAAACTTAGGAATGAGGTTGAAGGCTTGATCGGGTTTCAAAAGAAAAAGAATATTGGAGAAGGCTCAACGGGGATTACTAGTGGAAAAAAGAAAGGATTGATAATTTGGACCAAGTGATGAATTTCTTAATTGCATTTATCATTTTCATGATGAACTAACACAAAGGAAGAATGAGGCTACGAAGTACAAATCAAGAGACAAGCATTTGAAGAGTGACACACTCAATGATAATTCCTAAAAAATATTGAGGCTCAAATTCTCACATATATGATGTGGCTTTGTGTCTAGTGAAACAAACTAAGCTCTTTGAATAAAAGAATGTCACGAATTTTTAAGAAAGAACTAGGCATATATCATAGAAGTATTTAGTCAGTAAATCAAAATAGACAAAATTATCGTCATCCCCCATTTTTATTTTTATTTTAAGTTATTATTATCATTATATATTCTATGTTATTTTTATTTATTTTTATTTTTATATATAAATTATTTGAGAAATAAAAGCACGCAAGATATAGCAAAGAAGATCAATAAACACATAGAATATCATATGTAAACATAATAGAGCATGTGAAGCACGTTTCAAGAAAGATTGAGATTCATGCATAGCTTATCAATAAAGAATTGGAATCGTTTTTCATCCAATGCCTTAGTGAATAAGTCGGCAAGTTGAAGCTCCGTTTTAACAAAATACATATATATAGTGCCTTTTTCTACATGATCTTTTATAAAATGATAGCGAAAATCTATGTGTTTCGTGCGTGAATGATGAACAGGATTGCAAGTAATGGCAATAGCATTTTGAGAATCACTATAATTGGGAATGTTATTAATTTCAAACCCGTAGTCGCGTAGTTGCGTCCTCATCCACAGAACTTGAGAGCAACAATTGGCAGTCGCGACGTACTTTGCCTTGACCATCGAAGTTGATACGCAATATTGCTTCTTTGAGGACCAACAGACCAACTTATCGCCCAAAAATTATGCTCCTCCAGACGTACTTTTTCTGTTCATTCGACAACCTGCCTAATCAGCGTCATAGCCAATTAATCCAAAATTAGTATATTTTGGATATCATAACCCTAAGTTGGGAGTTCCTTTGAGATAGCGTAGAATTCGCTTGACCGCGTGCATGTGAGACTCCTTCGGGTCAGCTTGAAAACGAGTACAGAGGCAAGTGGCGAACATGATGTCGGGTCGGCTTGACGTTAAGTAGAGAAGAGATCCAATGATGCTCCTATAAGTTGTGATGTTGATAGTCTTGTCAGACGGATCAACATCCAATTTACAGTTTGTTGACATGGGAGTACTCATAGGTGAGCTCTTGTCTTTGATTAAATCTCTTCAGAATATCTCGTATATACTTGGTTTGACTGATGAGATTTCATTGTCGAGTAGCTTGACTTGTAGTCCAAGAAAGAATTGGAGTTCGCCCATTAAGCTCATCTCGAATTTTGTCTTCATTAGAACACCAAATTTCTGACAGAGTCGTTCATTTGTCGAGCCGAAAATGATGTCGTCGACGTAAACGTGAACGATCATCAAGTCCTTGCCTTGCTTTTTGATGACTTGTTTCGTATCGATTGTTCCTCTTATAACGTTGGACTTTACTAGAAATTCGCTCAGAACATCATACCAAGCTCGAGGGGCTTGTTTTAGTCCGTAGGGAGCTTTATCCAATCGATAGACATAATCAGGATGCTTTTCGTGCACGAACCCTTCTGGTTGAGCGACGTGGACTTCTTCTTTAACATGCTGTTGAGAAATGTGGTTTTTACGTCCATTTGATAGACCTTGAAGTCTTTATGAGCCGCGTATGCCAAAAAGAGTCTAATAGCTTCGATTCGAGCAACATGAGCATGTGTCTCGTCGTATTCAATGCCTTCCTGTTGATTGTACCCCTTGGCTACGAGTCGTGCTTTGTTCCTAATAATTTCACCGTTTTCATTCTTCTTATTTTTGAAGACCCATTTTGTTCCTACAATTGTCTTGTCATGTGGTCGAGGAACTAGCGTCCAAACTTGTAGACGCTCTAATTAGTTGAGTTCATCTTGCATTGCAATCACCCAATCCGGGTCTTTAAGGGCGTCAACTACCTTGATTGGTTCGTTTTGGCTTAAGAAGCACTTGAAAAGTCATGTCCTAGTGCGTACTCCACTTGAAGGATCACCAATTATTTGATCGACAGGATGAGTTCGTGTCTAGTTGCGTTCATGAGGAATAACCGAAGTAGAACCATCGTTGATATGTAGGTCGATACGTCATGAATTGATAGGCGGATCATTCGTAAAAGGAAAATTCATTTCTGAAGTTGAATTTGATGGAATATCCGCATCGGCATTAGTAGGAGCGGCAGCACAAGTTAGTGATTCAGAATTTGCAGAATCTAGAACATTTGTTGGAGTTTGAGGGTTGGGAATCCCACTTGTAATTTCCACCGTAGAAGGGGAAAGTGCGCTGCTTGGTATAGAATGTGAAGAAGCAGGCATTTGAGACTCATTCTGGTAAAAATGTTCAAAAAGAAAATCCAAGACTTCCAAATCAGCGGGAAGTGCTTCTTCTGTCAGTGAGGTAGATGTTGTCGGAATTGTTGACTTTGTGCTAACACACCTATAAGTCCGAGTTCTGAACTGTCTTGTTCAGAAGCCAAATCGGTCGTCTCGTGAAAAGTGACGTTGTAACTTTTCAATATTGTACGAGCAGAGTTGATATAGACGCGATATGCTTTTGAAGTTGATGAATATCCCACAATGACGTCTTCAAAAGCTTTAGGGTCGAACTTGCTTTGATGCTCTCGATCGTTGGCCACAAAGCATTTGCACCCGAAGACTTTGAAGAAAGAGATATTCGGAATCCTTTGATTTATTATCTTGTATGGCGTCTTTTAAAAGCATTTGTGAATAATAGTTCTGTTTTGCGTAAAACAAGTTGTACTCATTGCTTCAGCCCATAGAAAGTGAGGGAGACCGGAATGTATAAGCATTGTCCTTGCAGCTTCAATCAAAGTCCGGTTCTTTCGTTCTACGACGCCATTTTGTTGAGGCGTTTTAGCGGCTGAAAATTGTTGAATGATCCCAAGTGACTGATAATAAGTGCTGAGACGCTGATTCTTGAATTCAGTCCCATTGTCAATCCTGATTCCTTGGATCTTCTGTTGCATTAGATTCTGAGTTGCATTCACAAAACTTATTATCAAGTCTCCAGTCTCATCTTTAGTTCATAGAATTCTTGTCCAAGTGTAGCGAGAATAGTCGTCGACAATTACTAGCACATACTTACGACCGTTGATACTTTGTGTTCGCATTGGTCGACAAATGTCCATGTGTAGTAATTCCAAAGGTCGAGATGTGGAAGCTACTTACTTGAATTTGTGTGACGCTCGCTTCATTTTTCTCATTTGACAAGCCGAACATTGATGCTCTTGGTGAAGTGAAATAGTTGGTAGATCGTTGACCAACTTTTTAGTAGAAAGCTTGTGAAGAGCTTAGAGATTTAGATGAGACATTTGATGATGCCATAAGTTGTTCCTATTAATTGTTGTCTGTGAAATGAGGGAAACAACCGTCGAAGGTCGTATAGTTGTGAGATTAATGGTGTAGAGATTAGATCTTCGAGATCCTGTAAGAAGTTATGATTCTGACTATTTAAGATTCTGCATTGATCAGCTAGAAATACCACTTGAAAGCCTTTATCGCAGAATTTTCCTATGCTGAACAGGTTGTGTTTAAGACCTTGGACGTAAGAGGCATCTTTTATTGTCAGATTCTTCATAATTATATCTCCAAAGCCTAGAATTGGAGCTGACTTGTTGTTGTCGAATCTGACTTTGTCGTTGTATCGGTCTTGATAGTTGCTCAACAGTTCTTGATTTCCCGTCATGTGTGTGGAGCAATCAGAATCCAAATACCACACATGATGGATCTACATAAAGAGGTTTAAAGAGACTTGGGTACCCACTTATAAATGGGTCCTCTCGGATAAGCAGATTTAGTAGTTAAAGTTTGTTCATTTTTGGTTCATAAACCAATGTTATTATTAGGTACCCAAACCAACTCAGAAGTAGTTGATTTAGGTGGTACCTCTTTAGGCAACTTGGCCTTTATGGCTTGCGTTGGCCTAGATGGTGTTTTGGGAACCCATTGAGGATGAACCTTACATGGTAGATTAATTTCAGCTCAGCAAATGTCTTATCAGTCTTAGTTGATGAGAAAATCTTTTCTCTAGCTAGTCTCCTAAGGTGTTTAGCCGAGTGTACTTGGACTGGGTACCTTAGATGAGGGCAAGAGTGACTCGAGCTATAAGCTTGGTTAATAGCTGGATCTTGTCTCCTACGAGACTTAAGACTCGCATTTGTCTTAGAATGAGTGTTTTTGTTTCTAGAAGTCGAGCCGATTTCCAAATTTGTGCTTTCAAAATTAATATGTTTTAAAGCATAAGTTGAAGCAACAACATGAAAATTAGAAACAACTCTCTTTTAACGAGTGTCCTTTGTTTTTTATACAGAAGAAAATTTTGAAAATTTAGATAATTTTCTTCTTAATTTCTAAGCTATACAGTCTCTTCTTAGTATGCTTCGTCTCTTTAACTACTCTACTTGTGGATGGAGTAGAAAAAGAATTAGTATTAATCTTTTTCACTTTCAAAGCATTTAAAGATTCTTTTTCTCTTTTGACGTTTTTTAAAGAAAAATTTTCTTCTTTTGAAATATTTTGTAAAATAGCAGGAGAAATTTTCTTAAATTTGGTCTTGTCCTCGATTAATGATTTTTCTTTTAAAATTAAATTAGGATAAGATTTTAAAACGTTAGTCAAAACTGAGGAATTTTTTAGATTTGAAATCTCCAATAAAAATGCATTTTTTTCTGCTTCAAAATTCTTTCTTTCTGTTTCTAGGGAGGAATTCAAATCAGCTATTTCCTTAATAATAGCAGGAATATTACAGAAAGTAGAATTTTTAGAATGATCATAATTTTCTTCCTCGACTTTAGGAATATTTTCTATAGGATATAATGAATTATAATCACTAGACAGATTTATTTCTTGTGTCTTGTAACTATTATTCAAATCAGTGTAATGAAAGGGGATGTCAGTCCTAGTTTTGGCTTTTCTTTTGGATTCTTCTAAGGCATTTATTTCTAAAGCATTAGTAAAAGCCATTAAAGAAGTTAATCCTAAACCCATGTACTTGATATCATATAATTGTTTTACATTTACATTTATTAAGTTACAAGGATTGTTAAAACCTAAGCCTTCAACAAGATTATAAAATTATATATCATGTGGTTGATTTAGAAAAATAGTCTGATCAGTTTGTCCTCTTTTTGTTGGAAGATCGTCTAAAGTCTTAATCGTAGAGTAAAGCTTCTTAGGTCCGTCAGAGAATTCCTTATCATTATTTCTAGAAATTTCTAAATCTCTCTGACTATCGCTAAGAGTTTTACTAAGGTCGTTAATTTTTGTCTCAGAAGTAGCTAACCGTGATATAAGACTGGTTATAGTTTTCTTAGCATTAGATAAGAGAATTTCTAAGTGAACTTTCTTATCTAATTGCATTTGAAAATTAGTTTCGCTAAGTGTTATACTCTCTTCTAACTCTTTTATACTTTTCTGCTCACATTTCATGTTAGCATATTTAATTTTTAAAGATTCTAATATGATTAATAATGTAGATTCAGGTGAAGCTACCTCTTGAGATGAGGTTGAGGCTTTGTCGTCATCGGACCTCCTCGTTGAGTTTGCGTCTGAGGCATCGTCAATAAATGCCATGAGAGCTAAATTGCCTTTGTCAGAACCAGGTGTATCTTCTAGCAATGCTCTTGTTCATCCATTAGAGCTACTCCAGCTTCCTTTTGTTTAGTTGAAATTTTTTAGAGTAGTAGTTGGCGTCTTTCTTCTTCGGAAGATTGTTCTATGGCGAAGTGCCCTATTTTACCACAATTGTAGCATTTTTGTGGCTCTTTGGCATTTTTTGGATTCTGACGACTCGGTCGGTCTTTCCTTGTGCTTAGAGCTTGCGGTCTGAAGTTAATTAACTGTGGAGGAGGATTTCTTTTTGCAGAAATTTTTGCTCATCATTTTAGTAATGAGAGCCAATTCTTTCTTGAACTCTTTCATATCGGGCTCGGAATCCGATTCTGACTCGTCTTCTTCTTCTGAAGAACTCGGCAATTTGATGCTTTTATCTTTACGAGATCGACTAGCTTTTCTTTCCGAAACTAGAGCTATTGACTCTTCGATCTGTTTGCTTTTTGTATCTTGTTAATATCTTCCTTGTGTTGAGCGAGATTGTCGAAAACAGCGTGGAATCCATTTCGTCCAAATTCTTATTTTGACGGATTTGCATGGATATTTTCTTCCACTACGGTAGAAGAGATGAAAGAAATCGGATATTTACCTCCATATTTGTCTTGAAAATTTCTATTTTTCTCATCTTGTTAAGGAGAATCAAATAGCGTTGATAAAGTTCGTAGAGATTTTCCTCCGTCTTAGCTTTGAAGGAGTCGTAAGTTGTTAGTATGTTCGCTTTCTTACCCTTGACTCCGACTTCGATCCTTTGCATCATTTCGTGTAGCTCGTCCCACATAGCCTTAGCACTTGATAGACTATCTATTTGCATATAGATGTCATTTTGGATGTCTTGCATCAGGAAAGTTTTAGCACCGAGATCAGCTTTAGCTCTTAATATCACCCCCTCACAGTATTCACTATGAATTTTGAGTCTTCTAGTGGCAACAATGGGAGGATTATTTGTGGCATCGTCTTCTTGTATAAGCAAGAATTGAACGGGTCCTTCTTGGAGAGAAACTATCAAATTTGTAGCTTGATCTTTTGTCTCCAAGAAATTCATAAATCAGCTTCTCCATACGGTGTATTCGCCTCTTCTTAGAATTGCAGGACGGACATCGTTTCCAAGTGAGTAAGCATCCATTGTTGTAGCTGATTGGTAGGATCTCGTGAAATTTTGGAGTGGAGATGGTAAAAGTGCTTCACAAGTGACAAACTAGTTAGTAATGTTTGGTTTCGTACTTTAAGCAATTTCCTTTTCAGACCTATTTTTCGGTTAAAAAATTGTTCTTGAGTGCAAAAAATATTTAGGACAAAAATTGATAATGCAAAATTTTGCTAAAAAATTTGGATATATGATTTTGATCGAAAATTTTGAGTGTCGAATATGATTATTCGAAGAAAAATATTTTTCGGAAGTTTTGAAAATTACGATTTTGATTCCTTAAAAAAATTCAAATAAGTGTAAAATGTGTGTTTGAAAGTTCAGTAATTGAATTGAGCAGTAAGATTTTCGATTTGAGAAATTTTGATCCTTATAATCGAAAATGATTTTCGATAGTATAAGCTTTTTGAAGTATGTTACAAAATTATTTTTCGAGTAATAAAAGTTTTGCAAAAGTATCCTATCGAAATAGTTTATCCTATCGAAATTTGTCAATCACAAAAACTTTTATCGAAATATTTGTTATCGAAAAATTTAAAATGATCGAAAATCTATGTCTTTAAAAAAATTTCAATAAGTTTCACTAATTTGTTGACTAAACTTATTCAGTGTGAAATATTCGATCGAAATATGTTTTTGAAGAGTATAATAGAATTGTGCTTTATTATTTCATTATCCTTGGAATTAGGGGCGTAATTAGAAATATTGATAGTGTAGGACTTAAGAATAATTATACCTTAAATATAGGTATAAATATGATGTACACTATCAATGTAAATAACAATTCATTATCGAGTAAATAAAAGTTTCGAATTTATATTTTAAACGAGAGGAAATGCTCGAGAAACAAGGAAATATCTAACAACCTCTCAAGAACTTCAACGTGGATATTCGACCGATCGTATATCGTAAGATTTCTTACTCGAATAACTAGAATTCGTGCTTAGATTGTTCGTTGATTGATGAATAAGGACCTAACAATTGGTATCAGAGCAAATCGTGATTGATTTTGGACAGAATTCGCAATTTTCAGATCAAAATAATTTTCCAGATTTTTCGATCGAAAAACTAACGTGACATATATTTTGATCGATATTCTTGATTGTGCGAATTTTGCTATTGCTTTTGCTGATTAAATGATAGATTATATGTTAGGATTGATTCACGTACTAATTTCAATCGCTTAGAACGTAATTATAGTTCAAATTTTTTATCTATATTGATTTTTAAGTTTGCGAATCAAGTCTTGAGTCTAATCTGATATTCTTAAATCTCGATATATTTTGCTATTAAACGTGGTTGATTCTGTGTTTAATCATAATTAGAACTGTTAAACCAGTGATTATCCAGAATTTCCGCATCTAAATTAAACATTTCGATTAAATCTGGAATTTTCACTATTACATTGAACTTAATTGTTCTTCGATCGAAAAACTTGAATTGAAAAATATTTTTTCGACCAAGTTTACCGCCGAGAATTTTTTTTTTCGACCACAAACACTATTTTCGAGTGTTTTACTCAAATTTAAGACTCGAAAAACATTATTTCAATAATTAGTTTTTCGGTTCATATATAAATATATTTTTCGAGCGAATAAGTTTTTCGATCCATAATTAGCCATAACATATTTTCGATCGAAAAATATTCCATCAAAAAAATTTTTACAGTCAACAATTTGAGTCAAACTAAAAACAATTTTGTTTTTATCACTAGTAATTTTTTTATCACAAGTAATTTTTCGATCACAAGTTTTGCGATAAGAGTTTTTGCGATAGTTTTTCGACAAAATATTTTTCGATAAGATCATCTTTTCAACAATTTCCAAAAAATATTCTTTGATAAACAAATAACTAAATCTTTAAACGTTCGAAAAACTTTTTCGATTACAAAGCATAATAGTTTTAAATCGAAAAACCCTAATGTTCGAAAAACATTTCAGCCACATCATTTCTTAAAAGAAATCAAAAATTGTGAACTTCAAAACTTACTAAATATATTTGACTCCAAACTATCAAATTTTGATACTCAATATTTTTTATCATTTATTCAAATTTCTTTAACGATTCTTGAAGTATCAATTTTTATTTATTTTTATTTACCAAATATTTTAATAAACATAACAATTTCTCTTTCACGTACGGATCATAGGTTCAAAAGGAATTGTTTAAGTGCGAATCAAATATTTCTAACTAAGTTTGTTAGTTGTGAAGCATTTTTCATTATTATTCCAAACCTTCACGAAGATCCTACCAATCAACAAAAATGGATGCCTACTCACTTGAAAATGACGTTCGCCCTCCAATTCTTCGACGAGGCGAATACACGGTATGGAGAAGCCGGTTCTTGAACTTCTTGGAAACGAAAGATCAAGAAGGTCCCGCTTTCAAGCCGATCCAAAGGAATCCCACATGAATGCTGTCAAGAGGATTATACGATATCTCAAAGGAACTCCGAACTTAGGGCTTTGGTATCCTAAAAATACTGACTTTCGACTAATTGGCTACACCGATGCTGACTATACAGGTTGTCGAATGGACAAAAAAAGCACGTCTGGCAGAGCACAATTTTTAGGCGAAAAGTTGGTCTGCTGGTCTTCAGAAAAACAAAATTGTGTATCAAGATCGACGGCCGAGGCAGAATATGTCGCGGCTGCCAGTTGTTGCTCGCAAATTCTATGGATGCGGACACAACTACGCGATTACGGGTTTGATTTCAATAACATTCCCATTTATATTGATTCTCAAAGTGCTATAGCCATTACTTGCAATCCTGTTCATCATTCACGCACGAAACACATAGACATACGATATCATTTTATAAAAGATCATGTAGAAAAAGGCACGATAGATATGTATTTTGTTAAAACGGAGCTTCAACTTGCCCACTTATTCACTAAGGCATTTGATGAAAAACGATTTCAATTCCTTATTGCTAAGTTAAGCATGTTGAATCTCAATTTTACTTGAAATATGTTTTACATGCTCTACTATGCTTCAATTTGACATTCTATGTGCTTCTTAATATTTCTTGATTATTATGCGTGACTCTATCTTTTAAAGTTTTTTTTAATTAAAATAAAAAAATATATATATATTTTATATATATAAATATATTTTATTTTTTATTAAATAAATATATATAATAATACATATATATATATATATATTATCAATAAAAAAATGGGGGATGACGATGATTTTGACCATTTCTGAAATCACTCACAAAAATATTTCTTCGAAATATATAGTTAAATTCTTTGCCTGAATTTCAATATAACATTCTTTTATTCAAAAGAACTTTGTATGATTCACTAGACACAAAGCCACATCATACATGTGAAGAATTTGAACCTCAATATTTTTTTGAGTGTCACACTTCAAATGACTGACTATCTTTTGATTTGTACTTCGTAGCCTCAATCTTGTTTTTGTGTTTAGTTTGTCATGAAAATGATAAGGGCATATTAGGAAATACCTCACTTGACCTAAATTATAAATCCTTTATGTTTCCTCTAGATATCCCCTTTGAGCCTTCTCCGATATTCTTTTTCTTTATCAAACACACCCGGTTAAGCCTTCAACATTATTCAAACGATTCGGGGTTACTCAATCAAAAAAAGAGAGGGAGAGCTAAAGTGATGTCCATTCTGCATTTCTCAATCATTATAGAAGAGAAACACTAATCTCACTGTGAACTTCTCCTAGATAATCTCGTATACTCCTAGAAGTGAAGCACCTCGAAGTGAACTTCTCCAATGACAATCTAGATCTTATGTAGAGAAAACGAGAAGAGAAGCACAGTCTTGGGTTCGAAACTCCATAACTGTGAAACTTTCTAAAGGAACACAGTCTTGACCCAAAATCAAAGAAGATCTTATCTCTCAAATCACTGAAAAGAGATTACTACAGAAAGGAAAAGCAAAAGGCTCAGAATAGAATCTCACAAAAAGAGCCCCGGAAGAGAAGAATTTTTACGCTCACTAACCCAAAATTCCTACCCCTTAGTCAGAGCCTAAAAATAATCCCTTAAAAGTCCCTTTGATTCAAAATGACGAACTCTCACTTGGCAAGTTGATTAAAAATACTACGATAACAAATTAATTGATATAATTTTGTTGTGATGATAAGAGTGATATATCTACTAAAAATCTCCTTGATAAAAATATATTGAGGGATATGAGCGATACTTGCGAGAGTTGTCAAAGTGATTCATACTATGCTCTTAGAATACTAATTTAGTTATTTGAATTTATGGCAAATTATTGTTATATATATCTTGGAAATTTTTGTGTGATAAAAATTTAAAATAAATAAATCTGACCCCGAAACAAAAATTATTATTTTTATTATATTATATTATATTATATTTTATTTTTATTTTATTTTTTTATTAATTTTATTTTATTTTCTATTTTAATCGCACATTTTAAATGCATTATAACATGCATTGGTTCAGACTTGATAAAATGCGAAATTAATCTTGAAAAATGCAACATTTTCATAACCTATGCTGAATTGCTTAGAATGTGTTAATTATGCTTAATTCAACAATTTTCATATGTACCGAAAATATGTGTAGGTACTGAAAAGTTTATTCATGCAATTGTTGAGGAGGAGCTTTTATATGAGAATTTGCTATTATGTTCTACATTAGTAGAAACTTGAATCCTAACAATTTATCAAGTCTCGCAGAAAATTTAGAGCTCATCCGAGGAGTCGAATGTTGAATTTCATCAACATCAGGAGACAATTTCCTTCTTTGCGGAAATACAATATGGCAAGTCCCAACTACCCTCATATCTATCCTTCTGGAAGTTATATGACCGTCCAAGATAACAACTTCCAACTGGATTTAACAACATTTCGGTGTCCAGATGACGTCATACTATCCATACTCAAAGGACACCCCCTATGGACAGCTCTGACCATGACGGCCACCGTACCGATGGTTTATCTCCAGCAATTCTGGGGATGCATGCAGAGCTTCGTTAACGACGACAGCATAGAATATATGACCAAGCTCAATACAAGGCACATCGCACTGACGAAGAACTTAATGGCCATGGTGCTCGATCTCCCGCACTACGATGAATATGACCGATTACCAACGGACGCGGAGATTATAAATGACATGCTCATGATGGGATACAAACCGCCGCTAAATAAACTAGCCAACTTCCAAAATAACGGCATTCCTCATCCATGGAAGACTTTGTTCGGCATCATCAACAAATCTCCCCAAAACACTCCGGATTCGACAAGGAAAATGGCAACATTTTGCGTATTTTTCACGGAGTGGTCTTCTCTAAGAGATATGACGTGGCTCAGCTGATCTGGAACGATCTCGCCGACCAACTGCGTCAGAGGGAGACGAAGTCGAAGGCCCGATCCCTTCCTTATGTTCGGTGGTTTCCAGTAATGATCTCGCACTTCATGGAAGTCCACCCAGCGATTTCGAAACTTCTACCGATCGCGGACTACATCCCGACACGCCTTCGTTTCTTCCACAACCCGAAGGCCGCCGATCTAGCACTCCAACCCATGTTGATCCCATTGGAGCTGCTACGTCTCGCTGATCCAACTGACGAGGCCTACCAAACTTACTGCCAGAACAACTCCATCTCGGAGGCGATGGTACGTGCCATGGATTCAGCCCCGGAGACTTCTCAAAGGGAAGTAATATCATCAGAGCCCGAAGTTACACCTCAGGAGATTGAACCCGAAGGTGTCTATCGTGATATCTCTCCTGAGGCAACCGACTCCGATGAAGCACAAAGACTCCAACGAAGGGGCCCTCGCGGACAACAAATCTCGGCCCCGTCTGCAGTGCCTTCATCCATACATGTTTTGGAGCCAACACCGGGTGATCAGCCCACTGAACAGATTCAAATTGCATCTGTCTCAACACCCATAGAGGTGATACCTATCGTATCATCTCAAGAATTGGGTGGTAGCCCTATTGGACCCCCGGCATCTTCGGAGCCAACAATAGGCCAACCCTCTGAAGTGGTGACTTCAGGGTTGTTAACGGATGTCCTTAGACATATCGGACCCTCAAGACCTACTATAGGCGGCACATCGAAAATCTACTCCGATGTTGTGATAGTGGAGCGCCTCCCTGGCCCCACTCCACCGATGTTCGTGACGGAGCAAAGACTACAAGAAGCACTCTCCTCAGCCCTATCTCATGACCGTCTGATGGACCGAATGCTCCATGCTCTCGAGACTTCCCGAAGAGACACCAGGAAAACACCAGTCTCAGAAGCTGCTCCCACCGATACACAAACCACACCTGTCTCCTCACCACTTCCTACCACCACTCCACACACCCCACTACAACCAATCCTCACCACCCCAACTCCCTCATCATCACTTGTAAACCCATACACCATTCCAATCACCCAGCTTCACGATATCCTCATTTCGCGTCTTCTCGCACTAGAGACAAAAACTCCTGCAGAAGAAAGTCTCTACAGAAGATTAATAGATGAACCAGAGCTGCCAGCACAAACAACGTGCCGTGAAGAAAGCTCCCGCCCAAAACGTAGACATGACGATCCCGATGATCCGGATCGTCATGAGGGGGAGAAACGGCAACGAACAACAAGGAGCAGCAGTGGATTGAGTCAGACAAAGACTCAAGAAACTGGAGGATTGTCCTCACACCCACCAACCACGCAACCTCAACCTCAAACCCGCCAACAAACTACCACACCTTCCACCATATCCCAAACACTAACTCTCTCTCCTACAAATCCAAATCAGATCCCAACCTCAAACCTTCCCCAAGTTCATCAAGAAGCAGTTGCCTACGATCCACATTTGATCGTAGATGACTACATACTAAACGAGAAGTGGACGACGGAATGGGAACCAGAGGAAGCTGCTCAAGCTCGACTCTCCAACGTCAGATACTTCCTACAACAAGCTTCAGTGACTTGGTACTGCTTCAAGAAGAAGAAATTCAAGAAGGTGAAGACTACAGTTCCGCTCTCCCAGAGCTACCCGAAATGATAAGACTCAGAGTCGACTCTCCTCCCCGTCTATCAAAAGGGACAGTTAGAGTCGAGACACCATGAGAGAACGTCAGAATTGAAGTCCCCTTCATTGAAGACATAAGAAAGCAGATCTGGAGGGCTCCAAATAAGATTAAGAAGCTCAACGAACTCAATTTGAGGGGCATCTCACATTGGGAAGATAGGAAGAAAATGGAGCATATCTTCATGCTCAACTATCTCGGACCCGAACATAGTGGCATTCCAGCTGATCAACTGAAGGAAAACTTCAAGAACAAGCCACCAATTCTCCAACTCGTTGGAGTCTCTCACACGATCGGAAGATATCCAACTCCTATCTACATAATATAGCGAGCGGACAGCAACCGCACTCGAGAAGAGATAGATGAAAGCTATCTCCCATTCCTTCCACCGGATGAAGTCTATCAACTATATCAAATGTACAAGAGAAAGTACAAGACACATTCTTGATATATCAAGACTGAAGGACTCGAGGGGCTGAAAAGATTCATGGTACGGCAAATCAAATACCACACCGCACATGACCTTCAAATTGCAATAGAGAACAACATGAAGAAGGTCAACATGGAATCTCCGCTTATGAAGGGCTTCCCACTTAACAACTTTCCCGAGAATTACATTTTCAAGACCCCTGGCCTCGCCATAACCTATCTAAATCCAATCATTGGAAAGACAAGGGCTATGATGAAGTCAGAAGTTCATAAATTCTGCTACGGGACACTTAAGTTGGTGCGGAAGAACACACTGAAGAGATTGGGAGAGATCATCGAAGAGACAATCTTCGAAGATCTTTGTGAAGAAGAGGCCCCACTCCTGAACGATCTTCTAGATGTCATAAATGAAAGATTGGAGTTGAGGAATGCTGTTCGACGCTACGAGACAGCATTGGGATTGAGGAAGTCTTTTTATGCCCGACAAGGATAAAAGGAGCTTAAACGACAATAAATACAGTGGAGGAGATTGAAGAGTATATTAGAATTGTGCTTTATTATTTCATTATCCTTGTAATTAGGGGCATAATTAGAAATATTGATAATGTAGGACTTAAGAATAGTTATACCTTAAATATAGGTATAAATATGATGTACACTATCAATGTAAATAACAATTCATTATCGAGTAAATAAAAGTTTCGAATTTATATTTTAAACGAGAGGAAATGCTCGAGAAACAAGGAAATATCTAACAACCTCTCAAGAACTTCAACGTGGATATTCGATCTATTGTATATCGTAAGATTTCTTACTCGAATAACTATAATTCGTGCTTAGATTGTTCGTTGATTGATGAATAAGGCCTAACAGTTTTCGCTAAGTTTTAACTCGAGAATTTAGATGATCGAAAAACTTGACTTACATGTAATAGTAAAACATGTTTTTCGTGTCAAAAGTACATATGTATCTAGCGAAAATAGTATTCGTCCAAAAAAATTTACGCATTTATGCTCGAAAAAGATATTTATGTGTGAATCGAAAAACTATTTGTCGAAAATAAATTTTTTCGAGTCTTATGTATGAGTGAAACTCGCGAAAAAAGTGAAAGTATCGAAAAACTTTTCGCTAATGAACTTATATTAGATTAACTTTTTCGAGCCAAGTTTTTCGATCGAAAAACGTTCGAAAAGCACAACTCGAGTTCAATGGAAAAGTAAAACCCAGATTCAACTGAAAAAACTCAAGTTAGATGCTAAGATTCTGGATAATTACTCGATATGAGTTTTGAAGATGAACAAACACAAGATGAACCACGTTTTACAGCAAAATATATCGATTATGATGAAAAATGAAATCGTCTTCAAAACTCAATCGCAAACAGTAAAATCGATCGAAATCGAAAATCAGAAATAATTCAATGTTCTACGCGATTGAAATCAATACGTAATTCATTCATAACATATAATCTATCACTTTATCAACAGGATCATCAACAAAATTCGTAATATTCAATACGTACATCAAATTGCATTTCGCGCGTGTTTTTTGATCGAAAAATCTGGAAAATAATTTTGATCTAAAAATAGCAAAATCAATCCAAAACGATCACGATCTGCTCTGATATCAATTGTTAGGTCCTAATTAATCAACTAACGAGCGATATAGACATGAATTCCAGATATTTAAATATAGATTATTGAATGTTACATTCGGTCGAATATCTCGATTGAAGATCACGAGAAGAAATGTTTAGAGTGAGGAAGTTTTCGTTTGTGTTTCTCTCTCTAGAATGTGAATTTTTAGCCTTGTGAATTTTCTGAAATTCTTGTGTAGTGATTTCTGTAGTGCACATTGTATATATACCTCTATACATGGTATATTTACTAATTAGGTCTACACTATCAAAAATACAAGATATGCCCCTAATTACAAGGATAACTAATAAACGAAGCACAATTTCTATGTCTTCTTCACGGACAATGAACATGGATCATCCACTGAAAATGAGGTAGAATATATTGACCTTAACGTACTTTTAGAACTTAAAAAAAAATCTGTAAAGAACGAAAATGCATTAAGTCATTAGAGGGCAGGTTAGCAAATAATGAAGCAACGTTAAATACTTCTCAAGAAAAGGTCGCCGCCTTAAAAAATAGCTTAGTTAAATCTGAGGCTATGGTACGTGCTTTGACGAAGCAGGTCAACGAATCTGAGCAAGTTTAAAATAACTCTATAGATCACAAAAAAACTATAGAGGAACCAAAAGCAAGATTAGCAATAATCATCAAAGCTTGCTCAGAAACTTGAGAGAAAAACATACTCTTAGTTGTCAGCTACAAGTTATACAATAAAGACTATCAGGTCGTTATACACAAATAGAGAAGCTCAAAACTCAAGTTCGCGAACTCAGCAGTAGTTTGAAAACTTGTGAAAGCGAGCGAAAAACTAAAACTAGCAAGTACAACCTTGCAAATGAGGAATGTAAGCAATTATACTCTAAGATTAAAAGCTTAGAGGATATTCTTATGAAAAGACGACAAACGGATCAAACCATTTTGCTAAATAAGCCAAGGACACGAGATTCTATAATTCACTAGAAGGCATATGCTTTAAACCATCCGACCAATTGGTTGAGAAAAAGCCCTTACCTCTTTACGACATTAAATTCTTAGGTCTAAACATACTTAATCTAATGCCCTTCAAGGAGCATCAGATGTAGATGCTCTCAAGAAAGAGAAAGAGAAGCGTGAAGCTAAATCAAGGGCTCAAATTCGTTTGATTATTCTAGATTGAATGATAGTTACAAAACAAGGGAAATCCCTTTATCTTCGGACTATCTACTAATATGCTTATCCTCTACCGAAGCTACATCTGTTGAAGAGAATTCTGATACGGGAATATCTAGTACCACAAATGCCTACATTCCAATGATAATCCTATAACATATTTGCGCTCAACCCTAGAGTCAGAACGAAAGGACTTTCAAGCAGCAAAGGAGACACTACTTTGTAGAATCTCCTCGCTTGAAAAGCCTCTCGACACAAACAAATCTTCGACCTCACACACAGTCTCTCGAGAAAAAGCATGAAATAAACTTCTCATTCAAGCTAGATAGCCAGAAAAGGAAGTTATGACTCGCAAAAGCGACTTGACTAACCAAGTTTTACGTATGCCCACATGCAAGTACCTAAATAAGAAGGGGGAGAGGGAAGCTACAGAGACTCGTGAGGAGGATGCTAATCTCTTTTCTAAAAAGAAGAAACTACCCTTTTCTAGTGTTCCTGTTTTTACATCTATCTCAAATTCATGTAGAACGACTTTGTCATGTATTTCAGACCGTGTTTCTGCTTTCTCTTGATTATTTTCTAAATCTGTGCATGTAAAGATTGTTATGTATATTAATTCGTATGATCAACATTTTGGTTCAGGTGTTAATAATTCTAGCCATTGAAATGCATCTCTTAAGAAAAACATGAATAAAGTACCGCCTCCTGCTAAGTCAAATTCAAAACTTGACCAAAAGGGAGATCGTACTTCTAAGATGTCAAAGCACACTAAAACTAAGGTCAAAGCTAAAGTTTTAGATGCTAAACAGTTTTTTCGACCAAAAGGGAGCTCATATCAAGCACTAAGTTTTGTCATCCCCTAGAAATAAAGAAGATATCAGTTTCTAAGTCCGATATAAAGACAAGCAATACATCTGAAACAGACTTAGTACCAAAATCACCAAAGAGTGCATTCAAAGCACCTTCTGCAAACAAGGGAGGATATGTCCTTAACGGGGTACCTAAAACTCCTTAATTTGTTTCGCCGATCCATCATGTAAGGTACCTTGACTCCGTTTGCTCCACACACATGACTGGAATACGAGAGCTGTAGAGCAACTACATCGAACGCTTCAGTGGTCAAGTAGGACAAGGTAGCACATAGTCCCTCCGCACCCATACTAGGACACAGCGATCTCATCCATGACAATCTCATAATCAAGGATATCTCCTTCGTTGACGGTCTAAGCCACAACCTCTTCAGCATTGGACAATTCTGTGATAGAAGATTAAAAGTTAACTTACATGCTGAAGGATGTAGTATTAGTGATGAGAACGGAAATGAGCTTCTTACGGGGTCACGAGCATCAAATCTCTACATTATCAACCTTTGGACCGTTCAACCTTCGACTGCAATCTATATGTTATCAAAAGCCTCCCTTTCAAAGCAATCTTTGGCATCAACGGCTATCCCACTTAAACTTTAAAATGCTAAACCAACTACACTCAAATAAGCTAGTCACAAAACTTCCAGTGTTTAAGTATCACAAGGAGAATTGATGTTCTGCGTGTGAAATGGGAAAGATGAACAAGTCATCACACAAACCAAAACATGTCGCCTCAACCTCTCGACCACTAGAACTACTACACATGGATCTATGTGGACCAATGAGAATTGAGAGCATCAGTTGACGCAACTTCGTCCTCGTGAACGTAGATGACTTTCACGCTATACATGGACAGATTCCTACGCACAAAGGCCGAGACACCTGATTTCATCATCCGCACTGATAACGGCACTGAGTTCAAGAACAAAATGCTCAGTGATTTCTACCAAAAACTGGGGATTCCCAACAATTCTCAGATGTTAAGACTTCAGAACAAAATGGAGTAGTCGAAAGAAGAAATATGACTTAGTGGAAGTAGGCAGCACGATGTTGATCCACGCATAACTTCCTCACTTTCTTTGGGCTGAAGCAGTCAGCACAACCTGCTACACATAAAACAAGACAAGCATTCACAGGAGATTTGAGAAGACTCCTTACGAATTGATCAACAAACGAATACCCAACATATGGTATCTTCGTGTCTTCTAATGCAAGTGTTTCGTTGCAAATCATAGAAAAGACTGAAGCAAGTTCGACCGTAAAGACACGAAGCAGTGCTCGTAGGGTATTTCACAACTTCCAAAGCGTATAGAGTTTACCTCAAAAACAAAACAATTGTCATGGAAAGCACCAACATCCCTGTCGATGAAACGACAAAGGTTGCTTCTGTACAAATCAGTCTAGAAATCGGACTTATAAGAGTGTTGACAGAAGATCAACACAGTTCTACACCCGTGGAAGGGACATCTTCATTAAAGACAATAAGAGACGAGGATATGTACACATTATTCGAACACTTCTACATCACTCCTCGCCAACGTACAGCCCCTCCACAAACCATTCCTGACAGTGATGCATCGGAACCACAAGTAGAACAACCAATCATGGCCAATAACACTCCTACAACTCAACCACCACATCACTGTAAATGTCGAAAACGAAATATATATCGGGAATGAAGTGAACGACTAGAATGAGGAAGAATCGGAGGAACCCTTACATAGATCTCCACTTCGCATGAAAAGGAATTTGTAGATCCAAAAAATGAAGAAATCCCGTACAACCTCTCCCTCATGAGAGAAAGTGGACTCGAACTCACCCTATAACTCAGATTATCTGATATCCAAACCAAGGAGTGAGCACACGATCTTCAAATACCCATGAAGGTCTATTTACATGTTTTTTAAGTCACAACGAACCAAGGAAAATAGCCGAGGCACTGGCCGACCCCGACTGGATAACAACAATGCAAGAGGAAATTAATCAGTTCGAGAGACACAACCCAACAGAAGTCTATCCATGAAATCCATGATCAACACGACCACGGTGACCATAACCAAGACAATACTAAGATGAGTCATGAAGCTGCCAATGCTACAAGCGTACGAGCCCTTGCCCACCAATTCGGATTTACCTCAAGACCTAAAACGCGCCGGATATGCCACAGACCTGAAGTTGCTATCGAGCTACCAACTGGGTGAAATTCCTCACCCGTGGAGAACGTTCTTGGGATCGTGAACAAGTGTCTGTCACCCAAACATTCTGGGTTCAACAGAGGAAACGTCAGCATCTTCAACATCTACAACGAGATTGTCTTCAGCCGGGATGTTGACTACGCACAGCTAATATGGAACGACATGCTGACCAGATTCAACTACGAAACAACCCCAAGAATGTCCAAGCCATTCCATACCTCCCTTGGCTCCCGCTTCTGATCGAATATTTCTTGATGGACCACCCAGAGATCCCAAAACTACCGACGCAAAGAGCTACCGGATGTCGATCCTCAAATACTTCCATAAAGCGAAGGAAAACTCAAGAGAGCTACTATTCCCCCCCCCCCCCGATGTTGATCCCATAGCCTCTCTTGCGTCTCGCAAACCGGACGGACACACCCATTACGACATATCATCTGGTGAACAAACACATCGCTCCCACGGCTTAGGCAGACCCCGCCGAGCCCCATCCCCGAGCAGACCCGAGTGAACTTGAGGGTCCTGAGAGGTCACCATCCGTGGAGTCCTCCGAAGCAACCTAATCGGAAGACGAAGAGCATCTCCTCTTTGACGCACTGGGCACCCGCTGCAATGCACGATACCAACAAGACAACGATCAACCTGCCTCCTAGTCGGTGCCCTCAACAGATGCCACCGAAACCACTACAGTCCTGACTAGCCACACAGGTTCAGGAGTCGATATGTTCGACTCACGAGTAGAAGCCGCCATATCTTGTCCACCGGCGCACATTACACCCTTACCCGCCCACTCCTCTATCTCCCAACAAATAGAGGTTTCAAAAAGTTTACAAGGGGACCCGCATCTACTATCAACGCCTCACTAGGAGGCGAGAGATATTGAAAAAGGTAGTTCACAGTTCTTGACCACTGCCTCTTCGTCCTTCACGATAAGTAATGTCCACTCTGCCTATATTATTCTTACCCTTTAGGACACATACACCTCTCACGAGAGAATTGCATAACTAATTGAGTTTTAAAACTCCAATTACAAAACTAGTTAACTTTTTAACACTAGTATAAAACTAATCAACTTTTTAAGTTTTAATTATTGCTATTTTCTTTTGTCACCACAAAACTTTTTCAAATTCCAATTTTCACCATTATTATCTTACATTAGCATACAAATTATGAATAATTATATTTTTAAACCCGAGTCATTTTTAATCCTTTTTATCCAAATATTTACATACTTAAGCTTGTTTTTGTACTCAACGATCATGTTTTACTATTATTTATATAAATTGGATATAATAAATATTATTAAAATATTATATGCTAACGGGAACGGGGCGGGGATCCCCGCGGGACGAGATGTCACTCCATCCCCGCCACGGGTACTCCTTGCCTCGTTCGGGCGGACCCGCGGGCCGCGGGGACCAAGAAACCCGCAACATTGACATGCTTACATATAATCGTTTTATATTTTTTTGCCTGTAAATATCGGTAATTTATTTTGGTTTTCCAACACTCTGCTTTGTTCTCAAATCTTTTGAATCTATATCCGATCTCCCGAATTCCCGTCAAATTTCTCTGTTTAAAGAAGAGTTTTTTACATTATTAAAAAAATCAATTTTCTTTATTAATTTTCAATAAGAAATGGATAAATAAATAAAATTCAACGGAAAATATAATAAACTATTTGGAACCAGAACCGATGGTTCTGCGAGGACCGAAATTGGCTCGATCGATTCCAAATCGTAACCACAACCGCGGTTACCACGGTTCGGTTATGGTTCAACGGAAACCGATAATTCATACTGAACTGGAACCAATTGAACACGCCTACCTTTGGTTGCATATTTTGAGGGCTTAAAAATTTTTTCAATGAATTTGGGATTAAAATAAAATTATTAATAAGTTGTATATTAATGTAAGATAATAATAGTGAAAATTGGAATTCCGAACTGTTTTGTTGTGACAAAAGAAAATAACAATAATTAAAATTTAAAAAGTTGATTAGTTTTATAATAGTGTTAAGAAGTTAACTAGTTTTGTAATTGAAATTTTAAAATTTAACTATTTATGTCGTTCTCTCCACCTCTCACTCTATGTCTGAGTGACCTCGCATGAACTTCCATAGATGCATTTATTATGGATGTCATTCGAGGATTAGAAGGAAGTCTCACCGCTGCAACATCTACAACAATAGCGGTAACGAGCCATGCGCTCACCCCTCCGTCGAGCGTGATGTCAACAAAAAGCCTCAGTGGCCCCGGTTTTGTGATTTTCCCCAGCAAGTCTAAATGCATCTACAACTACGTTCGCAGTGACACTCCTCCCAATAGTGTCACGAGGATCGATTGGAAGTCCTGCCACATGAAGTGCAGGCCACACGTCACTACCTACTTCGACGTTGTGACGACGGAACTCCTAAGTGGCTCTGGGAGGTTATCGCCCTCGTTCGTCACGAAGGAGGCTTTTGTCAATGTCTTTCAAAGAGGTCGTCGACGCACTTGTTTCGCCCCTCGAAGAAAATATCTTGGGACAAGTGCGTACGATGATTGAATACGTCTTACGGGACAAAGGCAAAAGCTCCCCTGACGGATGTATCACCACCACCACCTTCCCCACCACAACCTACACTCCCACTAGACCCATGCACCATGCTCATTCTTTAACTCCACGACATCCGAATCTCCCTACTCCTTGCCATCGACAATAGAAACTTTGCCGAGAAAAAACTGTACGAACGTCTAATTGATGGCCCCGACTCGTCACCACCTACTAGGTGTCGCGAAGCAAGCTCCCGCCCCAAACGACGCCACGACGACACTGACGATCATGATCGCCATGATGGGGAGAAGACGCATAAGACAAAAAAGGACGTTGCAGACGAGGAAGAGGAAAGATGACAAGTCGTGGAGTGGGCACCTCATCATCAAACCCACCACCCTCATCATCCATCCAACAACAACCACCTCACCAAACAGCCACCCAAACATATATAACTACTAAACCTCAAACGTCACCACAAGTCACTACCTAAACATTCCAAACCACCACCACTTCCCAATAGCTCTCCTCCGAGGATTTCCACCCCCACCCTTTCATCGACAAATACATATTAGAGGAGGAGTGGCTGAACAAAATCGAGACCGAAGAAGAGATCCGTCTACGCTTAAACCACATAAGGTTCTACCTATAAAAGCTCATGACAGACTCTTTCTCAATTGCTCAAGAAGAAGAAGATCATTAGAGAGAAATGTCTGAGCTCCCAGAACTACTCAATCTACGAGTCAACGAGCCACCAAACCTGAGCAAAGGCACGATACTGATCGACTCCTTGGGAGAACAAGAGGATCACAACTCCTTTCCTCGAAGACTTCTGTCCCAAAATATGGAGGTCTCCAGACAAAGTCAAGTCTATCGACGAGCTAGCTATCAGAGGCCTCACACACTTGAAGAACACAAGGCGAGGATTCGGCCTGTTGTTCATGCTCTCACAGTTAATCACCAGAAGGAGGCTAACTCTAAAGCAGGTGAAGGCTGAAGAAAAGGCAAAGCCCCACATCGTAGACATCGAAGAAGTGGAGTATACCTATGATAGAGTCCCCACTCATGTCTACTTCATTGTCAGAGCGGATGGCTCGAAGGACCAGATACTGGAGGCTGGACACCCCAACCGTCCTCCAAATGAAATCATCAACATGTACGGCATGTATATGAGGTATATCTTGAGGAACCATAAGAATCGCAGGGGTTCTACGCGTTGAAGCGGTACATGCTAAGGCAGATCAACTACCATTACGCTGAAAACATTCAAATCGCCTTAGAGAGCAATTCGAAGAAAGTCAACATGGCACGACCTCAAACATGTGCAAAGGAGATAGAGAAGTACCCCCAGAACCACATCTTCACTCACCTAAGCTGGGAGTCAATGAGAATCATTATCGAAATACACACCGCCTTGAGAAAAGAAACACGCATAAAACACACACTCAAGGTTTCTAGCAAAATCTCAAGTGATTGACCACCATTTTCGTTAATCGTTAGGTGTTTTTTAGACATATAGAGTGCAATGAAAATACATCTTCTTCGTTGGCTCCTCACCAACGTCAACACATTTATATTATGACGGTTCCACCAAGTCAGAAAATCCTGGATCCGCCCTTGGTTACCACCACTCGTACGAGGAAAATAAAAATATGACAGTAAGAAAAATAAATCACAAGACATCAAAACATCAATAAACTTCACGTTATCATATAACCATTGGTGGGTAGCCATATCCTCCTCGATCTGAACTCCTCGTCGACAGTCTAACGAGTTAGTTACCGTGCTCTTAGACACACTGCCATGATCAATCGTATTAACTAGACCGTGAGAAACCATAACAAATATGTATGAAATGCATGTCCCACGCAAGTGGCATTGGCCAGTGTCACACGACTTTGTTACCTTCCCAACGATCACCGTCCAACAATAATGGAAAATGGACAGGTAAACTAACCGGGGACACTCACCAGGTTTCCCAAAGCACGGGCTACTACTCAATATGTCAGTCTTACGCACCTGAATCGTGTTATTCAGGCTACTAATCAGTATAACACTCTCATTCGGACTACTGATCAACATGCCACTCTCACTCACCCCGAATCATGGCTATTCGGGCCACTGATACTGAGTGTACGCAAACATTAATACAATCCAATATCACAATTGTAAATCCACAAATTAGCTCAATAGCACATATAAACAACACATCAAATTGTCATATAATCCCAATAACATCATGGGACCAATCTCCAAAACATCTTAATGTGCACAAATGTCTGTCAACAATAAGCAAAATAGCCATCATATAACCGGCAAGGCTCTCCAACACATCAATAATTAATAGACAACAATTTTCACAAAAGGGCAAGTAAACATAGCACATCACGAGGTTCACAAATCCCACGAAGGGGAGGTGTCCATGTATTATCAACTCACAATGTAAGAGCTTTGCTTTCTCCAACATTTGAAACCGCTCTCGTGTTCGTTGTCAACAGTCTGTCCCCTAATGAGAAGATAGTGACATAAATTCATCAATAACCGAGGAATTGAATGATGTCTGATAAAACTATAACATAAGATAGATATTCTGCCACCCAAACTGCCCGAAAACTACAAAAGGATCATCAAGATGAATATGTGATAACGTTACAAAGAACAACTGAAGCAAAAACTAGGAACTAAGACTTGGAAAATTCCTTCAGAATTGCAGAAAGTTTCATGTTTGAGCAGTAACTTTAAAAATCCATAATAAATCGTAGAATTATCAGATCGGCTTATTCAAATGGCTATGGAAACCCCAACAAGTTATCTTCCACAAAATTAATCCTATAAAAATCGGAGTACAATATCTAGACCAAATTTGAAAAATACAGAGACTGCGTAAGAATTTGGTTTAAAAAAAATATCAATAGAAAGATGAATTCGGAAAAGACTAAATGCTACAAGATATAGTTTACCGTAATACAACTCAAATCATGTTAGAACATAACAAAAGCAAGCATTGGGTTTTGTTTTGTTTTTTCTTTTCAATTTCTCCTTGACGTTGCATGAGGGAATAATGAGATAAACTATCAACTAAAAAGTAAGAAATATTAATGTGGTCTTTGGGCTTTATTTTAAAAAAAATGGGTCATAGATGTTATATACTTATATGTGATTGATCTACTATAATGAACCGAAAAGAAGATTTAGTTAGGTACAGAGACATTGATTTTCTATCAGACTCACATAACGCTCGATCGTAAAGTGGTTATTTTGTTTACGTATAACATATTTCACGACAGTCAATTAAGCAACATTTAACAGATACTTCGTCTAGTCATGTGAAAATTTAGCTATCATGAAACTAGCCGAGAATGTATTTGGTTGTGATCAATAATTGCGCATATACAACACACTTGTGCATATACGACATATATTCTCCAATTAAAGGAGTGATACATTACAAGGGATAGAACAAATCATATTTTACCAAAATTTTTCTTTACACGTGGCATGGAGAAAATTTGTGATATTGATTTACAACAAGTGTAGTCAAGGGAAAATCTGCAGCTATATTTGCAAAAGTATTGCCCCTATAATTTTTAGAAAAATAGTAATATTTAATCGGAGTTCGAATACTTTGAGATTTAAAACTTGTTGCCCCTGTGTTATCATCATGAGAGTAAAAACTTGTTGCACTTTTTTTCTTTCATGAGGTTTCCCAACAAGGTTTTTAATGAGACAACAAGTGAAAGCGAGTCAAAGGAATGGTGCACTCTTTTTACTCACTAGGTTTTTTATCCAACTGGATTTTTTCAACTATGGTCTTTAACGAAGCATATTTCTCAGTAATAAATCCAAGGGTGAGTATTATGTTATTATTATCTGTGGATGTATTATTAAACTTGAAATGCTAAGATTGTATTTTGTAGTGATATCTGAATGTTTAAAAATGTGATAATGCATAGTGATGAGTAGTGACATAGTAGAAATTTATATCCATAAAGAAGTCGTTGTACTAGCTGGAAAAATGTGTTTGATTTGTATGACCGGATATTTTTCTAGAATCGCGTTTGGAATTCACTTTCTCAAAACATTATTTCGTCCCGTGATAATGCGTTTGGAAATTCAATGTCCTTTTGCTGAATGTTTCGTCACTTATGTATAACTCAAGTTTTGCTCCGTTGTATCTATTCATAATAGACATAAGTCTTTACGGATTGTGTCTATTTATCAACATATGCCCCCTTTCGAAGCCAAACACCCTTTGGGGTGCACTCGGGACCGACACTAGGGGAGATGCCCCTAGGACCCCGCAAGGGGGCGCAACCCCCTTGACCCCGCTTGATTTTTGGATTCCGATATAAAACGATTTTCGAGTGTGCACTCCGCACGTCCTTACTCGTGTTCGTTTTATTCCCCATGTTGCGTGTTGATAACAAACATACATGAGACCATCTAGTCGATGCATCAATTAATACCATGAAATACCTAAATGGTCCACATGATGGATGTATCGGTCCGCAAATATCACCATGTATACGCTCCAAAAATGTTATGGATTCATTCTTTATTTTCGCTGGTGATGGCCGAATAATTAACTTCCCTTTAGAGCAAGCGACACATGATAATTCATTACTTTGAAGAATCCTCTGGTTCTTCATTAAATGCCCACCTGAATTCTAAATTATTTTCCGCATCATAATTGCACCGAAATGGCCCAACCGGCCATGCCAAACATTAAATGTACTGTCATTAGTAAACTTCTGGTTTATGGTAGCATACGATTCGATCGTTCTAAGATATGTGTAATACAGCCCAGAGTCAAATGAAGGTAATGTTTCCATTATGTACAAATATTCAACATCTGCTTTTTCTGCAGTCTCAACATGATATCCATTATGTCGAATATCTTTAAAGCTCAATAAATTTCTTTGAGACTTAGGAGAAGATAAAGCGTTTTCAATTATCAGCATTGTTCCTCTGGGTAGTAAAATATTGGTTCTTCCAGAGCCTTCAATTATATTTGTGCTACCCGATATTGTAATAACACTTGTTTCTTTCATTTCAAGATGCTGTATGTGCAGTCATCCATCTGTTATTGCAGTAACCGGTCCGAAAAAGCTCTTTCACCTTGTTTATTTTCCCCCATTGCCAACTACAATCTATCGGATGCTGGTATATCCAAAAAGCATCTTCATGTAAATATACATTGTGCAGCCACATGAGCCAAAAACTGCGCTGTTTTTTAGTTATGTCCCAAATTTTCTTCCCTAAACATGCACCATTCCAAGCACCACAATCTTTAATACCTAGGAAACTAACATTCTTTTCCTGGAAGACAGTTTCCCAGGCTACAAGTGCCTTAGTTCTACCTTCAATCCCTTTGCCCCACAGGAATTCTCTACATTGACTATACTTCTCGGCAACAGAAATATGGAGCCCAGTTTATTGTGCAAAGATAGCAGATTGAGTTTATTAGGCAACATCTCCCTACATACGACAAATTCCTTGAGGTCCAACAGTTTATTCT
This sequence comes from Linderniella brevidens, assembly GCA_004919715.1. Lineage (NCBI taxonomy): Eukaryota > Viridiplantae > Streptophyta > Magnoliopsida > Lamiales > Linderniaceae > Linderniella > Linderniella brevidens. The sequence continues at coordinate 9,681,559 of SWDC01000153.1, read as the reverse complement.
CCTTACAATCTTATCAATCAACTCCTGACAGGGGGGATATAGGTACACCAGGATACCTAATAATTGGAAATACCCCTTCTGCAAATCCAGTAAGCTGAAGCAACTCTATTTTTTAGTAGCAATACTCTAGCTAAGCATAGATTCGACTTCATTGCGTTTGCAGCAAATCCTGCAGCCTCTCGGAAGTGAGCTAAACATGTTGTGACTAACTCAACAGACCTCCTCTGGTCGTTGTACACAACCAAGAAATCGTCAGCAAAACATAGGCTCACTAGATTCATTGATTTGCATAGGGGATGAAATCTAAAACCTTCTTGGTTTGCGGCTCTTTGCAAACTCCTAGTGAGATAGATACTCCATAATTATCACGAATAATAGTTGAGATATAGGGTCACCCTACTTCAACCCTCTTGCCCCTGAAAGCCCCTTTCCAATCTTCCATTAATAGCTATTTTATAGTTTACAGTTGATATGCATGCTTGGATCCATTTCACAAACCCAACTGGGACTTTTTAGCTTCTGTAGTAACTTGAGCAAGAAAGGCCACTCCACCATGTCATAGGCCTTCCTTAAGTTAATCTTCATCTAGCATCGGGGAATAAAGACTTTCCCACACCTATACAACCTGAGCAATTCTTTGCTAGTCAAGATGTTATGAGCAATAGATCGCCTAGAAACAAAAGCTCCTTGATTATCATGTATCAATCTGGACAACACTTTTTTAAGTCTTGAGCTCAGCAGTTTACAGATACACTTGTAGACCAGGGTACAATAAGCAATTGATCTAAAATCATGAGCAAGTCTTGGTTGCTCTACTTTCGGCACAAGGGTGATGGTTTTGTTCAAGGATCTTGCCGGCATCCTAATTCGAAAAAAAATTTGTACAACATTAATTAGATCATTGCCCATCACTGACCAAGCCCTTTTAAAAAATTCACTATTGAATCCATCTAGCCCCGGTGCTTTGTCACTATGTTTATAGAACATAGCCTGCTTGATTTCCTCCTAGGTAAAGGGTACCAGAAGACTTAGTTATTCATCCATAGATAGAGTTGCTCCATCTTGAATGGTTTCATCCTCAATATCCACCATCTGGGCTTTAGTGACACCCATAATCCCTTTGTAATACCCCACCAAGTATGCTGCAATGGCCGCCGGTTCCTCAATGACATCTCCTGCTTCATTGGTAAGAGAAGATGTTCTATTTCTGTAGGTTCTCTGCTTGATTAGTGCATGAAAGTACTTTGTATTCTGGTTCGTCTTCTGTAACCACGTACCTTTAGCTTTTTGTGCTAGGAACTTGGTGGCAGTTGTACTTAGAACTTTGAATTCTGCATTAGCACTTTTCAGAGCTAATATCAGCTCCTTATTAATGGGATCAACATGCAGTTTGGCTTGAGGTTCTGCAAATTTAAGCCTGCCCATCTCCATTCTATTCCCAATGTCTCTGAACTGCTCCCTATTTTGTGCTCTCAGCAGGGCCCGAATGCTCCTTAATTTTTGGACTAAACTCCAGCAACTACTCCCATCGCAATCCGCCTTCCACTTCTCAGTAACCAGAGCCAAGAAAGTAGGTGAGTCAGCCCACATATTATGGAATTTAAAGCACCAAGGTTGTGGCCATTGTGATTTGATTTGCTTGAGCAATACGGGAGTGTGATTAGAGATCCCCTCGATCAAAAAGTGTGCTTAGATGTCCATGAAACTGAGCATCCATTGCATATTGACAAAGGCCCATTCTCCACACCTAGACATGCCCAACCGCCGGTTACGGTTAACCGGCGGTTGGGAACCGGCGGTTGACGGTTGGTCGAAAGGACCAACCGTCTCTAACCGGCCGGGGCGGTTGCCGGTTGGCTATCCCCCGATTACGGTTTGGCTAACCGGCGGTTAGTCAACCGCCGGTTAACGGTTGAACCGCCGGTTTATTTTTTTATTTTTATTTTATTTTATTTTTTTTATCTTGGTACTGCGCTGCATAAATTTTTGGTATATTTTTCGATACAAAACTTTATAAACTTAAAGTTTACGAAACATAAATTCCGTTGCAAAAATTTAAATGTATCATTCAAAGTAAGAACAAATAGTTAAAATAATTATTTTGATATGAAATCGATGTCGGACATGTATCTGAGGTCATGCCACAATTGCTCTCTCTGTTGAGGAAGATCGTAGCCATACACACACGTCATGTAGAAGGAGACCCTCTGCCTACAAACCTTAGTATTAATGTGTTGGTCAGTCACTTGTAGGATGTCAACTGCCAAATCATTCTACCACAACAGTAATATCCTACCGTTCGGGTGGTGATCCAGGTTTTGTGAATATCTCCAATCCTAGAAGCAACGAGCCAATATTCTATACAACTCTTTTTTTTTGTTTCGTTTCAAGCAGGCATACTTGACTTGTCTGTACATTTTTACATCTTAGACTTTTCTCCGCATGTTTATTCGGGGCATTCATATCCCTCACATTCCATATGAACATATTATCCATTAGGGGATTGTTCATCCCTTTGCTCAAAAGGGCTTATCACAATCCTCATATCATCCCCTTGCTCATTGGTAACTTTCAAGTCTTCTTTTCCAGTGTATAGTTTTCTTCTCCTCTGAACTTTTCATCCCTCTTGTATCTTAGAGGTGTCATTATGTGTCTCTAAATTCTCAGTATTTCTCACAGATACCACCATCACCTCTTTAGTCATCACCTCTTTGGTGTCTTTATGGTTATACAGAATGAAGTCATATTGGCGCCAATATGACTTCATTCTGTATAACCTAAATCGTTATCTCCACATAGTAAAATTTGGCAAGATACAACCCTGCTCGGATCTGGAGTACTTTTTGCAAACCATATTTCTTTCCACACTCTGTTCAGAAAACAATTCATCACCGAGTATGGTGGATTGGATTCAAGTACATAACATATCACAACCGTATTCTAGTAATCAACCTCCTCAGTTATATCCCCAAGCTCGATACGCCCAATTTCAATTCCCGTCGATACCTCAGGTGCTACGAAATTCAATTTAGCCCCTGCATCTTGCAATTATGATATATTGAATTTCTCCCAAATTGACTTATTACTGGAGCCTTTTGTTGTCCCTCCACACCACAATTTGTTCATTCTCTCTCATCACTCAGTGCTTTAGCTAATATTTCAACTTCCCCAACGTCCCTGATGCGTGCAAAAATGGCCCCTCCGAAGTTCACGCGGTTCTCCGTCTCGAAGGTAGCTAGAAAATGGCAATAAAGTCCCCGGGTTAACGGAATTGCACAGAATACCTCCGTTTCTAACAATCCTGAAACAAATAGAAAGTGATGAACTAAGGGTGGACGCCGTTTCGACGACGCCACTCCGACACTCAATCAGTTCCTTTTCGATGTGGCGGTTAGTTTTTGGTATATCGGAGAAAATATCAAGAAAGCGATACTTGAGCCGGCTAATTACCGTTCTTACTTATAAGGCCGTATCCACGATCGTCACATCCGACGTTTACTGCCCACGTTGATGTCCTCTTTGTGTCTCCCATGTTCGTACGATGATCCTCACGTTCGCATGACAACTACTTTCTCGGTTAAGGGTGACAGTTCCTCTTCCAGCCTTTGATGTTCTCTTCCGTTCGCACGACGATTCTCGTGTTCGCACGGCTACTACTTCCTTGGTTAAGGGTGGCAGTTCTTCTTCCAGCCTTTGACGTTATATTCATGTCTCCCACGTACGCACGACTATTCTCACGTTCGCACGGCTGCTACTTCCTTGGTTAAGGGTGGCAGTTCTTCTTCCAGCCTTTGACATTCTCTTCCTGTCTCCCACGTTCGCACGACGATTCTCACGTTCGCACGGCCGCTACCTCCTCGAGAAAGGGTAGGAGTTCTTCTTCCAGCCTGTAACGCCTTCTTATCCAGGATTGAGAACAACTTCCCCACTCCGGCTCTTTACCTCCTCTGAGTTGCCCGAGCTTCCTTTCTTAAGCATATTCGAGCCCGAGGGGGTTCCTTGGAGGTTCGTCTGGTCGATAGCTTATCATTCTGGGAGAATTCCCGAGGGTCTTTAATGAGCTTCCTCAAGCTTATCTTCGTTCCCTTACGATGAAATATCCCGAGGGTGAGCATTTGTGGCCGAGCGGGGGGCTCTCTTTCCTGCCTTTATATCAGTTATTTAAATCTTGCGGGTTATCTTACGATTACCTAAAAACCCGAATAGTAACAGTAATCTCCCATTCGACTAGTAAAAAATAGCAGAGCGAGTTTTAGACGTAGTATCCGAGCGTCCCTCTTTCGCGAAGGTTTAGTAAAGTCTTTTTCTTTAAGGCAAAATTGTAATTCCCCAAAGTGGCCAACTTTCGTTCTAGGCACGTGTCCCTTTTCTTTGGGCGGGACTTTTACCGCTCATTTCTTTGAGTCCCGCGCCCATCACTGACACGATTGGACTCCTTGCACCATGACGCTTCCACTCCCATTAAAGGGTATCACATCGTGTTCCATTTTGCACTTGTATATAAGTGCAATCCCCTTTCTTCTTCCTCACACGCATATACTTATTATCACGAAAATGCTGTCGAATCGTCTTCTCCTCCTCCAAGCTTGCCCTTTCTCTATTCTCTATAAGTTCTTTCCTCCTCTCTCTCTACTACGACCATTGCCTACTAAGCCGGAGAGAGTTGTCGAAAACCTTGGGCCTGGCTCCGCCAGCATCGCGCGGCCGAACGACGGCGATTCTCTCTCTTACACTCCCCCTTTCGCCGAGCTGTTCCACCCGCGACGTCCTCGTCGGAAAAAGAAAGTTTCCGGCGATTTTTCTGGTTTTGATTCCCACGATCCTCCCCTTCGGGAGGATTTTAACGATGATTCGGCCTTTCAGAAGGCCTATCGAGAATGGGTTTTTCTGCTCGAGGCGTACAGGGAGTCGCACGAGCTGCCTTGGCACAAAATGATGGTTTCCTCCCTCTCGGACGCCCAAATCCCTATCATCATAGAATGTCCGGAGTACGAAATTAGGATCCCTCGGGTCTTGGAAGTGGTGAGTGGCCCACTTGTGGGATTCCATACTTTCTTCTTTGATCAAGTGGAAATGGGCCTTCGATTTTCGATCCCTCCATTTATACTGAATGTCTGTAGTTATTTCCAAATTTCCCCTTCTCAATTAGCCCCCAATTTCTTTAGCTATTCTCCTTAATTTCTACGAATTCCCCCTTTTTTCACCCTTAATAGCTTCATTCCTTAAGATAAATCGGAAGGAGCCAGGAAAGTTCTTTTTCTCCTCCACCTTCGCCGAGGAGTTTATCGTCGGTAATCTCACTCCTCATAAGGGGTGGATGAACAAATTTTTCTATGTTCGTTTTCCACTCGAGAGTGCGGAGAACGACATGATCTCCGACTGGCCTGACTCTGCTTCGGCCAATAGCCCTCCCGCCCCTGAGTTTCTCGAGATGGTAGAGAAATTCAGGGAGGTCATGGGGGCAAATGTTTTCGTGCTCCCGAGCTTGTTAAAGATGACCTCCTCTGCTACTATGGTTTCTGCCCAAAGGAGGTGCCCTTGCTCGGGAGCATATGTATTTTCCATTTTACGAACATAATTTCCTTGAGTGACTTTTCTTCTAATTATCGCGTTTCTTTCAGAATCAAGGATGAATCTCGTTGCGATCATCGCTCTTCAAAGAAAGAAGACGGGAACTATTGCTGCCACCGCTCCTCTTTCTGTTTCCTCTCCTCCTGTTGTCCCGGGAGCAAAGGCAAGGGAAAAGATCCCTTGCCTTCTTCTGCCAACCCAAAGCCCACGTACAAATGGCGAGTTCCGTCGTCAGAGGGCCCTTCCTCCAAGAAAACCAAGACGACTACCTCGGCCCCGAGCGCCACTACAGCCAGCGACCCGGCCTCAGACTCCTTCCCTCCCGAACAACCAGCTTTTTTCAGCCGTCCCCGAGCTCCGGACTGTATCGGGTTTTTAAGGGACTTCTTGAACGAAGCGAATCGGGAACATGTTCATAAAATGTCCCCGAAGGAGTTCTGCAACGCGTACGCTCTCAACGCGGGGGGCAGGTGAATTTATGTCTCTCCGTATGTCTTTTCCCTTAAAAAAAATTTCTAATGTCTTTGCCCTTTTGTCAGGGCATCGTCTACAATTCGGAGGCCTTAGATCAGTTGGTTGAATGCCATATGAACCAAGAGGAGTTCCAGAAGACGGAGGGGGATCTGCAGCAGCGCCCAGGAGTTGGTTTAAGAGACACCCAAGCTAAGGGTCGAGAGGAAGAGCTACGGAGGCAGGTGAGGGATATTCAAGGCAAGCTCAACCAAGAGAGGTCGACCCGAGTCAAAGAGGAGTATGCCCGTATTTGGGAGGAAAAGCTCCAACGTGAGCTGCAGGAGAAACTCACTTAGGACTACACCCCGAATGAGGCTTACGGAGCTCAAATGATCACCCTCTTCCATTACGGCTTCTGGGGGTGCTTGGCTCAGTTGAGGGCGGCTGGCTTCAGTCGAGAGAAGTTTCCTCTCAATTTCCTAGATGCCGAACGGGTCGTGGATGAGTGTCCCACCGACACCGATTATCCTGCAGAACCTTGCCCCTAGAGGAAAAATCCTCGCTCGGTTCCTACCTCCCAACCTGTATTGCTTGACAACCCCAAGGAAGGGGAGACACAAGAGGAGGAGATCCCACCCGAGCGTGTCCCAGATCCGAGCGAGGTTTCCGAGCAGATGGTAGGTGCTGACAAGCCCGTCGAGGGAGAAAGTTCCAAGCAGGCCGATGAGGCCGAAAAGTTCGCTGAAGAGGTCCTAACTCAGGCCGTTGAGGCCGAAAAAGAGGCGGTTGAGGTAGCTCCGGAGCAGGTTGATGAGGCTTCGATACAAGAAGTGGCTGAGCAGGTGAAGGTGGAGGTGCCAGTGCAGGCTGAGGAACACCTGGCAGGGGAGGATACGACGATCGCACCCGACCAGGCCGAGTAAGGGTAGTCCTAGTTAGAGCTCGTGTAACTAGGAGATTTTTTCTTTTTTGCTTTTGCTTTCGGCGCACTATAGGCGCCCTGCTGTAACTAACTGTGCCTCGAGCGCTTAATGAATGTGATCTTTTCGCTTTTCCGTATTCCAGTTTCATCTTCGCGTTTGTTTGCGTTTTTCTAATACTTTTAACTCGTAAATCTTCTCGCGCCTCTGATACTTACTAAAAAGAAAAAGTACGAACCATTCCCCTCATCATCATCAACCTCGTTTCCCGAGGGGAAGCATAGAGGATCACTCAGTCCGACTCGGCTTCAGACTTAGGGTGTACTTCTTCTTCAAACAGTCCTTAAGGTCTCCATTAAAATCGGGATAACGCTCTTTACTTATTCATATCCTTAAACGGGGCACTCAATCAACGTAATTCAAACAAAGGTAATTTAAATTTCGAAAAGTCCTGACTTATCGCGTACTCCTCCTTGACCCGCTCTCCACGTGACTTAGCTCTCCTTGAAAGCTCTATATAAGGGATCGTGATGCCTTACTATTCCCTTACTCTAGCTCATTATTCTTCCTTCTCCATCGAAGTCGTCTCCTTCCCGTTGCACAGATAACCTTATTACTAAGAGGCTAGCCTCTGCTTCCTCTGACTCTGATGAGGTTCAAGAGGTATTGCCCAACACGTCTTCCCGATGGGTTCGCCCATATGATCCTGTTTCCAATCTCGCATGGAACCCCCAGTCGAAAGAAGGGAGAGATGATAGAATTTATCGTAGAGACCTAATCAAATGGCAACTGAGGTAGAAGAGATTTGGGGTAGGCAAGGCTTACCTTGGTATCACACTAAAGTTTCTACCTTGTATCCCCCTCTACCACCCGAATTTCTCAAGAAAATGCAAATTTCTCCCGACTATGAAGTGAGAATTTCTGGGCCCGTGCATGTGGCTTCTTTCCACCTCCTGGCCCAAGCATGTGGCTTCTATGAAGTGAGAATTTCTGGGCCTGGTGGAGCTAGTTACTTGTTTTTTCAAAATTAGCGAAAGGGATGATGGAAAGTTTATTTTACCCCTTCCTTCGTCGACATTTTTCATGATAACTTCCCAGCCACTAAAGGTTGGATGAGCCGTTTCCTCTTTATAAAGCTTTCACCTTCTCATCAAGATCCTCGTTTTTCTTCTCTGCCTTGGAGAAACCATTGCAACGTGCCTCCCCCATCTCCTATTGTACTTCACGAATTCCTAGACCTGGTGGGCAATCAAACCTTCTCGGTGAAAGATATGGTGATAGATGTTTCTCCCCAGGATCGTGACATGTCCTTCGGGAATACTCCTCGAGGGGATCTAGATATATTCCATGATTTTGCTGCTAATTATATACACCTTCAATTTTCATTAACTAGAGAAAGGGATGAACTTCGAATTGGTCGTAGCTTTTCGTATCCAGGCATCCTCTTCAAAATCTCGTGGGGCCATTCCCGCGAAGCTCACCCCACATTCTGTTAAGAGGTCACCGGCAGAGGGTCTATGGGACTTTTTTTCAAAAAGAGTCAAGGTTCCCTCCTTAAAGCAGAGTTTGAATCTTGATCGGGCATGCGCTCCTCTTTCTCCCGAGGTTTCTGCGCATCCTCCCTTCCTTTTGGAGACTGAGGGAACCACATCCTACTCCTTCATGAGGACTTTTCTAACCTCGGAAGAAAGGGGCTACATAACGAAAGTACCTGATAAAGATTTCTGGGATAAGTGGGCCTTTTCTCAGAGCCAAGTATCACATCTGTTCTCATTGTCCCTCGGGAATTCTTCGGGACTGATGGTTTTCTTTGACATGCATATTCATTCTCCTGCGAGGGAGCTAGGCGTTTTAGAGCCCAAAGCCATATGGCGGGCGCGGCTCGTAACAACAACATAGAGACGACTATGAAACTACTCGAGGGAATGCAGGAGGCGGGTTGCTTAAAGAAGCAGCTCGCCGATTCTCGTGCAGAAATGGAGAAAATTCAGGCGGAGCTTCTATCCAAGTGTGCGTGTAGTCTCGATATAGAGGAGCTATTGTCTCAGGGTCTCGTTCCTGCCGACCGAGTGTCGGAGGCGACCAACTTGTAATTTAATTACGGATTTCGAGAATATCTCGCTCAAATCCGGGCTAATGATTTTCCTATATCTAAATATCCCTTTGATTTTCTCAACCAAGATCAAGCTCTTTTGGATGCGGCCATTAACCGGACTTCTCTAGGTGTCATCCCAAAGTCGTGAGGAGCCAAATCTGAGTCAGAAAAAGAGGAAGACGTAGCCGTTGAGGATCAAGAGGCAAAGAGAGATTCTGATTAGTGTCGTATAAGGTTGTCTTGTGTTTTGATTGCATTCTTTCCTTTTTCCTTGCTGCTTAATGCGTGTGTTTGAACCCTTTCCTTTTGAATATTCTCTGTCTTTTGTTAAGATGAGCGAGTTAGAGTGTAGCGCGGTAATACATTCGGGTGACTCCGCCTACGATTTCCTCGAGGATCTTTTATGTTTCTCCCCAGATCTGAGTAATTTCTTCCCGATTCAATCGGGATGTTCATGCCTCGGTTCGAGGGCTTTCTTTCCGATTCAATCGGGGTGCTATTGCCCCAATCCAAGGACTTTCTTCCCTATTCAATCGGGGTGCTATTCCCTCAATCCGAGGGTTTTCTTCCCAATTCAATCGGGGTATTCTTATCTCACTTTGAGGGCTTTCTTCCCGATTCAATCAGGGTATTCTTGCCTCACTCCGAGGGCCTTCTTTCTAATTCAATCGGGGTAATCTTGCCTCACTCCGAGGGTTTTCTTCCCGATTCAATCGGGGCTCTCTTGCCTCAATCCGAGGGCTTTCTTACCGATTCCATCGGGGTGCTCTTCCCTTAATCCGATGGCTTTCTTCCCAATTAAATCGGGGTATTCTTTCCTCACTCCGAGGGCTTTTTTCCTGATCCAATCGGGGTATTCTTATTTCACTCCAAGGGTTATCTTCCCGATTCAATCGGGGTAATCTTGCCTCACTCCGAGGGCTTTCTTCCCGATTCAATCGGGGTGCTCTTTCCACAATCCGAGGGCTTTCTTCACGATTCAATCGGGGCATTCTTGCCTCAGTCCGAGGACTTTCTTCCCGATTCAATCGAGGTGCTCTTGCCTCAATCCGAGGGCTTTCTTCCCGATTCAATCGAGCTGCTCTTGCTTCAATCCGATGGCTTTCTTTCCGATTCAATCGGGGTATTCTTGCCTCACTCCAAGGGCTTTCTTCCCGATTTGATCGGGGTGCTCTTGCCTCAATCCGAGGATTTCTTGTTTTATAGGATTAAGCGTGTAACGCATCAGTCCTCATTATGATATCAGGAGATCTTTGTGTGAAGAGAAAGCAAAATATGAATTGATTCCAAAGACACTTGCAAACAACTGAACAAGACTCCTGAAAAACAAATGAACTAAAAAAAGAAACAACGAATTTAAGGATAATATTTTTTCAAATGCTTAGCGGTGTGAGGTCGATTCAGCTTCTTCCCTTCCAGGTCTTCCAGATAATAAGCCGCATCTCCCGCTTTTCGAACCACCTTATAATGTCCTTCGTACTTTGGTTTCAACTTCCCTCGATTCTCCTGTTGCAATTTCTCCTTCATGACCAGGTCTTCCGCTTCAAACCTCCTCAAGTAAACCCTTCGATTATATGCTCGGGTGATCCTTTTCTCGGCTCTCCTCGATCAGGTCCAGTTCATTAGCTCTAAGTTGATCATTATTATCAGAGTACCCGAGTATTCGAGTACTTTCTTGTCCCAATTCCGTTGGCAAAACCGCCTCACTATCGTACGGTTCGTCACTTCTACTTGGCCGTTACTCTGCGGGTATACCACGAAACTGAGCACTTGCTCAATTCTTAGTTCTTCGCAACATTCCTTTAATTTACGCCAGCTGAATTGCCTTTCATTGTCTGAGATGAGTCTCCTCGGGACTCCAAATCTGCACACAATATTCTTCCAAAGGAAGATCATGACAGCTGCCTCCATAATGCGAACGAGAGCCTCAGCTTCTACCCATTTCGAAAAATAGTCGATGGCCACTAGTAAAAACTTCTTTTGTGATGTGGTGCCCTCAAAGGGCCCACAATATCCATCCCCTACTGATCGAACGGACATGAGGATACTACCGATTTCATCATCTATGCTGGCACTCTCTGAAGGTTGGCATGTTTCTGGCACCTGAGAGACCCTCGCACCAATTTGGTAAAATCATCAATCATTGTAGGCCAAAAGAATCCCGCAAGCAAGGCTTTCCGAGCTAAGGCCATGTTACCTATATGTCCTCCACAAGCACCTTCATGGATGTCCCGAAGGACTTCATCGACTGAAGATCGAAGGTATTCGGCTTGGAAAAGAAATAATGATATAATCATCTCCTGGATATTGAATTCAGTTTCGAAAGAAATCTCTGCGAGCATCCTTTATTCAAACTCGGCAAAGGAGATTTGGGATGATTTGAAGCAGCGTTTTCAGGAATCAAATGGTCCACAAATATTTCAACTTAAGAATGATTTAAATAATTTGAAGCAGAACCAATCATCTGTGACAATTTATTTCACAAATCTCAAAGGGCTATGGGAAGAAATGAATAATTTCCGACCCCCATGTTGTTGCGCTTCATATGTATGTGAACATGCAGAGAAGAGGTGCAAAACAAGGGAATTCATTGATCAAGAATATGTTTGGGCTTTTCTGATGGGACTTAATGACTCATATAATCAAGCGAGGAGCCAGATTTTGATGATGGATCCCTTACCTCACATCAACAACGCATTTTCCCTTGTTGTTCAAGAAGAGAAGCAGTGACACGTCATAAGTTCATCAACAAATGTTATGCACCAGATGGCTATGGTTGTGCACAAGAATCCATCAAATTCACTTCAAGAAAATTCAAGAGGGGCTGTAAACTCAGGACATAATTTCATAAAAGAGAATTATAGACCTCTTTGTGCTCATTGTAACAAAGTTGGACATACAATTGAAACTTGCTACAAGCTCCATGGCTATCCGCCAGGTTTCAAACCAAGAACCAAGAACCAAGGTTGCTCCTAAGGCAAATCAAGTTTCAGCAGATTCATCATTTATGCCAGTTTCAGCGCAAGGGAATACACACCAGATTCAACATTCTTCTACTAATGATTTCTTGCAACAGCTGAACCCACATCAAATTCAACATCTCAAGCATCTCCTGAATCAACCAATCCTAGGAACTTCTCATTCAAATGTGATAACATGCTCGGAAAATCCAGGTTTTTGTTTAACTTTCAACCTTCCTGATGAGAATAAAAATAGTATTTGGTTAGTAGATTCAGGTGCATCACGTCATATATGTCATGATTCATCTCTTTTCTCTAGATTGTATGATATAACTTGCACTAAAATATACTTGCCAAATAAATCATCTATACAAACCTGTAAAGCAGGGGAGGTTAAGATCAACAAAACTCTAGTACTTGACAATGTTTTATATGTTCCTGATTTTAGTTTTAATTTACTATCGGTATCTTGTCTAACATCTAGTGAGAATGTCCAAATTATCTTCTCTTCCAATCAGTTTCTGATACAGGATATCAAGTCACAAACTGTGATTGGCAAGGGTAGACTTCAAGAAGGACTTTATGTTTTAAGTACACAGTCTTTGATTGATTCTGTTAGTTGTGATTCTTTATATGTTTTTCTAAATAAGGTTTCAGTGGATACATGGCATAATAGGCTTGGAAATCCTTCCTATAAGGTGTTAGATAGGATGAAAAGTGTTTTGAATTGTAAAGACTCCAAATCTCATCACTTATGTAACATCTGCCAGAAGGCTAAGCAAAGAAAGCTTCCTTTTTATTCAGAAAATAAATTTTGTTCCTCTTGCTTTGATTTAATTCATTTGGATGTATGGGGGCCATTTCATATCCCTTCATATAACAATCACAGGTATTTCTTAACAGTTGTGGATGATCATAGTAGGTTTACTTGGATATTCTTAATGAAACATAAATATGAGGTTGGAGGAATCATGGAATATTTTTACAATTGGTAGAAACACAATTTAAGGCTAAAATTAAGATGATTCGTTCTGACAATGCAAAGGAGCTTGAGTTAGTCAAGTTTATACAGTCCAAGGGAATTTTACATCAATTCAGCTGTGCATATACCCCTCAACAAAATTCTGTGGTTGAAAGGAAACACCAACACTTACTTAATATAGCTCGAGCTCTTCGTTTTCAATCAGGTTTATCTAAATCATTTTGGTCTGAATGCTTTTTGACTGCAACTTTTCTGATAAATAGGTTACCTTCACCTATTTTAAATGATAAATCACCTAATGAACTCATGTTTTCTAAGATCATGAATTACAATTCCTTACGTGCTTTTGGTTGCCTTTGTTATGCCTCAACTATAAATACTAATAGAGATAAATTTGCACCTAGAGCTAGGAAATGTGTTTTTCTAGGATATCCTATTGGGGCAAAAGGATATAAGCTGTTGGACATTCAAACCAATGAAGTTTTTATTTCAAGAGATGTAATATTTGATGAAAATACCTTTCCTCTTAAAGATAATATTTATGCAGAAATTGTTGACCCTTTTGATCATATTGTTCTGCCTAAAGCTAGTTATGACATAGATGCAACTGCAGATCAAACCTCACCTACAGCTACAGATCAGACTTCATCTTCACCAATTATGCCACAGTTTTCTGCAGATTTCACAAATTATGAACCTGGTTATACAAACATAGAGAGTGGGAATGAATTAAATCCTGATGTTAGTTCAGAAGTTATCACAGAAAATGACTCGGAGACTGAAGTTGAAGAACATGATGAATTTGTTGTACCACTCAGGAAATCACAGAGACAAAGCAAAGTTCCTTCTTATCTTAAAGATTTTCATTGCAATCTAGCAAGTGAAAATAAATCAGTGCTTTACCCTCTGACTGAATCTTTCACCTATGATAACTTATCTAATTCTTATAAATCTATTGTTTTAGCCACTTCAGTTTTGCAGGAACCAAGATATTATCATGAAGCCATACACATTCCAGAATGGATTCAAGCTATGAAGGATGAGATAAATGCTATGGAAGAAAACAAAACTTGGACAATAATCGATCTACCTGCAGGTAAAAAGGCTATTGGATGTAGATGGGTGTATAAAATTAAATATAATGATTCAGGTAATGTTGATAGATTCCAAGCAAGATTAGTAGCTAAAGGCTACAATCAAAGAGAAGGGATTGATTACATTGATACGTTTTCACCGGTTGCAAAGCCTACTACGGTTAAGGTACTTTTATCACTTGCTGCATCACAAAAGTGGCATATTTTTCAGCTAGATGTAAACAATGCTTTCCTAAACGGTGATCTCTTCGAAGAAGTCTTCATGGATTTACCTCCAGGCTATAAAGTTCCCTCAGGTTCTAATTGTAAACAAGTTTGTCTCTTGCATAAATCTATATATGGTTTAAAACAAGCTTCTCGTCAATGGAATACAAAGTTTTCAGAAGTTATGAGAGTATGGTTTTCATCAAACTAATTCTGATCATACCTTGTTTGTCAAAGGATCAGGTCATCATTTTTTAGCATTATTAGTTTATGTAGATGACATTGTCATTGCAGGTCCATCTATGGATGATATACATGAACTAAAATCCTTCTTACAATATAAGTTTAAGATTAAGGATCTTGGTCTCTTGAGATTTTTCTTAGGTTTGGAAATTGCTAGAAGGGATCAAGGCATCTATATTTCTCAACAGCTATATACCCTCAAGCTGCTTGAAGAAACTGGATACCTAGCTTCAAAGCCTTCCTCAACACCATTAAATCCCAGCAATAAGCTCAACACAGCAGATGGAGAGAAATTGGATCATGCTTCTCAATACAGGCAGATTGTTGGAAAGCTGATATATTTGACTTTTACTAGACCATATATATGCTTTGCTGTGAATAAGCTGAGCCAGTATGTGACAAAACCAAGAACTCCCCATCTTGCTGCTCTTCATCATCTTCTTCGGTATCTGAAGGGATCTTCAGGGCAAGGAATACTATGTCATCTTCGTCTCAAATTCATATTAAGGGATTTTCTGATTCAGATTGGGCTACCTGTTCAGACAGTCGACGATCTATTACAGGTTTTTGCACCTTTATCGGTAACTCACCAGTTTCATGGAAGGTTAAAAAACAGTCTACTGTATCAAGATCATCAACCGAGGCCGAATATAGGGCCATTGGTTCGCTAGCTGCTGAAGTGCTTTGGCTTAAACAACTACTTTCTGATTTTGGCTATGCGAAGTTGCCAACACCTATTGTCTATTGTGATAATCGCTAGGCTATTCAATTGGCATTGAATCCAAAATTTTTCACGAGCGAACGAAGCATATTGAAGTTGATGCTCATTTCATTAGACATCATATTCAACTTGGAAATTTCAAGCTACTCCCTGTTAGTTCAAGATCTCAAGTAGCAGATTTGTTCACAAAGCCTTTGTCTGAACCACAGTTGCTGATTTTATTGTCCAAATTATCCGTAATTAACAATTTCCGTCCACTTTGTGAGGAGGATATTAGATCAACGGATGAGTTCGTTACTAGCAATTAATATGGTTTATTTAGATTGGGCCACTATTGGGCATATAAGGATTAATATTAGGCCTTTTATTGATGTATAAATACTTGTACCCTTATTATGATTTAGATGCTTTTTTCTCTATCAATAAAAAGTATTTTAATTTTCTCCTTCGTTTTATCGAGCTTAAGTTCTCTGCGTTTTCTTCATCCAAATACATTAACGTCATAATCGCACCTAATATTGTTATTTTTATTATTTAGAATGGTGGTTAAGTAAAATAATTTTTTGGTTAAGCATAGAGGTTAGAAAAAATTATATTTGAATGTTTTATTTTATTTTTGAACCAGATGAGATATGAGATTATTTTTGGTTGATGTAATATTTATTTTGTGGATATAATTTAAGATATTTGTGTCTAAGCAGGTGATTTGGAATGTGTTAAAATATAATGAAAGAAGTTATTTCTCTCTCTAAATATTCTCCTAATATTTATATCATCATTATTATAACGATCTTATAATCTTAGCGAATTATTAATTTCGCACCCTTACCCGAGTCATAACCGGCTAAAATATAATATCTTCGCGAGCTTATTAAATAATTGAGTATTATTTTATCGAGTTGATATTTTATTTAACTAACCCCAAATGTCCAACACCGTTTTTATTTTATTTTTTCAAATCCCTACACCATTTACCGTTCTTAAATATCAGTTAATTCATCAACTTATCCTGCCTAAGAATCTCCAACAGTTCTCCTATATGCCAGGTGGTTCTGCCGCTTCCCCAGCACATTTCTCCGCCGCAGCGCGCATCCATAATCTCTTCCCTCGGCCCGCATCACCAGCCGCTGACGTCCGGTTTCGACGAACAGATTTTTTTTCTCCACTTGAGTTGACAAATTACACTAAACTCAAAAGTTCGTTGAAAGCAAGATTTCTATATCATCAGCATAAGATAAAAAATCCATGACGGCGAAAGCACAAGAAGATGGCTACGACAGAAATCAAAACACGGTACATATTTCACGCCTATATCATCATCATTCTAAGAAACCCAGCAAGCTCAGGACTCGTTGAAGTGTATCGCGCCGACCTTCCAAACCAGATACGTGGTGGCGAACATCACCGTGCTGATGAAGACGAACGAGAAGACGATGGAAAAGACATCCATGCCCCCGGGCAGGTCAATAGTCCAGCCCTGCTTCGGCATCCCCCTCTTGCTGTCGTCGAAAAGGTTCGTGGGCGCCTCGGGCAGCCCAGGCCGCCTCTTGCCCTTATCGCTCTCCTTTAGGGCGTCCACCAATTTGCTGTTGAGCTCCGGCTTGGATGTGACCGGCTTTGGTTCAGTGTTGTAGCGGCTCAGCACTCGCGCCGCCCTGAGCCTCTCCCGCGCGGTCAATGGAGCCTTCTTTAAGTTAGGACTCGGTTTTTCTGCAGATTCTGATGATTTTGTGACCGATGTGTTGGTGGATGCAGTTTCTTCGTTTGGGTTCTTATCGGTTGCTTCTGTGGTGGCGTTTTCGCCATTTGCAACATAAAGGTGGAATCTTGATGACTTCATTTCTGCTGTGTGATGATGAGTAAATCCATTTTTTCTTGCAGGGAATGCTCTCTTTGTGCTGATAGCCTGCAACTTTCAGACAAAAATACAAAATCTAAACACATCTTGCTAAGAATACTCAACCAAAACAAACTCACGCAATCGCACAAATCCGAAGGAGATAACTAATTCAACAAGGAATAACATAAAATCAGCAAAAAGTCGACTTTGACGGAATCAAGTTAATCTCTTTATGAGAAGGAAAAACCCACTATACACAAATCTAATCATCAAGGTCAGGAAATATAAAATCCATGAAAATGGGAAGATATTCAACTAGTGAATGTTTAGATAACTAACTAAACCTACTACACACAGTAACTGCTACAGAAAGAGAGAGATTTACCGTAGGGTTGAAGCTGCCGACGGAATTCAACGAAATGGTCATCATTAAAATACCTTCAACAAGTTTGTTTTAGCGGTCTACCATGAAAGTGAGCGTGTAAAGGAGAAAAGTGAAGCTAAGCCGAAGATTGAGAGGAACTGAAAGTGCTAAAGGGGGAAAAGTATTAGGAAAACGGATGGTGAAGAGGAAGACAAATGGGAACCGATATTAGATATTCTCAATCTGACATGGCATCTTAAGAGGGGAAATAAAATATTTCAAAACAGTTCAATTACTTCAAAAATTATATAAATAAAAAAATATTCTCTATAAACGCATTGTTTTTATTATGAAATATTATATTAAGATGTGGATGTTTTTAATATTGATAAGATTAGGTTTATTAAATGTTGTAAAAATTAGTTGATTGTATGAGATGAGATAAGATGTATTTAATGTTGTAAATGTTAGATGAAATAGTATAAATATTTCTACTATAAATAGACCGATGTATTTGTATTGAATCATATCGAAAACATTATTATCTCTCTACAATTCCGTGTTTATATTTCTGTTCTTGTCCAGTTATAATAGTTTCATAACACGTTATTAGCACGAGCGCTCTCCGGCAACGATCAACTTTCGGACAAGATCTTATACAAGTATATTCGAGGTATGATAATTTTATTTTGTGTACGGTGGATTTATTTATAACACTCGTATACTTATGTTTCGAACATGTTAAATTATATAAATATAACATATATACCACTAAAACGCCCTAGCCCGAGTGGTTTCGCGGAATATCGTCACTACAAGTAATGTGAGGTCCAGATTTCGAATCCCAGTGGTGGCGAGTGGAATTTTATTTTTGATGAGATTTTGAAAAGAGCGATTTAAATAATATTATTTATTTTATTGATATCTCAAGTATATCACATATATTTTGAATTAATTTTTGACTATACGGACGAACAAATTTTATTACCACTGGGAGAAATTAAATTTATACATCTCTGATTATTATTATGATTTTCTTATTATAGAATCATGTCGTTTTATACAAAGATGAATCTTGCGCTTCTTACTTTATTTACCGTGATGTTTATCGTGTGGTGGATAATATTTTTACAGTTGTTTCCAAAATATAGTTATTAATTGTAATATGTTTCATTATTATGATTACCGAAATATATGTTATATTTTGAAGGATGTTGCTATATACGACGATTGATCTCCTGATTCTTACTCTACTCACGGCGATAATTATCTATATTTGGATTATGTTTTTACCAAGATATTACGAGAGTGATTAATTACGATATTTTATGTTATAATATATGTTTATTATGAAATATATTTTGTCATAGAAAGATGTCGCTCTACCTGATGATTGATCTTTTGACTACTATAATTTTTACGATGGCACTCCTCGAGATGTGGACTTTATCTTTCGTAAGGATTTTTACAAAAGAAGATACAAAAGAAGATTAATTGTAATTTTTCTTTAAAGTATTTTTTTTTACGATAAACTTGTATTGATATTTATATTGGAAATATTAATGTTATTCACATCATATATTTGTTTTTATACTTTATGATTTGAATATTAAAACGTCTTTTGTATTTTATGATAGTATGACGAATTTGCAAAGCCTCGAGTTTGTTGCCCTTGACATCTCAGGGAAGAATTATTTATCTTGACAACTAGACGCATAAATTTATCTAAAAGCAAAAGGTTTGGGTGACACTATTGTCGACCCAAAAACCACAACGGGTGCAGGTGACGCCACTGATACGGTAAAAACCACAAGCGCTCAGGATAAGGCAAGAGCTTTGATAGTTCTTCGCCACCACATTCATGCGGATCTGAGGGATGAATACTTGAATGAACAAGATCCCTCTGAATTGTGGAAAAATCTGAAAGATCGATTTGACCACTTGACAACTGTTATCCTCCCAAAGGCAAGGTATGAATGAATGCATTTAAGATTACAGGATTTTAAATCCGTAACTGAATATAACTCGGATGTTCATAAGGTGACTGACACACTGAAATTGTGTGGAGAAACATTCACTGAAGACATTCAACACTTTTCATCCATCAAATATGATATTGCAACAACAATATAGGGAGAGGAGATTTCAAAAGCATTCAGTTAATCTCTTGTTTATTGTTGGCTGAACAAAACAATGAATTATTGATGAAAAACCACGAATCCCGACCGACTGGTTCTACTGCAATCCCTGAAGCGAATGCAGTCAAAGGTAATAATGATAATAGTCGAAGCAATGATCGTGGACGTGGTCGCGGTGGACATCGCGGTCGTGGACGTGGCCGTGGTCAAGGTCGTGGTCAAGGCCGTGGACGTGGCCGAGTAAATTACGGTGGTGGTTATCAGCATTTCCGTGGTGGTTATCATAACAATCGTGGCGGTCATCAGAATTTTCCCCAGAAGAGGAAAAATTACAAAAATAATGATGAGAAGAGGCACACTGAACAAAAGAACAACGATGAGCAATGCTATCGTTGCGGTGGTTCGGGCCATTGGTCACGTAACTGTCGCACGGCCAAACATTTGGTTGAATTATATCAACAAAGTAAGGGCAAAGAAAAGAGAATTGAAACGAATTTTGTTCAAAGTGATTTGGCCTCAACTTCTGGGACAAAGGATGAAAATACGCATTTCGAAACTGCGGATTTCTAGTTTTTCCTAAAGAAAACCAATCTATTATGTATTATTATCGTGTGTATTGTATGCTTTATTATTGGGTGATTTATTATGTATCGTTTGGAGTGTTTTATTAAGTTATATGTTTTCTTGTGATATATTTGTTTACTTTAATAATGATTATTATGTGTTTGTTTATAAAGGAATTTCTCTTATGGAAACAAACATGTGCAATGGAGAATTATGTCTTGCAGACTGTGCAACGACTCATACGATTCTGAAAAATAAGAAATATTTCGATCATCTTGAAATGAAAGAAACAAGTGTTATTACAATATCGGGTAACACAAATATAATTGAAGGCTCCGGAAGAGCTAACATTTTACTACCCAGAGGAACAAGGCTGATAATTGAAAACGCCTTATATTCTCCTAAGTCTCAAAGAAATTTATTGAGCTGCAAAGCTATTCGACATAATGGATATCATGTTGAGACTGCAGAAAAAGCAGATGTTGAATATTTGCACATTACAAAGAGGGTTTCTAATGATAAAAGAATTATGTAAACATTACCTTCCTTTGACTCTGGGTTGTATTACACATATCTTAGAACGACCGAATCGTATGCTACCGTAAACCAGAAGTTTACTAATGACAGTACATTTAATGTTTGGCATGACCGGTTGGGCCGGTGCAATTATGATGCGAAAAATAATTGAGAATTCACGTGGGCATTTAATGAAGAACCAGAGGATTCTTCAAAGTAATGAATTATCATGTGTCGCTTGCTCTAAAGGGAAGTTAATTATTCAGCCATCACCAGCGAAAATAAAGAATGAATCCATAACATTTTTGGAGCGTATACATGGTGATATTTGCGGACCGATACATCCATCATGTGGACCATTTAGATATTTCATGGTATTAATTGATGCATCAACTAGATGGTCTCATGTATGTTTGTTATCAACACGCAACATGGCATTTGCGAGATTGCTTGCACAAATGATCCGACTAAGAGCACATTTTCCAGATTATCCGATAAAGAAAATACGCTTTGATAATGCTGTTGAATTTACTTCCAAGGCATTTAATGATTATTGTATGTCGATCGGAATTGATGTTAAGCATCCCGTGCCACATGTTCATACGTAAAACGGTCTTGCAGAATCGTTGATTTAGCGCTTGCAATTAATTGCAAGACCATTATTGATGAAGTCGAATCTTCCGTCGTCTTACTGGGGACATTAATCGCCTAAGTGAATTTTTAGTAAAAGAAGGGTATCGGAATGATCAAACTTGTCCCTGCATATTTCTGAGAAGATGTCAAAATGAGTTTGTCATTATAGCAGTCTATGTTGATGATATCAATATAATTGGAATTCCTGAAGAGTTGACCAAAGCTGTTGATTGTTTGAAAAGGGAGTTTGAAATGAAAGATCTCGGAAAAACGAAATTTTGTCTTGGACTTCAAATTGAATATTTGAAAAGTGGAATATTTGTACATCAAGAGACTTATACAAAAAAGGTATTGAAAAGATTTTACATGGATGAATCTCATGCACTGGATACTCCAATGATTGTTAGATCTTTAGACGTAAATAAAGATCCCTTCAGACCACGCGAAAATGATGAAGAGCTACTTGGTCCTGAAGTACCATATCTTAGTGCTATTGGAGCACTAATGTATCTTACGAGTCATACGCGACCTGATATAGCGTTCGCTGTAAATCTATTGGCGAGATATAGTTCATCGCCGACTCGTAGACACTGGAATGGAGTTAAAATGATTTTTCGATACCTTAAAGGAACATCTGATATGGGATTATTCTATTCTAATGAGTCGAAAGCAAATTTAGTTGGGTATGCTGATATTTGTCTGACCCACATAATGCTCGATCGCAAACAGGTTATTTGTTTACATATGGTGGAATCGCTATTACATGGCGGTCAGTGAAACAAACTTTAACAGCTACTTCATCTAACCATGCGGAAATTCTCGCTATTCATGAAGCTAGCCGAGAATGTGTTTGGTTGCGATCGATAATTGAGCATATCCAACAGACTTGTGGGTTGCTTTCTGAGAAATTACTTCCAACGATCTTATATGAAGATAATGCGGCATGTATTGACCAATTAAAGGAAGGATATATTAAAGGGGATAGAACAAAGCATATTTCACCGAAATTTTGCTTCACCCATGATTTGGAGAAAAATGGTGATATTGATGTACAACAAGTGCGATCAAGTGAAAATCTTGCAGATTTACTTACGAAAGCACTTCCCCCAATTAGTTTCAGGAAATTGGTATATTCAATTGGAGTTCGAAGACTCCGAGATTTATAATGATGTTATCATCAGGGGGAGAAAATATGCGTTGCACTCTTTTTCCCTTCACTGTGGTTTTTCCCATGTGGTTTTCCCAGTAAGCTTTTAATGAGGCAACAAATGAAAGCGTATCAAAAGGAATTATGTACTCTTTTTCCTTCACTAGGTTTTTATTCCACTGGGTTTTTCCTAGTAGGTTTTAACGAGACAAATTCTTTGAAAAACATCCAATGGGGAGTATTATGAAATATTATATTAAGATGTGGATATTTTTAATATTGATAAGATTATGTTTATTAAATATTGTAAAAATTAGTTGATTGTTGATGAGATAAGATAAGATGTATTTAATGTTGTAAATGTTAGATGAAATAGTAGAAATTTTTCTACTATAAATAGACCGATGTATTTGTATTGAATCATATCGAAAACATTATTATCTCTTTACAATTCCATGTTGATATTTATGTTCTTATCCAGTTATAATAGTTTCACAACAGTTCTCTTGTAATTGGAGACGTTATAGGAGTATCTCCAAACGTATTGTATAACTCAAAAACAGAGTAAAAGGTATTCCAAATGTACCTCAACCTAAAACCCAAATTGCGATACTTCGTTTCTCTCTCATCACACGCAAACTTGTGTTTCTGTCTGAAAAAATGCGTTTGTACTTTTAGTTGCATATAAACCCTTTTATTTTAATTTTTTATATATTAAAGTGAACATGCGCGGAAGAATAGTTCTATTACAGGTTTACTACTGTCGATGGATCAATGCCTTGCTCTCCTCACAAGCCAAAACCGCACGTTTAATCCCAATCCAAAGATCATCAACTCAGATCTCACCTCCATCTCTGATTTCCATCCCCCCTAACGCTCCGGAATGTCGAAGCAGACGTACAGAGTGTGTTGTTGTTTCCGCCGACGCTTCAGGCTTACGTCGTCAGAGGCTCCTGCCGACGTGAAGAGAATTTTCGCTGAATACTCCGAGAACGGCGTGATGGGCCTCGATCACCTGCGGCGCTTCATGGCTGAGGTGCAGGGGCATCACGGCGCCACGGTCGCGGAAGCTCAGGCCGTGATGGATAGCCCCGAGCTGAAGCATTTTGGCATTTTTCACCGGAGAGGGATGAACCTCGAGGCGTTCTTTAAGTACCTGTTTGGGGATGGTAATCAACCGTTGGATACCATGCGAGGGGTACTAATCTGATCTTATGCATCAAAACTCTTTTGCTGATTTCTTTTTCTCTGTTTCATTCAAATTAGAGACTGAACTAAATTCGAGGACCATGTGTTTGTTTGTTTGCTTGACTGAACACGGAAATTAAGGAAAACTACTCCCTCACATACGTTTATGTCCTGAATCTTTTAACTTCCTTTTGCGCAGGAGTGATGGAACTTATGCTGATTTGTTGGGCTTATCTCTAATCATGTAATAAATTTTTGTGTTTTCAGATTCACCATGATATGAGTGCTCCACTGTCTCATTACTTCATATACACCGGCCATAATTCTTATCTAACTGGGAATCAACTGAGCAGCACCTGCAGTGATGTGCCTGTCATCAAGGCGTTGCAGAGAGGTGTAAGAGTGATTGAGTTGGATATATGGCCTAATTCCACTAACGACAGCGTTGATGTCCTACATGGGAGGTATTGGTCTGTTAATCCCGTCTTCGAATTGACAACTTTTTGCTTTTTTTTACAATAAAGAATTTCAAGACAATCAATCTCTCTGTCTCCTTTGCTGCTTTTATGAGCGGCGTAGAACACTAACTACTCCTGTCGAGCTAATCAAGTGTTTGAAGTCAATCAAAGAACATGCGTTTGTTGCATCGGAGTATCCCGTTGTAATAACGCTGGAAGATCATCTTAATAAGCCTCTTCAGGCTAAAGTGGCTGAGGTGTGTCTATGGATCCGAATGGGGTGGCTGTGAGTTGTGATATGAATCAATTTTATTACATTCTAATACTTCTCTCATAACTGAACACAGATGATCCATCAAACATTTGGAAACATGCTGCTTACTCCCAGTTCAGAGCCCTTAACAGAAATTCCCCTCTCCCCAATCTCTGAAGCGGAGGGTTATCATATCTACGAAGCCCCCGAAAGAGTACCTACACTCCAAAGATGATGCCAGACTACAAGAAAGCGGCTCGAAAAATAGCACGGAAGAACCTTGGGGAAGTGAACTCAAAAGCTTCAAAGGCAAAACATATGATGATAAGGTTCTATGGAAAACAAGGGATTTCGACATTTTTCGTACCCAAAGTTTGGCCTAGGGGCGTCTCTGGTCCCCTCTGTTCCCAAGTTACAATTTTAGTCCCTAAATGTTGTCGATTTTGGCATAGTATTTAAAGGCGCACCGAGGAGCGCCTAAGGCGAGAGGCGAGGCGAGGCGATGGCCTTTCGCCTCGCCGGGCCTCGGGGGGCATACTTTCGCCTCAGGCACATGCCTTTCCATGAGACGTAAAAAGGCGCACGCCTGAGCCGCAATTAGGGCGCGCCCCGTTTATATTTAAAGAAAAAAAGAAAATTACTTTAAAAATATGAAAAGAAGTGGCCAAATTATAATTAAACAACCCAAAAAAATTCCAATAAATTGCCCACATAAAAAATCTTATGACAAAAGAAACATTTAAAACTTAAGAACGAATTTTTTAATCGTTATACTTAGAACAACATCACCCAACGCATTAAAAGGAGCACTCTCAGTGTCAGCTTCAGTTTGATCTCTTTCAAAGCATAGTAAGTATCGGTTTGACCTCTTTTGAAAGCATGTGCTATGAAGATGCTTTTATTGATGAGAAATGACGAAGATATCTCTTTCATGTTTCTACAACTTAGAGATGATGACTTGAACTAATATGTATATACATTAAACTTACTTAATCATGCTTAATACAATTTTCACATATTAATTAGGGTGCGCCTCAAACTGCGCCTCGCCTCGGAGGCAAAGCGATGTGTCATCGCCTTGTTGCGCCTCTCGCCTTTAAATACTCTTTGACATTTTTGGTCCACCAGTTAATTTAACTGTTAAGTTTGACGGAAATACGGGCCAAGCCAGCAAATATTATGAGCCGGGCCAGCTCGAATTTTGTGGGTCAAAGAAAGGGAGACCTAGCCCGGTTATAAGTTCGGGCTAGCCCAGGCCGTTTCTCAGTCCAACGTAACGGTTAAATTAACCAGCGTGCCAAAATCGTCCAAAATCGACAACATTGGGGAATAAAACTATAACTCGGGAACATCGGGCACCAGAGTCGGCCATATGCCAAACATTGGGTTCTAAAAATGTCGAAATCCTAGCAAACTATTCTTTGTTATATCATATATTCTTACCATCTCATCTTGGAATTCTAATCTCTTGGCAATTCTTGTTAATAGGCTGATGACGTGGATGAAGAGCATGCTGATGATGAAGATGAAGACGATCCCAATGCACAGCAAAACATTGCACCGGAATATAGAAGTTTAATTGCTATTCATGCGGGAAAAGGTAAGGGCGGAATGAGAGATTGGCTCAGGGTTGATCTTAATAAGGTCAGGCGTCTTAGCCTGAGCGAGCAAGAGCTTGAAAAGGCTGTTGTAAAACATGGGAAAGATATTGTAAGGTAACTTCATTTCATGTCACAGTATTCACTATAACAAATTCGTTTTTTTAGTTCATAATATAAAATAAAATACATTGTGATACTACTAATCAGGTTTACGCAGAGGAACTTGCTGAGAATATACCCTAAAGGTACACGCTTTAACTCGTCGAATTACAACCCTCTAATTGGGTGGATGCACGGAGCTCAAATGGTTGCATTTCTTATGTTCTTTGTATTTGTCTGATCTTATGTAACTTAGTCTATTGTCTTGACAGGGTTATGGAAGACCGTTATGGTTGATGCATGGCATGTTTAGGGCCAATGGTGGCTGCGGATTCGTTAAAAAACCCGATTTCTTATTGAAGGCGGATGTATATGGCGATGTCTTTGATCCCAAAGCAGCATTACCCGTTAAAACAACTTTGAAGGTATCACGAGACTGAAACACTGTTAACATCTTTGGATCATTAGCATGCTCTTGTCCACACGCCCTGAAAAACAGCCTTTAACGAAGATGGATTTTACGAAATAACCTCGTTGACCGATCTTTTAGTCAATGACCTTAGTTTAAAGGTATTTTCGTCATTTTACAATGGGGTTCTCACCTATATCCGAGGGTGGAGCTAAGAAGCCACTATACAGTTGAGAACCCATAGTGAGTTCTCAATGTATGCGGGTTGTGGGTTTTTACCTATAGTGGATTCTCAGGTCCATAATTGGAAGCTTAGTACCCACTATACAGCTGAGAACCCGTATAACACATACAATGGGGATTCGGCTATATAATGGGTTTTCAGCAGAATCCATCTAACAAAAATTGCGGTAATAAGGATTTAATCGCGTCATATTACATGGATGACTTGACTAATACATTGTTGTACTACCCACCCCGGTTACAATGAGCCCCAATTAGTAAGAGTACAATTAGTCTTTATACATTTGGAGGTTACTCTTTGGTTAGGGGCTATTTCGCTAAATTATCCTCCCTCAAAAGCTTGTACATGATAAGTTTTTTCTCGGCAAATTTTAACCTTTCACTAAAGAAACCAGTACCCTTCCTCCGTTGAAACAGGTCACCATATACATGGGCGATGGATGGAACAAAGACTTCAACCCCAAAGACTTTGATTTGTATTCTCCTCCGGATTTCTATGCTAGAGTAAGTAGTGTCTGAACCACCTTTACGAAGAGAAAACACAGACAAATTAATTTTGACGGTCGTTCTCAGGTTGGAATAGCTGGAGTGTCCAACGACTCTGTAATGAAGAGGACAAAGACGCTCGAAGACGATTGGATACCGACATGGGAGGAGGCGTTCGAATTCCCTCTGACGGCTCCCGAGCTGGCTCTGCTCAGGATCGAAGTCCACGAGTACGACATGTCCGAAAACGACGACTTTGCCGGTCAGACGTGCCTGCCCGTGCCGGAGCTGCACAGGGGAATCCGGGCGGTTCCACTCCACAATCGCAGGGGAGAGAGGTACAATAATGTGAAGCTCCTGATGAGGTTTGAGTTTATTTGATCTGCCACAACGTTTCTGGTGTGTGTAGTTCCTTGCCTGTGTGCTAAGTGTCTTGAATATACATGAAAGTAAATGTTATCTTCAAGGGCATTGCTTTACACTATTCCTCAAGAAAGAAACGAAAAATATTATATATTAATCAATCGAAAAACAGTCAATATTATCCTACTAGATATTGGTTATCTATCATCACAACAAAACCAAGGCCGTCTCCAAGTTCGCTACAACATCACTCATTAAAGGGTTTGCTTTACCCCTCCAAATGCACTCATTGGAACCCCTGCCGACTCCGACCCGCAAATTTTTATTTCGTTTTGGACACCATAAAAGAGCTCGATGCTCTGGCTTGTTTTAAGGGCTTGAGCTCGTCGAGCTCGACTATAATTAAATTTTAATCCAGCAAACTCATAGCGCTTGACCCAGACTCGATAATATATATAAAAGAAAAATATATTGATGCTATGAGAATTTCCCACGGTAGAATGTTCGGCTGAGCTATCCATCGCAATCTCTCAGAGACCAACTAGTAAAGCTCATCGGATTTAGGACATCGAAAACGTACAACGAACAAGACTAGTCAGAAAGACGAGACGCCCAAAGCACATCAAGGTCGGGCGCCCGAAGCGAGGAACCCAGGCTGAAGGACGAGCAGCCAAGGCCGAAGAGGCCGAGGACGAGGTGGCTGAAGTGAGGAACCCGAGCGGCTGAGGCCATCCTGCTGAAGCCGAGTTGGCCGAACGCCCACCGAGGCCGAAGCGCCGAAGTACCGGAGGCCGAAGCGCCGAAGTACCGGAGGCCGAACGCCCGAGGCTACCTTGGCCGAGCCGGCTGAGGCCGCCATGGCCGAGCCTACAGAAGCAGATGGCCGAGGCTACCATGGCCTAGACCATCATGGCCGAACTGGTCGAGGCCGCCTTGGCCGAAGCTCAATGGTCGAGCCGACAGAAGCAATGTCACTTCGAGACCAAAGGACCTCAAGGGCAATTGACCTCCAGGCCAAAGGACCTTAAGGACAAGTGAGCTCAAGGCCAAAGGACCTAAAGGGCAAGTGACCTCTAGGCCAAAGGATCTCAAGGACAGGTGACCTCAAGGGCAAGTGACCTCCAGGCCAAGGACCTCAAGGACAAGTGCATTCAGACCAAATGACTTTCATGCCAAGTACTTCAAGAAAAATGACCTCAAAGGCCGAGGTGTCCGAAGCATCCGAAGCCGAGGCGCCCGAGACACACCAAGGCCGAGGCGCCTGAGGCCAAGGTCGAGGCAATCTCAAGGTCCACTAATTCCCAAGGTCGAGGCAATCCAGAGGAATTGAAGTTCATCCGTCGGCATCCCCAGATGATGCAGGACTAGGTCACTGTGAAACACCACGAGGAAGTTGCGGGCTAAAGGCAGGACACGAATTATCATAAGAGGGAGCTTAGCATGCACTTAGAAAATTTCTTTTCACTTTTCTTTTCGATTATGTCTACGGCCTTTCTTGGAAGCAATTAATAAAACATTTCTTTTCGTACGAGGACATGTAAATGTCTATGGGACAACAACTTTTCAAAATTTTTCACAAAAGACCTTTAAAGAATAGAAGGGAGGCAAAAGCCTTCGAAAGAAGCCAAAGCCTCGCAAGAGGCAAAAACCCTAAGCTTAGGCCAAAGACCTTGAAAAACGCCAAAACCCTCCAAGAAGAAGAGAAGACCATTGAAAAATGGGAGGCAAAAGCCCTCGAAAAGAGGCCAAAGCCTTTGCAAGAAGCAAAAGCCCTCAGGAGAGGCAAATTTCCTAAACTTAAGCCAAAGCCCTCCGAGAAGAAGAGAAAACCTTTGAAGAATGGAAGGGAGGCAAAAACCCTCGAAAGAGGCCCAAGCCCTCGTAAGTGGCCAAAGCCCTCAGGAGAGGCAAAAGCCCTAAGCTTAGGCGAAAGCCCTCGCAAGAGGCCAAAGCCCTTGAGAGAGGCCAAAGCCCACAGGAGAGGCAAAACCTAAATTTAGGCCAAAGCCCTCACAAGAGGTCAGAGCCCTCCGAGAAGAAGAGAAGACCTTTGAAGAATGGAAGGGATGAAAAGCCGTCGAAAGAGGCCAAAGCCCTCGCAAGAAACCAAAATCCCTCCGAGAAGAAGAGAAGACCTTTGAACAATAAAATGGAGGCAAAAACCCCCGCAAGAGCCCAAATTCCTATGGAGAGGCAAAAGTCCCAAAATTAGGCTAAAGCCCTCGCATGAGACCAAAGCCCTCCAAGAAGAAGAGAAGACATTGAAGAATGGAAGGGAGACAAAAGCCCTCGAAAGAGGCCAAAACCCTTGCAATAGGCCAAAGCCCTCAGGAGAGGCGAACGCCCTAAACTTAGGCCAAAGCCCTCGCAAGAGGCCAAAGCCCTACGAGAAGAAGAGAAGACCTTTGAAGAATGGAAGGGAGGCAAAAGCCCTCGAAAGAGGCCAAAGCCCTACGAGAAGAAGAGAAAACCTTTGAAAAATGGAAGGGAGGCAAAACCCTCGCAAGAGGCCAAAGCCCTCACGAGAGGCAAAAGTCCTAAACTTAGGTTAAAGCCCTCGCATGAGGCCAAAGCCCTCCGAGAAGAAGAAAAGAACTTTGATGATGGAAGGAAGACCAACACCCTCGAATGAGGCCAATACCCTCAAATTTTCTGCTATAATTTTTCACGTTAAGATGATAGGTGGAAAAGACATGGCCGCTCATTGAAAGTTTCTTATAAGTTTGTAGGCCTCCGATCACAATAAGTGGAACCAGCGGGGCACGACCTAAAATAGATCGACTTGGCACCGGGCGATCGAAACCATAATTAAGGTCGAACCGGCCATGGCCTGCCTCAAGCCCCTACACAAGGCCGAAGCCAAGTCAAAACGAACATGGCGCTCGAGGCCAAAACTTATAAGAACTGAGGATGGACTTCCTAAAGCTACAAAGCTTAGTCGATGATTAACAACGAAGAAATACATGATAAAATACTTCAAGCATACTAGTGGGCGTTCATAATAGTGTTTGAGGCACGACCTTGGTTCAAAACAACATTGTGGAATAAGGAAAAGATGTTCCTGGGACAAATCTTGCACCATACAGACAAAAGGAAAATATCAAATAAATCCAACTAAGGGTCGGCACCGTCCCCTGCACTGGCTCCATCACGTCATCGTCTCCCGCCTGGGCTACAACGGTTCAGTGCTCTCATGCTCCGATGAGGCATCGCCCTCCACGACATCCGGAAGAGTAATATCGGGAACATTATGGAAGGCTTGAGAAAGGTCAAGGAAGGCGAAGAGATGCTCCTCTAAGGTGTAGCCCCTGGTGCGAATCTGGGAGCGGCAACCATCGAATCCGCGATAGAACCACTAGGAGCCGACAAGGATGATATGCCCCTTAGGAGCATAATCTTTCGTGAGCTTCCTCTTCAGGGAAGCAAGCGCCTCTTGCCCCTTTTCAACCTCGCCACAGAGACGTATTATCTAGGACCTCATACGCTGCATTTCTCTCTTGGGCGTTGGCTTGCTGTGCCTTGCATTCTAGTTGACTCTTCAGGGTTGCCACCAAGCTCTTGGATAGCTCCATTTCTCGTTATTGGGCTAAGAAGAGATGGATGCTCGCACATGACATGGCAAAGACTTGCATGTCACCATCGTAAAAGTAAAGAGTGAGGAAAGAAAGCTCGATAAGAAAGATACATAGCAAGAATACCTGAGTTTGGGACATGGCAAACATCTGATAAAATTATGCACCTCGAAGATCAGACGAAAGTTGGTTATCCGAGTCATTCAAAAGCTGCTCCATGAACTTATATCGAGCTTCCTCATGGACCTCTTCATCAAGAAGGGAGAGGCGGTCAACGGAGGCAGCAACAATCGAGGGAGCAGACTGAGGAGCTCATTTTCAGCTACAATCTTGGCTCTCTTCGAGGTCGGCTCCTCCGGTGCAGTTGAATGGATCGTGGATGCCGCCTTAGTAGGGGACCTCTTCGAAGAGGGTCCGACCGAAGCAATGGCTGATTTATCTCGTAACGCCATAAGGGCGGCCTTGCTCATTTTTGCGTCTGTAGAGATAACAAAAGAATCAACACAAAAACGATGAGGTGATGAAATAAAAATAAGCGACATCCCCACAAGGCATACCTAGGTCCGTAACCGCCAGACAATTTTTTGGCTAGAGCGAAAGTGACACAATATGAACTCCCTAATGAGATATGGTGCCGAGAAGCATTTTCCTTGAACAGCCTCGATAAAATCTTCAACCAAGGTTGGAGGGTCGGGCGAGGGAAATTCATGGGAAGAAGCTTCTTCGGCCCAAAACGAATAGGGGAATCAGTCGTCACAATACTCAGGAGGAGGTTTCACGAAAAAATATTTGCTCATCCACCCCTCGTGAGTCTTCGGGTGACCCACGATCAACTTCTCGATATGTCGAGGCGACAAGAAGACCTCCCAGGATCTCTCTTGCTAATCTTTACAAGGAAAGCCAACAAAGGAAGAGACGGCGAGAGCCTTAAGTATCGGATGATGACGGCCAACGAGAGAAGCAAAATATACGAGTTCGGAGCAAGTTCGCAGGACTAACCCGATAGTAATGGAAAAGATCGAGAATGAAAGGAGGAATGAGAAAACAAGTACTCATGTCGATCTGATCCACAAAAGAGGTGATAAAGCCTTTGGGAGGCAAACTAATTCGATCATCGTTACGGGGTGCTCGGAACTTAACCTCCTTAGGAATGTCCGCCCTTGCTCGAAGACGAGGAATATCGGATGAGTTGAAGGTCGTAACCTTCACTCAATGCGCAATCGGCGGTGGTGGTAGATGCCAGACACAAAGTATTGCAATCGGGGATCCTTCGTTTTGATAAGAAACGGGTCATTCTCTAACTGTGGTCTGAGGATACTCAACTTAATAAAGCTCGAGTACAGAATATTCTTATATGGGTTCCGATTCCACAATTGGAACCAAAATATCGGGGATTGAAGACTTGGTAGACTTGCAAGTTTGATAGGGAAACACCCATTATGATTGATGATTATACAAAGAAACGGCAGAGATACGCTTTGCAAGAGTCCTTGTTCAATAGATTTTAATCAGTGCAGAAGGGAAGCATTCAGTTTCTAAGCGGGAAGGGGCAACTCCTGGAGCAAAAAGTAGTTTATGAATGGAAACTTGTGTTATGTTCTACATGCGGGAAATATGGACATGAAGTGAGGGTGTGCAACAAAGTTCTCAAATAAGAGTGGAAGCCTAAGCAAAATCCTGTAGCAAATACCACCTCAGCTGTTGAGCCGAAGAAGGTTGAACCTGTAACGGGTAAGACATTAGTGCAGGCTCCAAGAAATATAACCCTAATAGCTAATCTGACAGGGGTTGGGGAATCAAGCAGAGCTAACAAAACTTGGGCATATATGATTGAACGGGATCAGGTTGAAAGTGATCATGCGATTATGCTAAACCCTTCCAAAGAAGGTGCGTAGGCCTTATCAAGGATAGTTGTGCGAGTTGGAATGCCAATCAGAGTAGATAGCTATGTTCTGCAATTTGTACCAAATAAAGCTTATGTGTTTACTAGAATCTAAACTGAAAAAAAGGTCGTAAGAAGGAGGTAATAAATAAACTTTTCTATGGTTGGGATGCTTGTTATAACTTGTAGTGTGAAGAGGAGAATGTGAAGTCAAAGTGATTTCTATATCTGATTAATACATAAATATAAGATTAATTTGCAACCAGAAGCTAGTGTCCTACAGTAGATGTAACTATGGCAGAATAATCGTGCATCTCGAGTGCAATTATGGGAGAATATAATGGAGGTTGGGAAGCATTGAATGAGCCTTGGTTGATATGGGGTGATTTCAACAATATTCGTGGATTCGAAGACAAATTGGGAGGGTCGGTCATCTCTACATCTGAATTTTCTGATTTCAATAAATGCATGTACATATGTGAACTAGAAGAGTTTAGAAAAAAGAGATATTTCACATGGACAAATAAGCAATTTAGGGAAAGGAGTATCTAGTGTAAGATCAACGCACACACAACAAATACAACGAAAGAGACTCGCTCGCCTCACGGGTCGTCATCCATGTACAGTTCATCTCAAAAGCACGTGGAAGCTCCAACGGCCAACCTCGTCGTCAAGTCAGTCAAGCGATATCATTACATTCACCTACAACACATGAACTATATGAGCTAGAATCTAAGCAAAAATCATGCAAGTTGTGTAGATATGCAAATCTTCAGCACATCTACGTGCGATTCGACATCTCAAAGTGACTCATCACTCTCGTCTCCTCTATCTGGGCCCATGGCTAAACTACTATGCAACATCAAGAGCTCGATAAATAAAATGGCATGGCCTATTCTGGGAGCCTACGCTAAGTTTTCCTAGGTCTCTCCTTCCCAGATCGTCCCTTGGCTTGCTCTCTACATTAGGTCGCCCATGTCCAGTTCGCCCCTACCGTCGAAATGGTGCAATAGTAACTAGCCCCTAAAGATGCCAATAATCGACACATATACATCGATCTCTGACAATCACAACAGAACATGCCAATTCTCGAGAACGCCCACTAACTATATGTGTAACTGTATATGCCGATGAATGATATGTTCATGGATTCACGTACCTCATATGAAAATATCAATTAACAGAAGATAACGGCATCAAAGAATAATCATCGAAACATCAAAGCACGTATAGTATACACATCGAATAATGTGTACATGCACTGTAGTTAGATTTTTACTTGCGTTTTATCGAGCCTTTGAAAAATAAGCATATAAGCACTAGATTAAATTATCTGAAGAACGCCTATATATCGTAAACATGCAAACATGGAGATATGAAAACTTAATCTGTAAGTCTAAAAATCGAACTATAAACTGGATTTCTTAAAATTGAATTCAACGTGTAATCATTCAAATAAACAGTAACTTACGTGCTCATATGATATTATACTTGAGATGAATGAACAATAAGTGGCAATGAACTTGGCAGGACGCGTTCACGAGTTTATTGCTGGTATATAGTTTTCTATTCGGATCAAATATAGTCATTACTTATAGATCTCTCTCTCATTTTTATTTTACTATATCTATATATATATATATATATATATATATTCTTATGTGAGCTTGCTATCTCTAATTGTTCTAAACACTCTCATATCGCATACATAAAGTCATTATGTTATGGCTATGGAGGAATTAAATGAGAGCTGTTAAGAATTTGATAATCGATTGTATTTGGATTCAAGCAAGAAACGAAGGAGCCCATTCGCATTCAAAATCTGCAATATTCTGTTACAATTAGGGCTCTTAAACGTATATACCTTACAAGTATATATACTCTTCAAATTTTCATTCTAGTCCCCGGAATACTTCTAATTATACTAACGATCCAAACTCTAAATTACATCCACTATATTAATAACTCAATATTTTCCCTCAAGTTTGACGTCTATATAAATCAAAGACACCAAACTTGGACAATAAGTAGTCAAATTGAGATTTTCCCAAAGCTTTTGTCAAGAGATCGACCGGTGTTAATAAACAAAGAGTAGTCATTTTTGGATTGTTGGAAGCCATTTTTACTCATGATATGCGTAAATTTATGATTCCATTGCCCTCGCACGAGGCCAAAGCCCTCCGAGAAGAAGAGAAAACCTTTGAAGAATGGAAGGGAGGCAAAAACCCTCGAAAGAGGCCCAAGCCCTCGTAAGTGGCCAAAGCCCTAAGCTTAGGCGAAAGCCCACGCAAGAGGCCAAAGCCCTTGAAAGAGGCCAAAGCCCACGGGAGAGGAAAAACCTAAATTTAGGCCAAAGCCCTCACAAGAGGTCAGAGCCCTCCGAGAAGAAGAGAAGACCTTTGAAGAATGGAAGGGTTGCAAAAGCCGTCGAAAGAGGCCAAATACCTATGGAGAGGCAAAAGTCCCTAAATTAGGCCAAAGCCCTCGCATAAGGCCAAAGCCCTCCGAGAAGAAGAGAAGACATTGAAGAATGGAAGGGAGACAAAAGCCCTCGAAAGAGGCCAAACCCCTTGCAATAGGCCAAAGCCCTCAGGAGAGGCGAACGCCCTAAACTTAGGCCAAAGCCCTCGAAAGAGGCCAAAGCCCTACGAGAAGAAGAGAAGACCTTTGAAGAATGGAAGGGGGGCAAAAGCCCTCGCAAGAGGCCAAAGCCTTCACGAGAAGCAAAAGTCCTAAACTTAGGTTAAAGCCCACGCATGAGGCCAAAGCCCTCCGAGAAGAAGAAAAGAACTTTGATGATGGAAGGAAGACCAACACCCTGGAAAGAGGCCAAAACCCTCCAATTTTCTGCTGTAATTTTCCACGTTAATATGATTGGTGGAAAAGACATGGCCGATTGAAAGTTTCTTATAAGTTTGTAGGCCTCCGATCACAATAAGTGGAACCAGTGGGGCCGACCTAAAATAGATCGACTTGGCACCGGGCGAACGAAACCATAATTAAGGTCGAACCGACGATGGCCAGCCTCAAGCCCCTACACAAGGCCGAAGCCAAGTCAAAACGAACATGGCACTCGAGGCCAAACTTATGTGAACTGAGGATGGAATTCCTAAAGCTACAAAGCTTAGTCGACGATTAACAACGAAGAAATACATGATAAAATACTTCAAGCATACTAGTGGGCGTTCATAATAGTTGAGGCACGACCTTGGCACAAAACAACATTGTGGAATAAGGAAAAGATGTTCCTGGGACAAATCTTGCACCATACAACAAAAGGAAAATATCAAATAAATCCAACTAAGAGTCGGCACTGTCCCATGCACTGGCTCCATCACGTCATCGTCTCCCGCCTGGGCTACAGCGGTTCAGTGCTCTCCTGCTCCGATGAGGCATCGCCCTCCACGACATCCGGAAGAGTAATATCGAGAGCATTCTGGAAGGCTTGAGAAAGGTCAAGGAAGGCGAAGAGATGCTCCTCTAAGGTGTAGCCCCCGGTGCGAATCTGGAAGCGGCAACCATCGAATCCGCGATTGAACCACTAGGAGCCGACAAGGATGATATGCCCCTTAGGAGCATAATCTTCCGTGTGCTTCCTCATCAGGGAAGCAAGCGCCTCTAGCCCCTTTTCAACCTCTCCACAGAGACGTATTATATAGGACCTCATACGCTGCATTTCTTTCTCTTGGGCGCTGGCTTGCTGTGCCTTGCATTCTAGTCGACTCTTCAGGGCTGCGACCAAGCTCTGGAGGGCTAAGAAGAGATGGATGCTCGCACAGGACATGGCAAAGACCTTCATGTCACCATCGTAAAAGTAAAGGGTAAGGAAAGAAAGCTCGATAAGAAATATACATAGCAAGAATACCTGAGTTTGGGACATGGCAGACTTTTGATAAAATTATGCACCTCGAAGATCAGACGAAAGTTGGTTATCCGAGTCATTCAAAAGCTGCTCCATGAACTTATATCGAGCTTCCTCACGGACCTCATCATTAAGAAGGGAGAGGCGGTCAACGGAGGTAGCAACAATCGAGGGAGCAGATTGAGGAGCTCGTTTTGCAGCTACAATCTTGGCTCTCTTCGAGGTCGACTCCTCCAATGCAGTTGAATGGATCGTGGATGCCGCCTTAGTAGGGGACCTCTTTGAAGAGGGTCCGACCGAAGCAATGGCTGATTTATCTCGTAACGCCATAAGGGCGACCTTGCTCATTTTTGTGTCTGTAGAGATAACAAAAGAATCAACACAAAAATGATGAGGTGACGAAATAAAAATAAGCGACATCCCCACAAGGCATACCTAGGTCCGTAGCCGCCAGACGATTTTTGGGCTAGAGCCAAAGTGACACAATACGAACTCCCTAATGAGATATGGTGCCGAGAAGCATTTTTCGAACAGCTTCGATAAAATCTTCAACCAAGGTTGGAGGATCGGGCGAAGGAAATTCAGGGGAAGAAGCTTCTTCGGCCCAAAATGAATAGGGGAATTGGTCGTCACAATAATCAGGAGGAGGTTTCATGAAAAAGTATTTGCTCATCCACCCCTTGTGAGTCTTCGGGTGACCCACGGTCAACTTCTCGATATGTTGAGGCGACAAGAAGAACTCCCAGGATCTCTCTTGCTAATCTTAACAAGGAAAGCCAACAAAGGAAGAGACGACGAGAGCCTTAAGTATCGGATGATGACGGCCAACGAGAGAAGCAAAATATACGAGTTCGGAGCAAGTTGGCTAGGACTAACCCGATAGTAATGGAAAAGATTGAGAATGAAAGGAGGAATGAGAAAACTAATACTCATGTCGATCTGATCCACAAAAGAGGTGATAAAGCCTTTGGGAGGCAAACTAATTCGATCATCGTTACGGGTTGCTCGGAACTTAACCTCCTTAGGAATATCCGCCCTTGCTCGAAGACGAGGAATATCGGATGAGGTGAAGGTCGTAACCTTCACTCAATGCCACACAGTGCAATCGGTGGTGGTTGTCGGTCGGGTTCTCTTAGGCAGGTGGATCACGTCCGGGTTACGGCCCTCCGAGTCCTCGGACTCACCACCTTCGGGTAGTTCGGTCGAGACCTCAAGTGGCCTAGGCAAGGGACGAGGGTTAGCCCTCATAGGGTATGACCGAACATAGCCAAGCTTCTCTTGGACGAGGAATTAAATGAGAGCTGTTAAGAATTTGATAATCAATTGTATTTGGATTCAAGCAAGAAATGAAGGAGCTCATTCACATTCAAAATCTGCAATATTCTGTTACAATTAGGGCTCTTAAACGTATATACCTTACAAGTAGATATACTCTTCAAATTTTCATTCTAGTCCCCGGAATACTTCTAATTATACTAACGATCCAAACTCTAAATTACATCCACTATATTAACAACTCAATACTTTCCCTCAAGTTTGACATCTATATAAATCAAAGACACCAAACTTGGACAATAAGTAGTCAAATTGAGTTTTCCCAAATCTTTTGTCAAGATATCGGCCGGTTTTAATAAGCAAAGAGTAGTCATTTTTGGATTGTTGGGATCTGTTTTTACTCATGATATGCGTAAATTTATGATTCCATTGCCTTGATGTCTGTTTTAGGCCGTAAAGTGATTTTTCCAGTTTGCAAACCTTATTTTTTTATACCTTCTTCACCTATCATTACACCCAATAGTATATTCATATATACTTCTTCTGCCAAATCTCCCTGCAAAAAACTGTTAGTAACATCTATTTGTCAAAGTGGTCAAAAACTTGGATGCTAATGTAATAACAATTGTGACAATAACATGCTTAACTACAGGGAAAAAAGTTTTTGTATAATCTAATCCTTCCACCGTTGTACTTATCTATACTATCTTCTTGCGTATGCTTTATAGTGTAAACCCATCTACATAGTACATGTTTTTTTCTAGATCCACTTTCTTCCAAGTTTGATTCTTCTCTTATGCCTTCATTTCATTCACCATAGCCTATACCCATTTCTGTGATTTGATTGTATCATCAAAATTTTTAGGTATAACATCACTGTTGAAGGCAGTGAGGTAAGAAATGTAAGAAGGCTTGACTTTATCATATTGTATGATATTAGATAATGGATATCTGGTAGAATATGCATCATTTAAGCTATCAGTAAATGAAGAAACATAGTCATTTGCCCATTAAGGACTTTTAGTTATCTTACATGATCTTCTCAAACCTGGCTGTTGAGTGGTTATGTCCACAGACTCTGGTTCTGCCTGCTCATCCTGCATGTCATTGCTCCTCTGATATGTATCTCCATTGAGGTTATCCGCATCTTCATGTGGTATTACATTTCCTCTATTTCATATTCTATAAGGTACGGTAGTTTCTTCGTAAAAGTGAGCATGATCACGCCTATGCATCTCATTCTCCCATATCTTTTACCAAACACCTTAAGGCGTTTATAGTTCAGTTCCTTATTATATAAGATAGCATAAGGAGTCTTGCCATTTAATAAATGTGTAGGAGTCCCATTGATTAAATATGTAGCCGTTCGAACTCCCCAATATTTTTTTGGTATGTTGGACTGAAATTTCAGCGCTCTAGCTACATCTATGATATGTCTATGCTTTCTTTCAACAACCCATTTTGTTGGGGTGTGTAAGGGCAAGAACATTGGTGTTTTATGTCATGTGAATCAAACAGTTCATTACATCCGGCACTGAAAAATTCCAGTGCATATCTATTCTGATTTTTCTAACCTTGAAGAAACTACAACATAAACAAGAATTTTTTTAATGATTTCATGCTAGCTTTCACTAGAAAAATCCATGTAGACCTTGGAAAATCATCAACAATGGTCAAAAAATATTTTTCATTATTATAAGTTAGTTCCCTATAAGGTCCCAACATCAAGGTGGACAAGTTAAAAAATAGATCAGAAACACTTGAACTAGTTGGAAAGACAGATCTGATATTCTTTGCGAAGGGAAAAACTTAACAATATCTATGTAAGAAAATATTAACCCCAAGCTCGGAAACAAATCAAATCTACCAAAAGACACATGGCTTGATCTCTTATGCAAAAGACTTATTTTATTCACTCCAGATATATCTGGATGACACTGGTTGTTTACTATATTATTATCAGAAGCTTTATGTCTAGTGATACTTGAGTCTTGATCATGATCATTGCTAACATATTGCAGGTCATACATGTCATTTTTTAATTTACCAATCAACTTTGTCCTGCCAGTCCACAATTCCTGGATCCGACAGAAAAGAGGATAAAAGGTAATGAACATGTTAGTGTCCTGAGTTAATTTGAAAATTGATAAGAGGTTATGCCTGAACTCTGGTACAAACAAGACATCTGATAATATAAGATTTGATCCCATCATTACTGATCCAAAAGATGATGTCATACTCAATTTCTCATTTGGAAGCCTAACAAACATATTAGACACAAGATGTGTCACATTCTTATCATATAAATCCGTCTTATATATCATGTGCTGATTTGCTCTTGTGTCTATAATCCATTCAGTGTTTAATGTACTAATTCATACCGTAAATGGGTTACCTCGAAGCTCATCTGTTGTGTTGCAACAGCCATGACTTGGTTCTGTTCAGGGGCATTGACTCTTCCTCCAAGCATGACCATCTGCTGCTGGTATTGCTGGGAGTGATTTGTGGTTGGGCCATAGATGTGCCTTCAGTTCTGTCTGGTTCAACATTGTAGCTGCAGGGACCTAAAGGCTCTGGATATTTCCTGAATTCGAAATAGCTTCAGCATTGTTCCAGCTTCATGTGGAATGAATCTTCCTCCTCTTGATTGCAAAAAGATCTGCCTCCACCTCCTCTTCTTCTAGCTCTTCTTCCTTAGCTGATCCAATTAGGTGAATAGCCATGGATTTTAAAATTGTTCTCCTTCGTGTGTCTACTGATATTGCAGAAATCACTTAAGAGACTTTCCTTTTCATGTGGATGGAACATTAGACAACAATGCACTTGAAGAATCAGACCCAAGAGTATTAATATTGATGCTCCTCTGCCCTTCCTCATTCGAGACAATGGCATACACTTGACCATAGATGGCAAGGGAGACATCATCAGAATGTGTGATCTAATTGCGTTATAGCATTTATTGAGTCTCGTAAAAAATTAC
This sequence comes from Linderniella brevidens, assembly GCA_004919715.1. Classification (NCBI taxonomy): domain Eukaryota; kingdom Viridiplantae; phylum Streptophyta; class Magnoliopsida; order Lamiales; family Linderniaceae; genus Linderniella; species Linderniella brevidens. Next base: position 9,640,443 of record SWDC01000153.1, on the reverse strand, counting down.
ATCATATTGAGTTGACTACAATGATCTATATACTCTTTAGACATATTAAGTGCAGAAGAATGAATCAAGCTATCATATTCAATTCAAAGATTCCTTAATTTCGAATACTATTCAATAATCGTACTAGTTCCATGGCTAATTGTAGTGATCTATCTGTAAAGAGAAAACAACCTTGCACCATTCAGTTTATCAAATCTCTCTTTTAGGTCTTTCCACACCACATGAGCCGACTCACATTAAATTACCCCATTAACAAGCTCTCTAAAGAGCGATCTATGGATCCAGGACCTTACCAGGGCATTACATCGTGTCCATTGTTACAATAATACCTGATTTCCTTCCGGTATGACACAAGATCCATCGATAAATCCGATCATGTTGTTTGCTTGAAGAGCTATGATCATCTCTCTGCTCCATACCTTATAGTTGTCCGATCCAAAATTAGGTTTTGTGAAATCTATCTCGGTTGACACAAATTCAAAATTAGGTTTCGAATTTTTATCCTTCTTGGGCGTTTGGGCGATTTAGAATTCCCCCCCCCCCCCTCCCCCCTCCCCGAACTTTCCCTGGAATTGGTCATCGCAACGATTTTTTAGGATGTCTAAAACAGGAATTGTAAAACGAACAAAAGATTAGATTTGAACTTGCTCTGATGCCAAGTTAAGAATTTGATAATCGATTATATTTGGATTCAAGCAAGAAACGAAGAAGCCATTCATAATCAAAATTTGCAGTGTTCTGTTACAAGTATATATACTTTTCGGGTGTTCATTATTGTCCCCGAAATACTTCTACTTATAAGAACAACCCAAACTCTAAATTACATTCACTATATTAATAACTCAATAAGAGTTAAGGTAGTGAACTTCTTGCGCTTGCCACATACACGAATCAAACCATTACTAGGCTTTGTAACGTTTCTATGTGTACATGATTATTGACCCAATACCAATGTGATTTCGCATTCATTTATTTTTCTTATATTTGATTAAACGCCAAACTAGTCAAATGGTATTATTATTATTATTATTTATTATTATTATTATTGTTATTATTATATAAGGATTAAAGTCCTAGTGAACACGTGTAACTAGTCGCGTCTGGCAGTCGACATATTTTACAACTAACGCGACTCAACGGAATGGATAAGAATTTCTAAATACTTATCTTATATTTCCTAAAATTTGTTTATTCTAATGATGTCAAAGTCAATCGTTACACATGAAACATATAAAACATGCAATACACAAAGTGTGCGTAATATGCAAATTAAAATTCACGTATTATGCATCATATACGAAAAAATGCAATGCATATTGGCCAACCTAAACGTTTGAGGACTCGGGTATCACAACATGCTTGGACGATACCAAATTAACATAGGAACGGACCGCTGAAATAATGTCAAAAAGATTATGCGCTACTTACAAGGTACCAAAGCTATATGCTCGTTTAAATGAAAACAAATATCCTTGATGTTGTTGGATATTCTTATTCCAATTATGTGGGGTGCCTTGACACAAAAAAAATCAACGTACGATCAGGTGTTTATGCTATCTGGTGCACCTGTTTCGCGGATCGCTACTTCTACCATTGAAGCAGAGTTTGTTGCATGTTATAAAACATCAATAATGCTATACGTTAAACTTTATCATGGGGCTTCATGTGGTGACAAAATTACAAAACTACTTAAACGTTATTGCGATAATCACGCTATATATTGTTTTCTAAGAATAAACAGTCAAGGAGCATTTCAAAGAACACTAACATTAAGTATCTTCTTGTAAAAGAAAGGATTCAAAATCAGTTAATATCCATTGAGCACATTAGTACTAGTGATATGGTAGTTGACCCATTAACGAAAGTTGTACCTCCCTAAGTGTTTCAAGCACGTATATAACTTGAGACTTTATGCAAGCTTTAATTTTGAGAGGTCATTAGTTTAATTGGATATTAACATTGTGATCACATTATATAATGTTTCATGGATCATGCTTACGATTATTATGTGTTTAATCGCTTATGATTTGCGCACTTATGTTTAGCATTAAGATATAAATCACATTGAGAACCATTTATGTTATGGACCTAATCTTGACGATGTTGAATTTTTGACTTACAAAAGAATCTATTTCATATGTGTTTAGATTTGTCATTTATCCGATCGATATTTAGATATATGGTTGTTATTAAGGATATATTGTCAACGGTAATTGTATCCCATTATTAAAACTAATTATGTCATTTGGCTAAGTGAGAGAATGTTAGACTCGACATGATTCAATCCATTATGTTGGCCTGCAGAAATAGTTAGTTGGGTTTATTAATTAATTCTTATAATATTTTAAAGCCCAATCAATAGGCCTTGATGGACCGGTTAATGAGAATGACTATTGTGTTGGGTCCAGCCACATGCGGCCGCCCACAAACAAAGAAAATAATATTATAATATAAAAAGAAAATAATATTATATTATAATATTATTTTAATGAACGGTTCGTATTGAAGGGCGACGCGACGGATTCCTGTCCACCGGTTTTGAGCGGTCCAGAAGAGCTGAAGACATCTATAAATAGGCTGAGGATTTTTCAGTTATTATTATCCCAAATCAAGTGAAGATTTCCAGTGAGAGGTAAAAATACTTATCCACCTTCGGGTGGATAAGGGTGAGAGCGGGTGTAGTTTTACTAGGGTAATTTGAGAGGTGGTACAAAAACATTACTCGGGTGGGTAAGGGGTCTCGGGTTTGGGTTTAAACACGAGCGTTATTTTGTACGGTGTAATATTCTCAATATAGTAAAACTGGTGCTCTCCGTGGAGGTAGGCGGTATTGGCCGAACCACGTAAAATCTCGTGTTTTCTCTCGGTGTCATTTCGACTTTCATAATATCCCGATAAATTGTCGTGGGGTCCAAATACAACCGCCGCAGGGCCCGAATTATTTTATTGGCGCATTTTCCCTAACAAGTGGTATCAGAGCCTTGCCCTGCTGGTATTCTGAGTATGCTCTGTGGTTGCAGCTGTGTCTGATCTTCCACATCAGAAAAGATATCAAAAGGGTTTAGCGGTCCGGGGGAGCCAATATCAGAGCGAGTGTTCAACGAGGTGATGCCTTGTGCCGGCGGCGTGTTCCATTCGTGAAACGGCGGTACAAGATGGGATGCTCGGTGTCGGGCGGAGCTTGTGCGGCGGTGGAAGTTTTGGCAAGTTGTGGCAATAGTACTGTGTAAGCAAGTTTTGTCTAGGTGACTGGTGCATAAGTGGGACCGATGTGACCCCACCAGATCTTCCTGGGAACTTACTTAGAAGGATAATTCTGTCTAGGAGGCAGGTCACTAGCCTTTCCTGGGAATTATCTAATCAGTACTATTTGGGCCGGGGCTGTTGAATCTCTGCAAGGATAATAGCGACGGATAACAGCACTAAATGGCGACATTTTGATGGTACGGGAGGTTTCGCTCTGCGGCAGAGAAGAGTGAAGTGTGCTCGTTCAACAAAGCTTGGCGAATAGCTTTGGAGGGAGACGAGGGAAAGCCGAGGAAAATGACTGGGAGGATTTGGGGTCAAGATGTGTCGGAGAGGAAGAAGTAAGGCCCTTTTACTTCTTACCTCGCTTCCTGATTCGGGTGATAGTTTGGTCACAACCATCTGGTACGGAAAAGAGCCGGTGAAGGCAGTAGATGGTGGAGTCAACTCTTTTGAAGTGTGAAAAGAGAAGGCGGCCAAATTTATGGTGATAGTCGGGTGTTGGCTATACACGGAGCGAATCGTAGAGGAAGGTGATACGCCAGGGGATTTGGGGACTGCAGCAGGTTCAAATCCAGGTGGCGGGAAGGGCATGTGATGCTACAAAGGTGGTGAGCCGGGACACATTAGGAGAAATGGTCCGACTTGGAGGAAGAAGGACAGACGGCTAGGAAAATTCCACAACAGAGGTAGCACACGGTTCATCTTGGAGACGTTCTCACAGTTTCTAATGATGGCGCTCGTTCTCATATAGAAGGATATTATATCTGGGCTTGCTCCAAGAGGATATTTTGATGCGTTCCGGGAATACAAACAGGTTTTTTCGATCTCCATGGGCCGATGGATATCGTTGTGTTGTTCGTGGTGTTGGAACGGTGAAGATCAAAATGGTTGAAGGAGCGGTGCGCATTTTTGGTGGTGTGACGTTGTCCCAAAGTTGCGTGGAATTTAAAATCCTTGAGCCGAACAGATTCCAATGGCTATGGAGTTTCATAGCAGAGGGAGTCTGGAAAATCACACATGGCGGAAATGGTCCTACCAAAGGGAGAAGAGCGAGGAAGTTTGTATCGTCTGGACGTGAGTATGGTATACAATACTCAGACTTCGATGGGTTCACAGAAATCGCGCGCGCGTGGGGCAGACGATGGTGAGAAGGGAAATCCTGCTGGGGAAGGGGTTGCATCGAAGTCCCTCTTCGAGAGTCGACGGGTATAGTTGGCTGGCAGTTGCACATAGGATTGGCCGCTGAGTGAATCAAGTGAGGTGGGACCGGAATTCTTGATTCGGATTATGTGTAGCTGGTACAAGGAAGGCCAATGGACGTTCGTGGTACTTACGAGCGAGAAACTCTCATTATAGTCAGACTCGCTGGATGGATGCTTGACGGTGCTGAAGACGATGGTCAGGAAGGTGTCGAGTGAGGCTGGAGGGGGAGAATTGTTGGGTCCAGCCACATGCGGCCGCCCACAAACAAAGAAAATAATATTATAATATAAAAAGAAAATAATATTATATTATAATATTATTTTAATGAACGGTTCGTATTGAAGGGCGACGCGGCGGATTCCTGTCCACCGGTTTTGAGCGGTCCAGAAGAGCTGAAGACATCTATAAATAGGCTGAGGATTTTTCAGTTATTATTATCCCAAATCAAGTGAAGATTTCCAGTGAGAGAGAAATAGTGAGAGGTAAAAATACTTATCCACCTTCGGGTGGATAAGGGTGAGAGCGGGTGTAGTTTTACTAGGGTAATTTGAGAGGTGGTACAAAAACATTACCCGGGTGGGTAAGGGGTCTCGGGTTTGGGTTTAAACACGAGCGTTTTTTGTACGGTGTAATATTCTCAATATAGTAAAACTGGTGCTCTCCGTGGAGGTAGGCGGTATTGGCCGAACCACGTAAAATCTCGTGTTTTCTCTCGGTGTCATTTCGACTTTCATAATATCCCGATAAATTGTCGCGGGGTCCAAATACAACCGCCGCAGGGCCCGAATTATTTTATTGGCGCATTTTCCCCAACATATTGTTCTTATTTGGCCAGACCAGTCTCGTAGTCTACATCAGTTTCTATCAGTGTTTCTCTATAAATAGGCTCTTACCAGCAACATATAAAACACGCTTAAACAAAACACTCTCGCGAATACCCTAAGGACTACACGATATTCCATCTCCATCGTACAGTCAAAGAAGCGATGATTGTGTCTCTAACCATGTCGACGATGAACAATGTAACTCTTGCAACATAATTCGATCATATGCTGATAAGATCTGTTACACGGTATACACCCTAGAATGAGATCGAGATTATGTTACGTGTACCGTGCCTTAAGGTCTAACAATTTATTTTGGACATTATGGGCATATGATGTCCAATATACTCTCTCTGATTTTATATACATGTTGTTTTTTTTGGGTTTTTTAATAGATGTCATTTTACTAATTCCAACACAAATAGAAACTTTTCCAATTTTATCCATCTTAAATAAATGCACAATTAATTAGGTGAAACAATTAAGTAAGGGTATATGTGAAGTTTACTCTATTTGTTAAAATATATGTATTTACACTAAATGATATGTATTAAATATCAAAAGTAAGAAGATGATTATTGACTCGTCTTGTTGGATTTAATATAACTAAAAAAAACGCGATGATTGTTGAAGTGTCTGAAGCAGGCCGTACGACGGAGGAGAATGACCAACTTGTTCGAAGCAAAAAACGTGCACAGAGAATTCAATTAAAACCTCGGGATAGGGGCACCAATACAAGATATTCATCCAGTGAGGCACTTCGCAATACTGAAGGAGGGAAACAAAAATTTTCATACCGTGAAGCAGTTCTGGAACAACGTTCGAAGGAAGTTTCTATGTATGATCCAACAGACGAACACACGGATATTGAATCAGAAAGCGACGAAGAGGATTTCGATTCAGATTCAGATGATGTATGTTACACGAAAGAACAACTCAAATCCTTTCGCATGCCATGGAAATCGGCTCTTAACGTGAAAGTTCTTGATAAAAAGGTGGGATATCAATATCTCAGCGGTCGCCTCCGTGCGTTATGGCGGCCGTCTGGTGGATTCAAGTTAATAACCCTCAGCCACGATTACTTTGTGGTCAGGTTTTACTTGAAAGGGGATCGGGACCGAGTTCTTCTTGACGGGCCGTGGAAAATCTTGGACCATTACTTAGCAGTGAGACGTTGGACTCTGCGGTTTCGACCCTCGACGGCGACAATCGACAAAGCAACACTATGGGTCTGCATTCCTGATTGCCAGATCGAATTATATAATGAGGATGGAATGAAAGGAATTGGAGATTTATTAGGCCGTACCATCAAGATCGATATACACACACAACGACAAGAGATGGGTAATTTCGCAAGGATTTGTGTTGAACTTGATCATAGTAAAAGCCTAGGACCGGACATAAAGATTCTGTGTGAACGCTACCAGCTGCAGTATGAGAGAATGGTTTGTTTTAAGTGCGGAGTGTACGGCCATAGACAAGACAATTGCACATCCATGGTGCTATGGTCCCAACTCTGAAGGAATAAACGGGGCAAGCCAACAGATCAGTAAGGACAGAGCTGTCAAGGTTAAAGCCGGCAAGGGGAAAATAATTCGAACACGGAGCCTCCGCCTACAGACCAAGCACCGACAGCCCCAGCGCCGACGACATTCTTCGGCCATGGCCCATTGATGCTGGTAGAAAATCCGAAACGGAAGGGTCCCCATTTTTCAGCAGGAATTCGCGCTAAAGATACAATTCAAAATGGTAAGAAGATTAGATTTCGGGGAGGAAATCAAGGAAATGGATAAAGATTCAATATTCTTGAAAATTTGGGGGAGGAAAATCATGAAGAAGCGTCAATGAAGGAGGGATCAAAGGTAACAGAGGATCCCACCAAATTCTTCAAAGATACCCCAAGTCGATCTCAGCGGGTTAAGAATGGATCAAATCGGGCTGCACAGGGTCACTTTAAACACTCGAAGGGTTTGGGTAAGGGAAACCAAGTCATTCTAAATGGGCCAGGACATGGTAACACCCAATTTCATGTAGGTGGGCCGAGCTCCTCCAAGGCCAAATTAACATCTCTTAAATTAAATTCAACCCAACCAAAATCCATGTCCTCCCTGAGATTGGATTGCAGACAACCTCATCTATAAAGATGGATTTTGAGACGATGGCAACATCTCCTTCATTCAAATTCTCGGCCGGTCGACCGCCGGATTGTATGTCTCGACAGCCAGAATCGGATATCACCCCTACCCACCATGGTGAAGGACGAGCATCGACATTAGAAATTTTTTACTCCCTTGCAGAACCACCCGATCAGCTGAAGCAGAGGACCTCAAAACAGTTGGGTGTTTCCGATTCAGATCCGAACGACGAGGACATGGCTATTTATCCTGCCTTGGAGGTTTCATCCACTGGAGCTCTACAAGGAATTTGGTCTCAGTGAATAAACCCAACGTAATGACTATTACAGAAACCAGGACTAGTGGTTCCACGGAGGATGCAGTATGCAAAAATTTCCCGCTGTTCAAGAACACACGGGTGGAGGATAGAGGATTTAGAGGTGGTATTTCGGTATTCTGGCGAGAAAATAACATTGTTCTCACATAACTAAAGCGTCATGAACCAGCGATACACTTCAAGTTTGATTTTGGCATATTTTCAGGTCTAGTTATCGCGGTTTACGGAAGCCCACATCGTCTTAATCGTTTGGCATTGTGGCAGTTCATGGAGTCGCTTGAGAATACAATTAGTGTTCCATGGATAACTATTGGTGATTTTAATGAAATTTTATCCGAGGATGAAAAACATGGAGGGACTCCATTCAATCTAAATCACGCTATCCAATTCATCAAAATGATGAATAGATGTCTCCTCATAGACTTGGGAAGCTCGGGCCCTGCATTTACATGGAGGGGTCCAGTCAGACCTGGATATGAGCGTCTTTTTGAACGCCTAGATCGCGGGTTATGCAACCAGTGTTGGCAAACTACTTTTCCCAACTAGATGGTGCATGTATTACCTAGGGTCAAATCGGATCATCACCCGATCCTACTTCAATCATCAAGACATTCGGCTCCACGTACGTCGGCTCGACTGTTCAGATTCTTAGTTGCATGGCAAACACACGAAAATTTTCAGAGCTTCATCCATAATTCATGGGATTCTCAACAATCCCTTCATCTAACTCTCAGGTCATTAGAGAGTAAGCTCATGGCATCATGAGGTATTCGGCAGCATTAGTCAACGCAAGAAAAATATCCTAGCAAGATTAGGAGGGATCCAAATAGCATTACAAAGAGGCAAAAGTTTCTTTCTCACGAAGCTTGAACAAGACCTTTCCCAAGAGTTTGAGAACATCTTAGCTCAAGAAGAGCTAACTTGGTTTCAAAAGTCTCGTTGTGATTGGGTTCGACATGAGGATCGTAATTCTCATTATTTTCACACAAGACCGTCATTGCACGAAAGAGAATTAAACTCAACGCCCTAAAACAAGATGATGGCGTTTGGATCACGGACTCGGAGCAGCTGCGGATATTTCCGTAAGACATTTCAAAGCATTATATGGGGAGGGAGAGCATGGTGAGGTATTAATTTCGCGAGCTACGTTCAAGACAATTGACCCAGAAAGGACTCTAAAGCTCGCACGACAAGTTTCACAGGAGGAAATAAAGGCAACGCTATTTTCAATGTGGCCTTTCAAAGCCCCCGGACCAGATGGATTTCATACTTTATTTTATAAAGCTAATTGGGAGGTCGATTCTAATTTCGTGACTGACTTTGTTCGAGGCACCCTTGATGGCCAGCGGTCCGTTGCCCCGATGAATTATACTCTTTTAGTCTTGATCCCAAAGACGGAGCGACAGGAGATAATTCAACATTTTAGACCAATTAGCATGTACAACGTCTCGTATAAGTTAATTACGAAGATAATTGCCAATAGGCTTCAAGTCCGCATGCCGGACATCGTCTCCCCGAATCAGGCGAGTTTTGTGATCAGGCGTCATATTCAAGATAATATACTGGTCCACTCCAGGGATCGTATGAAACGGAAAAAAAGTCATGCTCATCTAAGTTGATTTAGAGAAGGCATATGACCGCATCTCATGTGACTTCTTGCATGAAACTCTTAATCTAGTGGGGATACCGAGCCATCTGACGAGAGCCATTATGGATTGTGTCACGTCCGCATTGATGCGCGTCCTATGGAATGCCGAGATCTCCAAGGCGATACAGATGAGACATGGTATCCACCAAGGATGTCCACTATCGCCCTATCTATTCGTCTTATGTATTGAACGTCTCCCACACAATTATGGATTCGAGGTCCGACGATTTCCCACCTCATGTTTGCAGACGACCTTCTCCTCTTTGCCGAAGCATCGATTGAACAAATCATGACAATTAGATCCGTCCTTGAGAAATTCTGCAGCACTTCGGGAGAGAAAGTCAATGCGGAGAAGACGGTCATGTACTTCTCAAAAAATGTACATGCTACTGAGAGATCCGTAATTGCCGAAGCCGGAGGGTTCTCGATCACTAATCTCGGGAATTATCTGGGGATCCCGATCATCCACGGAAGGCCGAGAGCTGCAACGTTTCAAGGAGTCGTTAATAGGGTTCAGAACATACTCAACAGCTGGTCGGGATCATCACTCTCTTTGGCTGGACAAACAACACTCGTCCAATCAGTCCTACAGGCCATGTCGTCCTATTCCATGCATATATTGCGCTTCCCTTGTCAGGTATCATCGAAGATAGACCAACTACGTAGGAATTTCATCTGGGGGCATACAGAAAATAGACGTCGCATCCACCTCATCCGTTGAAACATGATCACGCAACCTTAACATATGGGCGGTCTAGGACTTCGAAGACTCAAAGAAGCAAACACGGCATTACTCGGTAAGATTGTTTGGGGATTACTCAACAGGACAAACGAGCTTTGGGCGAGAACACTAGCGTACAAGTACCCTGGAAGATGGTTTGGAGATTGGTCTCTACACGTAAAATCGGGCGACTCTTGGCTCTGGCATGGTATAGCCGAATCGTGGAATGTTGTGCGACCTATTCTGGGCTGGGGCTTGGAAATGGTACCAAAGCACGATTTAAATACAATGGCGTCCGAGACTATACCAAATACTGACCTTCATAGACCAGTCCGAGACTATGTGGTGGAGACATGGGACTGGATATGAGAAAAAATCTCCCCTTATGTTAGTGCATCCGTTCTCCTGCCTATAGCAAGTGTCGTTCCCCCGTCACTTTCGAGAAGCTCGAAGGACCATTTTATGTGGATGTGCTCAGCCTCTGGAAAGTAATCACTCTCATCGACTTACGCCGAACTCATAGGGAGCCATCCCCCCCGTCCTACCGAACCAGTTGTGGCGGCTCATATGGAACTTAGAAGGCCCGAATCGAATAAAATACTTCTTTGTGGCTAGTGGCTCACCATCGGCTTCTCACGAATGAAGAACGGGTACGTCGTCGAATGTCCTCGAGAGCCGACTGCCACTGCTGTCCAAGTACGAGTGAATCTGTAATTCATGTACTTCGAGACTGTCCTAGAGCGCATGCAGCTTGGCATCCACTTGTCCCTCCGAATTTGTCTGCACACTTCTTCAACTCTGGGCTCCAAGATTGGCTTATTGAAAATTTATCTCATAGGCCGAATTACCTACCTCATGGAATACCACCTTTGCTACAAGTTGCTGGTTATTATGGGCGTGGAGAAATAAAGTCATTTTTCAAACAAGTTTAGATATTCCCTCGAACGTAACTTTAGTCATCCTTCGCACGACAGATTCTTTCTCGCGAGCTTGGCGTTCCCACCATACTATATGTGGACTCTAATAGGATGGACGAAACCGCCACCCCTAATTCTAAAGCTTAACACGGATGATGCATCACGAGGAAATCCGGGTATAACTAGTGCAGGTGGCCTCATTCGAGAAATAATGGGAATTAGATTGTGGGATTTATGCATAACATCGGCCTTTGTACCTTGATAATGGGGAAGATGTGGGGCGTTCTCACCGGTTTGCGCTTAGGATGGAACACAGGCTGTCGCTTACTAATTGTGGAGGTCGACTCTATGCTTGTTCACGATATTCTCACACGGAAAGTGGCGTGCTCACTTCCACTTAGACCCATGGTGAACATTATCTAGGAACTTGTAGGTCGTGCGTGATTGGTCAATAACATTCGGCCACACGTACAAAGACGGTAACTCGTGCGCAGATTGGCTAGCGCGTCAATCATCTCTCAAACCACTAGGAGTTCATATATGCAATGATGTTCCTAGTGGCCTCTGTCCCGTATTGTTAGGTGATATATCTGGGGCCGCCTTACCCCGCCATGTAGTTTCTTGTTAGTTTGGGTTATGCCCCTTTATCCTCCGAAAAAAACAATCAGAAGTCATTTTGCTTTGGTAAAGGATAACGGTGAAATTGGATAACTTCATTATCCGCAGATCATATTCAATTGGATAATGAGTTAAATTATTAACGATCTATAAAACCAGTGTATTCATGGTTTAAAGATATTTTAAAAGAAAAAATATATAAATATATTTCCATATTGAAAATATTATTTTCAAAGAATTTCATAAATTTTATTTGCGAAAAACCAATAATTGATTTAATTAATAAATAAATTTACCAGAGCTGGATATTGGAAATCGATCGATTCGACGATTTGAAAACGCGTCGTTAGTCAATATTACAGCTATATATAGTATTAATATTTTTATTAGTCGAGGTAGGTCAGATAAGATTGACAAAGAAGATGACTTGTTTCCTTCACTGAAGCAAAACGGTAAATAAACAAGTGGAAAAAGCAAAATTCTAACGACAAACCATTGAAAAGGGTCAGCCGTTGGAGAACGAGATAACGTAGCTATGTCGAAAGTCCAAACTGCGGCTTCCACATGTCTATAAACATGGATGCACGTGACTCGTGTCGGAAGGTTATTGGATAAGGGGAGTCACGTGCTTGCGTGAAATGTTGTGGGCTGCGCGTCTTAGTTGCATGTAATGTCATGCAATAATTATTAGAAAATAAAGAAGCTGATCGTAGTTATTTAAAGGAAAAAAAAAAAGAAAAATGAAATCTTGTTAATGTTATTGGGAAAAACCCGTCGAATTGAGCATATGATTTGAAGCGTTAAATGCGGAGGCTCTCCATCCATTGACTGCAAAGTGCAAATAATTGAAAACTGTTTTTAGCCGCCAAAGTTTGAGCTGTGTTTCCTGTTAGAATATAACTTAGGGCAAATTATAATATTAGCTCATTAAGTATATCAATTTTTGTTTTTGGGTCACTATGTTTGATAATTATAAAAGTAGGTCACTAACTTTGTATGTCAAAATAATTTTGGGTCACGTTTTCAATTTTGGGTCATTAAGTATATATTTTTCGATTTTTGGGTCACTAAGTATATTCATTTTTCAATTTCGGGTCACTCAGTTGGTAATTAACTTTGTAAACATAGTGACCCAAAAATGAAACATGTATACTTAGTGACCCAAAATCGAAAAAATATATACTTAATGACCTTAAACTGAAAACATAACTCAAAATTATTTTGGCATACAAAGTTAGTGACCTAATTTTGCAATTATCAAACATAGTACCCAAAAAACGAAAACGTGTATACTTAGTGACCTAATATTATAATTTTGTCTATAATTTATTTTACAAAGTTTTAGGTTGTGTTTGGATTGATCAAAGTATTGTGTGAAATTGAAATAATTGAAATAAAGTGACTTTAATAAGTTCTTCTTTGGTTTTTCTCATACTTTGGAAGAAATCAATTTTTTTTTAGTTTTAAAAATAAACTTAAATCTAGATTTTCTTTTTCTTTCTTATATATTTCTTCAATAAATCAAACATAAAAATTAATTTTTCTTTTACGTTTTTTATTTTCCAACTAATTTCCTTAAATTAAATTAAGTGTCGCTTATTCAAAAGTATCAACTAAGGAAATATGAGTCCAAATCACCTTATTTAAAATTACTGACCCATGGGCCATATTAATTTTTTTAAAATAATTTTAAATTTTAACTTCGAATTCGAACTCGGTTTATCACAGCTTAATAGTTGAGATCTCTAAAATAAATAGATTGTCGACTTCGATATATGAATTATATACAATTATCGAGTTCGGACTCAACGTTGAAAATATGCCAAGCTCCACGAGCCATGCTTCTTGTTTATCCTTATCTCATCAGTTCATGCTTATTATTAATTAATGCATCAAATAATTCCAAGATCCATTAGAAGAAGACACGAAGAAAATGATTCTAAAGGCAAAAATCCATCAAGTGACGGTCAAGTAGAAGATGGACTGCATTACATTAACCAAGCAAAGGACAGAATTATTCTTTTTAAGAGCATAATTTTCATTTTTTTTTCCAACAACAATCTCCAAGAACAAGTCTCAAACTCAATTTTAAAATGTGGCATATTCCCGTTTTAATTGTATGCTGTGGAGTATAGCCATGAAATCTTGCAAAATGAGGTATAAAATATGACATTGTTTGTCTATTTTCTTAACCCTTTGGTCTGTTAATTAATAATATAATTCTGTTAATTTAATTATATAACGATTCACTTCTAGTAGTATACTCGTCCCTTCTTTTTTCCTTTTCTTGCTGCTATAGAATATAGTTGATTTGAGCTAAATGATTTATTGTTCTTTTTGTATGTTATAGTAATTCGTATATATTGATTAGTCGTTCATAGCGTGGTTATATTTATTTTCGCTCCAATATCTAAATTCCAAAACGAGACTTGATATGAAAAACACATCACGAATCACGACTCAATTTCCGCATCGTAAGGGCTCTTCTTTGTCAATGTAAGAAAGAATTCGTACAATATATCAAATTCGTACGAATGGATAAGGAGAATTCCTTTCCGTGATAAAAATGACAAATTAAAATATAATATATCCTCACCGCCGCGCTTTTACATTATATTTTCACACGTCTTTCCCCTTTCCTTGCTCCTCTTTGTCTTACCCTACACGCTATATATATTTGCTTCTCAAATCATAAACAAAACAAACATTCAAATTCCTATCTTCGTCAACCTAAATCTTGTCAAAGAATAGACAATAATAATGGTGGAATTAGATTTGGAAGACAAAGACGGTGTTGACCTCTGAACTCCCCAGCAGCAATAGCAAATCGCCGAGGCTCTCAAGCAGGCTCCAAATTTCCATTCCTGCCCCTAAGCCCGGCCTCGACGAGCCGACGTCACCTTCCGACTTGGCTTACGAGGCCTACCTCCGCCTTCCCGAGCTGAAGGAGCTCTGGTCCGAGAAGGAATTCCCGGGTTGGAAATCAGAAAGGATCCTCCGGCCGGCTCTAACCGGTCTGGAGATCACTTTTCGGCTACTGTCGACCAACCTATCCGACCGCAGGCCGTACTCCAACAAGGCGGAGGGGAGCCGGCGGCTCGAGGCTTTAGTCGGCAGCGAGGTCGAAATCATATCGATGCTGCTCGGCGACGACGATAGTCTCAACGGGCTCCCCACCGTCGATCTGACGTCGTCTCCGGGGGTCCTTTCTCGGAAGAACAGCTCCGCCGAGGTCTGGAAGAGCCGCGACGGAGAGAGGGTGGTGGTGTGCCACGTCAGCGCGGAGAGCCTGCTTCCTCGCCTCGAGCAGCAGCGACGCGTTGAGAAGAATCCACCACCAAATCGAGACCCAATTGCTGAGGTGCCGTCACTATACCCTGGGCCTCGGCGAGCCCAATCTGACCGGTAAACCGAGTCTGGACTACGACGCTCTCTGCAGGCCGCGTTCCCTGCACGCGCTGAAGAAGGGTTTGGACGAGAATTATGAGAGCCACACCCTCCACGCCACGCACCAGATCCTCGAGTCGTGGATCTCCGTGGCCAATGAGCTCCTGGAGAAAATCAGAGACGAAATCAACCTCGGATTTCACAGCGAAGCCTTAGACAACTGCTGGATCCTCGAAAGTGTTGATGTTGAGTATTCAACATTAGCAATGTTGGGTCAACATTCTGGTCAACATTTGTTGACAGAGAATGTTATCTTCCTCAATTTTATCTTTCATACCCAAAACGTGTTTAAACTGTGACTATGCTATTTTTAGTATTTTGCAGGAGCAGGAATGAGTCAAATACGTGTGGATAAGATGGAGCTAAATCGGAAATGGATTTGAGCCGATATTCATGGAGATATTCAAGGAATGTGATCAAATCTATTTTGGGAGAGGATACTCACGAAAAGATAGGAAGATTTGAGCACGAGATAAAGACCAAGTTCGTGGAGATATTCAAGGAAGGTGACCGAGTCTTTTGGGAAGTTGTTAGAGTCGAAGACCTATATAAAGAGACTTCCCATGATCGTTCAAGTTACGGCTTTTAGAGAGAAAGAGAACGCTTCCATAGAGAGAGAGCTTATTTGTGATTTTCGTGATGATGTGCTATTGAAAGATCTGTGAGCTTACTTTACACGAGAGTCTTTGTAGTTTTCAGGATTGTTTAGATCCGTAGTTTAGACTATCTTCGGGTAGTTGATTTTGCCATCCATTGCTGTTAGTGGAATTTCGCCTTGAGGCACGCAGCAAGTTTATTTGAACTTGCTGCCTAGAAAAATCATCGTCTCGTGTCTTTAAGTTTACATCACTAAAATTTATTTATTCCGCTGTGCGTTTAAATGTTGGACTGAGTGTTGACCCAACATCTCACCCAACATTTAGTTACTGTTTAAATTTTTTACATCCATTTCAAGCGGGGCCGACTTCAAAGTGGTATCAGAGCCTACGCTTGACGTTACTAAGCGCAAAGATTCATCTACAATGGATGTTACGAGTTCAAATTACATGGCAAAGTCCCTGTGTTAGACGGCTCCAACTATGCTTACTGGAAGGTTCGTGTTCGCCAATGCATCAAATCCATAGATGTACGAGCGTGGGAGGCCGTTCTCCATGGATACTCTCCACCTCGATCTCCTCCAGACGCTGATGGAGAAATCTTCGACAAACCAGTCGAGGAATGGACGATACAGGAACGAAACGAAGCAGAGTTCAACGACAAAGCACTCAACGCCATCTTCTCATCCGTGATATCTTCATGTTCAAGATCATTCAGAATTGCACAACGGCAAAGAATGCGTGGGATCTTCTACAGAGGTATTGCGAAGGCGATGCGAGTGTGAGGGAAACCAAACTACGATACCTCCTAAATCAGTTTGAAAACCTCAGAATGAAGGAAGACGAGGACATTACCACATACTTCGGCAAGCTATTGACAATTTCGAGCGAATGTGCTAGTCTCGGAGATCCAATCGCTAACAAGGTACTAGTTTCTAAAGCTTTACGTACGCTAACTGAAAAGTTTAATGTGAAGGTAGCGGCCGTCGAGGAGGCACATAATCTTGGCACGATGGAAATCAACACCTTGATGAACATTATGAAGAACTACGAGACCAATCTCGAAGTACAAAAGAGGGCATCTCGCGGCAAAAGCATTGCTCTAGTCAGTCAGCCATCCAAGGTTTCAGATGAGGTTGATCCTGACAATGAGGACGATATGGCTATGTTCGTGAAGAAATTTGCGAAGTTTATCAAGAAGACGAATGTTGAGCAAAATGTTGGCCCAACATTCAGAAAAGGCCAGAATGTCAAAGCTGAACCTTCTTCTGCTCCTCCATTCACCAAACGCAAACCTGATGGAAAGAAAAGAACATCAACTATGAATCTGTGAGATGCTATGAATGTCAAGGATGGGGTCATTTCGCCAACGAATGTGCCAACACACTTCGCAAGCATGGGAAAGCGCTTTGGATTGATCTCTCCGATGATGAAGATGAGGAACCATGCCCAAAGGAGTCCAAGCAATCTTCAGTAACCATTCAGTCTTTTCGGACAACGAAGAAGATAAAGATCATCAAATAGGCTTCACTGCTGTAACTAATGTTGAGCCAACATTTGACTCAACATCTGAAAAACAAATTATTTTTGATTATGATGACTCAAACTGTTTTGATGGGTATTTAAGTTCTGATGATGCAGAATTAGAAACTGAAGAAATTCAGACAAATGATGCCTTCAATCTACTGTCGGCAAAATATGAAAAAGAGAGGCGAAAAACTTGGAACTCAAAGCTATCATGAAAGTGCAGTCCGAGGTGAATGAGAAGAGTGAAAAGGTGATCGAAAGCCTACTTGAAGGGATGAACAAATTGGAAGCGTACTGACTCGAAAAGATAAAGAAATCGACAAGCTTCAGAAACGAGTTGACGATGCGGACAAAACGTTCTCAAAAATGAACAAGGGTAAAGCTACACTTGATGAGGTATTATCTTTAGGTATTTTTGATAAGCAGGGTTTAGGATTTAAATCTCAGCCCACAACTGATTTTGTTATTCATGATAGACCTAAGATTGCCTTTGTTAAGGAAGGTGCCGAGCATGGAGACAATGAAAGTAGTAAAACTTTGGTGCTTAAGAAGAGTACAAAGATTTCTGTCCATAAGTCTAAGGATAAACCATATCAATGTACTTATTGCATGCAGCCAGGTCATATTAAGCCATACTGCTGGAAATTGAAGAGGGAGATTTCTGCAAAGAAATCAATGTTGGCTGAAATGTCATCCAACATTTCGCTCAACATTGAGAAATCAGTGTTGAAAGGAGTGTTTGGAGTGAGTTCAGCTGGCGCTTCTTCAAGTTCTGGTGAAACAAAAGCTGCTGTGTCTATTAAGAAAGTTTGGGTGAAGAAATCTGTTCATAAATGCCATGTAGTTTATACCTCTTTGCGAGCTAACGTGACAGGTGCTTGGTACTTCGATAGCGGGTGTTCCCGACATATGACAGGTACCAAAGAATATCTATGTGATTACGTGACTTTAAAGAATGGATCTGTGACGTTCGGAGGAGGTGCTAAAGGACGAATTCTAGGTCGAGGCAGATTGAACGTGCCCGATTTTCCAAAGCTTAGCAATGTTCTTCATGTTGACGGTCTCGTGGCTAATCTGATCAGTATAAGTCAGCTTTGCGACGATAACCTTGAGGTAAGATTTAATAAGGAATGTTGTGAAGTTTTTAACAGCCATTCTGTTCGAGTAATGGCAGGTAAAAGATCGAGCGACAACTGTTATTTAGTCGAAGACAAATCGGTGTGAAGGACGTGTGCCAACTCTCAAAAGCCCAGGACGATGCGGTACTTTGGCATTTCAAATTAGGCCATGTCAACTACAGAACTTTGGAACAACTTATCAATCACGATGCAATCAGAGGCATTCCGAAATTGAAGGAGTTTGGTAAGGTTGTATGTGAGTCATGTCTTAGGGGTAAGCAAGTGCATGTTAGTCATAATGTTGACCAACATTCTGCCCAACATTTTAAAACTGCTCACTGTTTTCAACTTATGCACATGGATTTGATGGGTCCAATGGAAGTAGACAGTATTGGTGGTAAGAAATATGCATATGTGCTCGTTGATGATTACTCTAGATATGCATGGATATTTTTTCTTCGCGAAAAATCTGAATCATTTGATCACTTCAAAATTTTTTGTGCTATTGTGAAGAATAATTTCAGTGCTACTATCTTTCGTATTAGGTCTGATCATGGTAGAGAATTTGAGAATCAATATTTTAATGAATTTTGTGATAAGAAAGGTATCATCCATGAATTTTCATCTCCTAAGACGCCCCAACAAAATGGGGTGGCCGAAAGGAAGAATAGGACCTTACAAGAAATGGCTCGTGTGATGTTACATTCTAGGAATATTTCTAAGCGTTTTTGGGCTGAAGCATTGCATACCGCATGCCATATTTCGAATCGTGTGTTCTTTAGACATGGTACTAAGAAAACATCTTATGAGCTGTTGAATGGGAGAAAGCCTACGGTTAAGTATTTTCATGTTTTTGGGTGCTACTGTTACATGTTGAATGATCGTGAGTACTTGAGCAAGTTTGATTCGAAAAGTGATAAGTGTATTTTCCTTGGGTACTCGTCTAATAGTCGCGCTTATCGAGTCTATAACTTGCGCTTGAAATCAGTCCAGGAGTCTGTGAATATTGTGTTTGATGATGCTACTGATCTTAGCAAAATGTCTCCACAAGTTGATATTTCAGACGTTATACAAGCTGTTGATGAAGCAGAGGAGAATGTTGTGGACGATGTTGAGCCAACATCTGACCCAACATCTGTGCCAGAACAGAACACTGAGGCTGGACCCAGCGAAATCCGTAGAGACCCTCCAGCTAAGATTCAAAAGGATCATCCCACAGACCTTATATTGGAAATGTGAACGAAGAAAGGAAAACCAGAGACAAACCGCGAAAGGATTACAAGTCTATGGTAAGGAACGTATGCTTGAGTTCGGTATACGCTGAGGTACGTTTTATTTGTTTTGTTTCTGAGATAGAACCTAAGAATGCCCTTGAAGCTCTCAAGGATAATTTCTGGATAAATGCAATGCAAGAGGAACTCTTGCAGTTTGAGAAAAACCAAGTTTGGACTTTAGTACCACGGCCGAAAGACATTAATGTCATAGGCACGAAATGGATCTTTAAGAACAAATCAGATGAACTTGGTAAAGTTGTTAGGAACAAAGCACGTTTAGTAGCTCAGGGTTATACACAAGTCGAGGGCATAGATTTTGATGAGACTTTGCTCCTGTGGCTAGGTTAGAATCTATTAGGTTGTTGCTAGCGATTGCATGTTGGCTTAACATTACATTACACCAAATGGATGTTAAGGGCGCATTCTTAAATGGGTACATTGATAAAGAAATATATGTCGAACAACCTAAGGGATTTGAGAATCCACATTTTCCTAACCATGTTTATAAGTTGCAGAAAGCTCTCTATGGATTGAAGCAAGCACCTCGAGCTTGGTATGGTAGGTTAGCTACATTTTTACTTGAATTTGGGTTCGTACGAGGTGAGGCAGACCGCACTCTTTTTGTAAAAAGGGTCGGTACTGATATTTTGATAGCCCAAGTTTATGTTGATGATATTGTTTTTGGTTCAAGCTCACAATCAATGCTAGATCAGTTTGTACATGCCATGAACTCTACTTTTGAAATGAGCATGATTGGGGAACTAACTTTTTTCCTAGGCTTACAGATTAAGCAAAGCAGCGAAGGCATTTTTATGTTTCAGGAGAAGTACGCGAAGAACACAGTCAAGAAGTTCGGGTTGGACACGGCTAAGGTAATGAAAACTCCTATGGGATCTACGCAAAAGGTAAGTAAAGACAATGTTGGACAAAATGTTGACCCAACATTGATCGATCTATGATAGGCAGTTTGTTGTACCTTTCCGCAAGTAGACCTGACATAATGTATAGCGTATGTGTGTGTGCTAGATATCAATCTGAGCCTAAGGTTTCCCATCTAAATGCCGTTAAACGTATTCTTCGTTATGTGAGTGGAACGTGTGGCCTAGGATTATGGTTCTCGAAAGATACTAATATGAATCTTGTAGGCTACAGCGATGCTGATTGGGCAGGTGACGAGGATGATCGCAAGAGCACAAGTGGCGGCTGTTTCTTCTTAGGTAACAATTTAGTAGCGTGGCATAGTAAGAAGCAAAATTTGTGTCTTTATCTACTGCTGAGTCTGAGTATGTTGCGGCGGGTAATTGCTGTACGCAATTGATGTGGTTAAATAGCATGTTATGTGACTATGGGTTAGAGTGCAAGTCAGTCTCATGTATTGTGATAACCTTAGTGCCATCAACATATCTAAGAACCCTATTCAGCATTCACGTACGAAGCATATAGATATAAGACATCATTTTCTGAGAGATATGGTAGAGAAAGAGTTAATTCACATTGAGCATATTGACACGAAGCATCAGTTAGCAGACATATTCACGAAAGCATTGGATTCTGAAAGGTTTTCGGACCTGAAGAAATCCATAGGTTTGCACATGTTAGTCTGAATGTTGGTCCAACATTTGGATCAACATAGCATATGTCAAATTTGATAGTTACTGTTCTGATATTTGATTTAGCTTTCTGCTCTGTTTTCCGGTGAAATGACTCGATCCTACTTGACTGTTTTCTGAAATGACTCAATTCCTTACGAATATGCCTGCTCATAAATATTTTTTGGATCTTGGTAATAAGTTCCCTAGGTACACGGCATTCGCGGTGACGATGTACTCTTTGTGACAAAAAGCCAATCCTTTACGCATATAAGCCTGCTCATAAGCCCTTAGCAAGATATAGGTATTTGGTAAAAAGTTTCCGTAGGTACACGGCATTCGCTGTGACGATGTACTCTATGCGACAAAAAGCTAAACCTTGATGCTTGGGGTATAAGGGCAGTGCAAAATCAATAAAAAAGGAGAATGAGCAGAAAATGAAAGAGAACAAGTTTGAGAGGGTCGAGCAGAAAAGTCTAGGACTATGGAGTTAGAATGTTGAGTCAAATGTTGGGTCAACATGTGTGACTGTCAGTTTGATCATGCTCTTTTTTTTGTGCTTTTAATATTTTTGCACATCTTATTTGGTCTGCATTTGGTAGAGTTCTATGTCTGGTTTAGATATCTCTCAGAATTGCATTAGAATTCCTTGAAGAACAGCTCGTTACGCGTGTCTCAAGTGATCCTCATTGTCGCCTAATCGGTAAGTATTTCTTGATCCTATTTTGATTTTTGACTTGGTATTTTCTTTTTATGAACCATAATTTGAGAGGCTCCTACGTTTTTGCACTTTCGATTTATGAGTTTTTAGGGTTATACGTAATCAATCGTTGATCAAGTACAATCAAATCTTTACCAACGGCCATACGTAAGTCTCCAACGGCTATTTTTTGAAAATTACTGAGCTAAAATCTTTTTACCGTTGGAACAAAAATCCTTTATATACCGTGAATAAACTTGATCAAATCTAGCTATTCATAAACCCTAATTGATCATATCGAAGCTTTCATCTTCCAAAAGATTACTCTCTGTTTTTCAAATCTCGTCAATCTTGATTCTTTCGATCTTGATTCTTCATACTGAAAATATGTCGGACGCTTCTTCTCAATCGAATGTTGATCCAACATTCGTGTCTAACATTGAGTCTCAAGTGGCAGTCATCAAGTTCGAGAGAGATCGTTGTCTATACAGGGCCATTTCAACCTCTTCGACTCACACAGGCGGCTCCCCACACCTCTGAAGCTCCAAAATCTCAGATGGAGGAACCAGCACCTTCGAAGATTGGAAAAGAAACCTCTGATACTCAAAGTGAAGACGACGATGATGTACCGCTCAGAGCTCTGTTCCAGTCCCTCAAAGAAAGAAAAGATCGATGTGATGACGCTCCGCCGATGACTCCAAAAACGATTCAAGAAGAGGCGACCTCAACTCAAAATCAAGAAACTCAAGATCTGGCACCGCAGAAGAAACTACGAAAACCTGCTGCTGAAATCAAGAAATGTCGAAGCAACCGTATTCGACGCTCCCTGAATCCAACTTCAAATGCTGATGCCCCGATAGACTTGTCCAGTGACAAGAGTGATGACTCCACCTCCGTAGACAGCCTAGATTCTGAAAGCTCCGACGAAGATTTCAAGGCTTTAGGGGGAGAACCTTCGTCCTCTGTACCAGAGTCTCTTACCTCCTCAGACGGTTCCAAGGAAGAAGAAGACAACGAGTCTACCTTGGCCGAAATTTTGGATTCTTTGAAGAAAAGATTAAGGAAGCAAGCTGGAAAGAGACCAATTGGAAGCGAAACCAGGTCTTCCAAGCGAAGGCGTACTGAAGAATCATCGAACCTCACACCAGCCAGGGTCCTGTTTCTGTAGTCCAAACAAATGTTGGACAAGATGTTGGCCCAACATTTGATGACCCACTGGCCAACCGAAAGTTCTACCGCTCAACCAATGAAGAACTTTGGACTTCTCTGAGTCATAGACTCATACGAGTGGAGAGGGTTGTAGATGTGGCGAGCTTCAGGAAGTACGGCGTCATGCAATTCCTGGAGTCACGGCATCTCGGGCCAATGGTAAGGAATCTAGGGACGTACTGTGACTCAGTTGTCCGCGAGGTATATGCTAATCTCTTCTCGAATGTGGCTGATATGAACTCTAATATGTATGGGAGAGTTTTTGTGAGGGGGAGGTTATATGATATTTCATCTCAAGCGATTAATCGCCTTTTGGGTACACCTGAGGTAGAAATGGGGTATGAGGTTGATAATGATGAGGTAGTGCGTTTCATTACGGCGGGGAGAGTGAGTGTTTGGTCGGGGAATTGTGCATGTAGTTTGTTGACATCATTGTACTCTGTGTTATTTAAGATTGGAGTGTGTAATTGGTTGCCCACTCTAAATGAGACAAGAGTGACTGAGGGCATGGCTCGTTTGCTATATGCTCTTGGTCACAACTTGTCTCTAAACTGGGGTGAGTTGATACTTAATCACATGTCGAACCAAGCTGAGAAAGTAGGGAAAGGAATTCTTCCGTATCCCTCAATCATCTACGGAGTTCTGGTTCAAGATGGGTTTCAACCGACACGAAGAGACAATGTTATCACTCAGAGGCTTCCCTATCCGATTCAACCAAGTCATCTTTCGGGTCCAGAAAGACTAGTAGATCTTCCTCTGCAAACGCCAGAACAGCTCAGGCCAAATGTTGACCAGGATGTTGGGTCAACATCTGCATTGGAGCTTGCTATCAAAGGCCTCAATGAGTCCATCGCAGCTTTGGTGGCTCAAAGAGATGAACTGGTAAGACTTCTTTCTTCCCAAAAAGGGGGAGATAGAGCAGAGGAGGAGGCAGAAGGAGTTAACGTTGCAGATAAACCTGGACCAAGCGGACTTGGAGGAACTGTGGAGGCCAAAGAGTTAGGGGGAGATCAAGAAGGAGAGCGAGATCAAGATGAGGAAGGAGTTGGAGCTGAAGAAGAAATGGCAGAGGAGGCAGATGACTCAATTGATAGTCTACAATTTTAGACTTCGGTCTAAAGTGTTTTGCATGCGTATCTTTGTGTGCGTTTATTGATTTATGCCTTGCATGCTTGCCTGCCTATCTGTCTGCGTTTATGTGCTCTAGAGTAGTTCATCTTGTATTTGCAGATGTTTAATCATAAGACCTCTTATTGGCATATACTAATTCTTGACTATTCCTCTTATGTTTACTCTAACCATATTTTGTGTTTTGTGGTTGAGTAGATTTTTGCGTTAAGGGGGAGTAGTAGATTCTTGCCTTGAGGGGGAGTTCCACCAACTCTAACGCCTGCTTTGGTTTTGGGAAGAAAGATAAAAAGGGGGAGATTGTTGATGTTGAGTATTCAACATTAGCAATGTTGGGTCAACATTCTGGTCAACATTTGTTGACAGAGAATGTTACCTTCCTCAATTTTATCTTTCATACCCAAAACGTGTTTAAACTGTGACTATGCTATTTTTAGTATTTTGCAGGAGCAGGAATGAGTCAAATACGTGTGGATAAGATGGAGCTAAATCGGAAATGGATTTGAGCTGATATTCATGGAGATATTCAAGGAATGTGATCAAATCTATTTTGGGAGAGGATACTCACGAAAAGATAGGAAGATTTGAGCACGAGATAAAGACCAAGTTCGTGGAGATATTCAAGGAAGGTGACCGAGTCTTTTGGGAAGTTGTTAGAGTCGAAGACCTATATAAAGAGACTTCCCATGATCGTTCAAGTTACGGCTTTTAGAGAGAAAGAGAACGCTTCCATAGAGAGAGAGCTTATTTGTGATTTTCGTGATGATGTGCTATTGAAAGATCTGTGAGCTTACTTTACACGAGAGTCTTTGTAGTTTTCAGGATTGTTTAGATCCGTAGTTTAGACTATCTTCGGGTAGTTGATTTTGCCATCCATTGCTGTTAGTGGAATTTCGCCTTGAGGCACGCAGCAAGTTTATTTGAACTTGCTGCCTAGAAAAATCCTCGTCTCGTGTCTTTAAGTTTACATCACTAAAATTTATTTATTCCGCTGTGCGTTTAAATGTTGGACTGAGTGTTGACCCAACATCTCACCCAACATTTAGTTACTGGTTTAAATTTTTTTACATCCATTTCAAGCGGGGCCGACTTCAGAAAGAATCTGGGAATTACTGAGCCAGATTGAAAACCTTCACCTCTTGATGGACCCCGACGATCTCCTGCGACTAAAAGCCCAGCTGAAGATCAAAGCCACGAGCCTCAGATCCCGCGGGCTCGTGGAGATCACTAGATCTTCCGAGGACTTGAAGCAGATGGTGCCGGGGATCCTTGGAGTCGAGGTGGACCCCACCGGCGGGCCCGGGATGCAGGACACGGCGATGGAGCTGTACCGGAGGAAGGAGGATTTCAGCAAGATCCATTTATTGCAGGCGATGCAGGGAGTTGAGGCTTCGGTGAAAAGGTTTTACTTCGGCTACAAGCAGGTTCTGTGCGCCGTGATGGGGAGCTTGGAGGTGAGGATCAGCGTGGAGATGGGAGATGCGTTGAACAGCGTCGTGACAGAGGGGGCGTGTTATCCGAGCTTGGATGGTGCGAAGACGTTTCTCGGGGAATGGTGGAGTACTCGATCGTGAAGAAGATGATCGGATGGAAATTTTTTTTTCTTTTATTATATTATATGATGTTTTATGGGAAGACCTGGAACTCGGAATTATTTAAGTAAACGAACATTGATTTAGTCCATTTAAAAAAGTAGACTCCAAAATACTTGAAGTATCTTCTATCCTTAGTAACTCAGTGCAAAAGATGATTTCACTCTTATTTAATTGGATTCAACAATTCAAATTAAAATTAGTTAAGGGTGCGTTTGGATTCGTGTACTTGAATTGAATTCCGTGATTTCAAATTATAAATTTCAAACTCCTAATTTCAAATCCAAAATCATCGTTTGGCAAACGTTAGGATTTCGGAATCAGGATTTTGGAGCTCGAGCTCCATCTCCAACTCATGAAGTTCGTCGAGCTAAATCTCGAACTTTTTATTAAAATTAAAATGTAGAAAAATAAAATAAAAAACTAAAAAAAAAAAAAAAAGCTCGTAAGTCGGCTCGCGAGCTTTCGATCACCGTTCGTCATTCGTCGAGCTTAAGCCAAGCTATTTTCAAACCAACTCGACGTTGTACGTCGGGCTCGAACCGCCTCGTCGAGCTCGCGAGCCGGCTCGAGTCATTGTTCGTCGAGCTCGAGCCGGCTCGACTCGTCGTTCGTCGAGCTCGAGCCGGCTCGAGTCATTGTTCGTCGAGCTCGAGCCGGCTCGACTCGTCGTTCGTCGAGCTTGAGCTGCCTAATCGAGCACGCGAGTCGGCTCGACTCATCGTTCACTCATAATTGTTGTTATTATTATTATTATTATTATTATTATTATTATTTATGAAAATTATTACGCAAGAATTTGGATTTCGAAAGCGGACCACTTGAGGTCGAATTTCAAAATCATCAAACAACAAAGGATTTGAATTCTCCTCAGATTTGGATGAAATCAAATCCAAATCCGAGCGGTTGCCAAACGGATGATTTGGAGGAAATTCGAATTTCAAATTGAAATCCGAAAATCCAAACGGACCATAAGGTAAATTGAAACAAACTCAGCTTTCACTGTAGTATCACGAGTCGCCATCTTCTCCTCATGTGATTGGTTGGGTCTCCATAGAACTCGTGGCTGTCTAATATGGTCCCTCTGTGCAAGGGACTCGATCGTCCAACCACAAGGGATCTACTGTTGCAGGCATGAGAGCCAAACTCACGCGCAAGTCACAGGACTCGCGCTTATAGGCGCAGGGGACCCGCACTACTTGGGACCCGAGCACACGCGCACAATATCCATGCGCGACTGCTTGGTATGTGCGGGAAAACACCACATATGCGCGCAGTTCCATGAGCTTGAGTGTGTGTACCATGCGCTTGTCTGTGGGGATTGCACGGTTGTGCTGGTACCATGCGCGTTTATGTTGTGCGGGTAATATGCACTTGTACGTGGGTATCATGCTCGTCTGTGCGGGTACGATACGCGTTTGTGCGGATACCATGCACGTCTGTGCCGGCACCATGCACGTATGTGCGAGTAGCATTCACGTAGGTGCACACATATTCGATGTTATTGGCTCATTTATTTACTAATATATGATTTCCAGGTTGTAATGAAGCAGCAGTTGTCGTCTCGGGATGATGATTTTAACATCCGTTTAACAATGACCGAATTAAACCGATGTCAGTGTGAAGATAATCAACAATCTCAACGCCAAGGAGATGGCCTTATTTATAGGGCAATGAGTTCATTCAACAGACTCGTCGGAGTTGCAACTGATTTAAATCTCTCATCGTAGTTAATTCTGTTTCTCATTTGGAACCGACTACTCCGACTTTCTAAAATCGGAGTTGCCTAATAATTGGGCTGGAGTTCTCAGCAGATACACCGAAAGTGCACTCAGAGTTCACATGGGACACTTTTCGGACAAAGCCTCAGTCCGTTGTCGCACATTGACGCTCGAATGGATATGTTGCATGGAATCGATGACAAATGCTGCAACGTCGAAAAGTTAAAGTTGGTAGATATTTACATTGCCACCGCCGTCTTGCTGCCCAGACCTTCGAAGAAGGACACCATCGTGAGGTCGTGGCTACTTTCATTATCGAAGACGCCAATGCCTTTGCCGACTATCCCGGGGTAGCATATCTTTCAGCGAGGTTATACGTTCATTGAAACAAAATCTAAGAGAGAATAGAGATTTTGTTCGAGAACGCTCCTGAAATGGGGGGAGCACACATTGCGGCTTGCTGATTAACGGGTTTATACATCTACTTCAAGTCTGTCAGCATTTAACAATGTAGATTGTTTTTTAATTTTTATTGTATAGTTGGTAAAATTGTATGTTGACTTTCATGTACTAGCATATGAGTGCATATCGGGTATTTCATGTGCATTTGCCCATCGAAGAGAGGCGGTGAATGGGGTGACTCCACAAATTTGTCAGTGGCTCACGAACGATTGGATGCCAACGAGTTCTCCGAAGATGGAGACGATTATCAATGTCACTATAGTGGAGATGCATGCTGATAACTTGTCTTTATCAGTCCTACTATAGCGGAGATGCATGCCGATAACTTTCGGGACAACGTCTTTCACGTTGAGGAGCCACACAAAGTCCTGGACACACTGCAATATTCAAGAATACCAAGAAAAAAAAATTCATCATAAATTGTTGTTATAGGTGTAATATAAAATGCAGTATGTATTATAAGAGCATACATGTTATACAACTTCCGAAGAAAATGTCGCTTCTAATGTCAGCTACTAACTGGTCCAGCTTTATTTTGAACTGCACTGTAGGTCTGGTCTGTCATTTGATACGTCATTCCCGTATGCTTCTAGGTGGTTTGTGATTTCTTCCCATTTTGGATTTGCCGTCATGGTTATGAATAGATGTGGGTTTCCATACCATATGCACAATGATAGTGCGTCATGATAATTTTCTATTATATACCTTGGAGAGCCCGTGAAAGATGATGGTAGGATTATTCTCTTCCTACGAGATCCTCCTTCGGTTGTTCCATTTGCAATGGCTTCGCATGTGTTGTTGTAAATATTAGCCCTCAGGGTATTTTGGTGTTTCTTACGCAACGTAGTCGTTCCTGTTCTATGGCAGTGTATGCGTTAACAATGTATTGATGGAGAAGTCTACTTGCTTAACTGAGCCATTGATGGTAGATAGTCCGGTTTGTATTTGATATGCATAGAACTCCCGCATTGTCGTGTATTCTCTTTTTATCGTCGCTTTGGTGGCGATAGTATATGGATTTGGTCGTGAAAGCCAATTTCACTGCATGGAAATAACAGTGGATATTGCATGACCATGAATGAAGGGTGTGATTCACTTATTCTTTGCACTGACATGTCCTTTTCTGTACAATTACATCCCTTTCCTCGGTCGTTGCAGGCAGATCACCGACTATTAAGCCAACGATTTCTTGGTTAGATGGCAGATCATACTGCGTTCCTCTACGTCTACGACCGATCAGTCTTATAGAAACTTCTGCAACATCACCAGATTCATATTCTGTCCCAGGCAATTCTGAAAATTTTGGCGAAACTGTTATTAGCATCTATCATTTCAATGAGAGCCGCAACTATGTTTGTATCCAACTTTTCGAAACTTTCCCGTGTGAGAGTGTTGATGCAGTTGGATACTTCGTTCGTTGTGTCGGGTATAACTGCGTGAATTTAGGTTTTGCTCCTTGAGGTAGGAGTAGGGGCCAATATTATGGTAATTCTGGCCATGTATTCGGAATACGAATGGACCATTTTGTGACCTGACAAATGTGTCTACTTTACCTCCCATTGAAGTGAATGCAAGTATTAAATTGTATACCCGGATAGACTGCCGAAAACTTTTATCAGACAACTTATTCAAAAGGTACTGAGGGGTTGGCTGGGCAGGAGGTAAGGATACACGACCTTGTCTGCAACATATGGAGTAGGCCAAGTTACTATTTCGTTTTTATTTTTACATGATTATGATTTCTTGACCACTGCGTTGCAAAAAGAACATTGTAGTAATTCGTATGTGCGTGACTTCTGACCATGTTGTTTTCTGCATTAATTTACTGGTATCTACAATTGGAATAGTCAAAATATTTTTTTCAATAACCATCTAATATTTTAAGTGAATTTTGAATGATCAATGTAAATCACAAAATGTTTATTCTACCATTTTGCATTCATGACTTTGCCTGGTTGATTTTCTGTCCTCTCATAATGCCACCTTGAACGTTGTTGCTCACTGCATCAATGCAATATTCAACCATAATCGTTTAGTTGGAATGTTGAGCATGCCTCACTCTATGCATCAAAAGATGAGTTTGTCTGTATGCATTAACTTACCTAGATTTGAATTGTTTAGTTCTACTACACTATCATTGGATAAATTCTTTGCTCTTATAATTTCGAGCCGTTTGTTCCTGGCAATTTGGTGCCATCTTCATCAGTATTTTGTGGATCTTTTTGCATCACATTATTCGCATCTCCAGGTGCCCTTGCTATAGGTTGGTTCTGCTTGTTGTTCCCTTCAAGCTTTGAGATGCTGTTAAAGCATAAGATTGAGAACTTTTTTTTTGCAAAATGATTTGGCATATCAAGACAATACCAAGTGCTCTGTTGATGTCACAAAACTTTCCGCATATCTCTAAGTATTCCTTCTCTATGTGTGATGACCCTTCGTTAATGGTTTTTGATATTGTTTCAAGCCCCACATGAAGAATGCTGAATTTCAACTGTTGCGCCTGGATGTCAGAATTCGTATCTTCTTCGATGTGTGCAATTAAGTCTATTATTGAATCCTATAGATTGCTAAAACATTGATTCAACATCACAAGCAGGTCAATATTCATCGCATACACCAGGGGTTGTCTAATAGTATAAAATGCAAACCAGTTTGATGCTTTAAATTCATTAAAGTAGAATAAGTCGAACTCAATATAAAATTATTAAATTAACGACTCATTTTGCAGTGTGGCAGATATATAGCCACTATTAATGGGTGGCTTTTCATTATCCACGTCACTTATTAGTCTAGGTTCATCTTAACTATTAAATCTCTAATAATGGTTTTGTAAGACTGTTTCAATGGACAACATCGATTGACTATGTTAATAAGAAATGTTCAATGTACCTATCTTGCATCGACACAATAATTAATAAATAAATTTTTTGAGCAAATGCAGGTAGGAAGTATAGTGGTAATATTAGCACTTAGATTAACAACAACTTGGTTACATCAACAGTTTTGTTATGCAATATCTCGACACAGGTCAGCTACTATTATTTATGCTGAGATATAATGAAATACAGGGAAGAAAAATAATGCTAATATAAGGTCTTCTTCCTTAGCAGTCATCCTAACTGATCATTCGTTCCACGAAGGCCAATGCCAATAGTTGAAGAAACAGATGCAGTAAGATATTTCTTAAATTCTTCGATTTGTGAGGCTTCAACGATATATGAACTTTGTGCTCTAGACATGAGTGAGAATGCATTGTTTAATACATGAACTCCACAGTCTCCGCTGTAATTAATTGTCACGTCAGCGATCGTTCAAATCAACAGTAATAAAATTTATAAAATAAGTAAAATTCTTACTCAACCTGTTTTTCTGCTGCGGAAGGTTATTCGCAAGCTTGGTATTAAATTTAAGGTCTGCATTTTCCAGGCCTAGGTCTTGGAGTAACATTTTGATAACGATTACAGCATTTCCGAAAGCAGCATCCGTTAATTGCAGATCTTGGTCACATGATATTGTAGAATCTAAGATCAGTATTTCCTTTTTTCTTTTTGTACTGGCACACAAAGCACCTAGTGTGAATTATTCACATTTAGTGGGAATGTAATCATCCGTGCGTCTCTCCAGCTGCATGATGACCACCCACCAATCGTTCCTAGAGCAAATGGTTTGATGTCAAGCAGGTCAGTCCATTGCAACAAGATGTTTCGCAATCATCTGACTGGATGTTGTATTCATGAATGCAATATTCTTGAATGTGTTGTAGCACTTTGATTGCATTTCAATGAAGCCGCGCATGCATTCGTCAATATGCTGCATGAGGAATATAAATAAGTATTATGCAAGTTATTCCTTTGTCTCATTTATGATATAGAACATGGACTTACACCATCTTGAAGCCATTTGCATGGGGTCATAAGCATATCGTAGAAGCCACGCTGCAGACGTATGCCCAATAATCCAACGATGTAATCATCTGGCCTCATTTTTTTAATCAAATGCTCGGCTCTTGGTCACATGCACAATTTGTAAAGCACATGTTTATCTAGCCTTACATTTCTGTATGCAACTCGAGGCGTGGTTCGAAATTTATCATGAATTTCTTGTCCAGCAATATTAAGCGAGTTAGGCTCATCACACCCATCATTGGATGTTTTGCTGGAATCTCGGTTAATCATCAAACCTATCATTGAAAATATTAAAAAAATAATTATTAGAACAACAACTAAAAATTCAGTGCAGGATAACAACAATCTTACCAGGTTGAATCTTCAACATCTATTCCACTGGCATTTAATTGATGCCTCTGGTACACAAAAAACATGACACCTTCCTGAAATGGTTTAATTTTTTTATCCAACCATTCGTCTTGAATCACAACGCTCCCAGAAGCTTCAATGTTTGATAGTTGTTCACTCAGTCTTGCAAAGCCCATTTCCATGCTCTTGTTCATGTTAAATAAGCGTTCTGAATTGAAGTCAACTATTGTTCCAGGTTTGTAGACTTCAGACCATAAGTCAGACATTCATCCGCCATCACACGCCATGTTCGATGAACATGCTCTTGATCATGATTCTGGTCAGCGAAGCGCCTGCCAGAATTTTGTTCACCAATTTTGTCCCCGTCTGTATGCTGGCAAATGATAGAGGGCAGTGGGTCTCTGTTCTGACCTTTTTCTAAGGAAGGAGATTGGAGGATCCGATAGTCGACAAAATCGCATGATGTCCAAAGCAACACCACTTCAAGATCAAGCATTGTATTGGCTTGGCTTGTGTTTACGTTATGGCAAGGCACAACCGGCCTGGTTGCCTCCAGATAGGGGTGAGCAAATCCGGATATCCGGTTTTTGGATATCTAAAACCTAAAACCATATCCGATCCGGTTTTAATCGGATATCCGAAAATACGGGTTCCAAAATCCGATTTTTTATTTTGATTATTTTTTTTGAAAAAAATTGATTGTAACGCATTCGATTTTGTTTTCAACTCTCCATTTATTTTGACGGATGATATAAATTCAATCCCCAATATATTTTATTTGTGTCAAATTAGGATATTGAGTTATTTTTCTTTTTTTTTTCTCTTTTTGGACCTAATTTTTCTTTGTTTTTTAGCTATTATTTAATTAATTAATTTATTTTAAATAATAAACCGGATACCGAATATCCGGATTTTAGTACCGAGTGTATCCGTATCCGATCCGGTTTATGTTAAAATATTCGGATTCGGATATCAGATCCGGTTTTAAAAACAGGATATCCGGTTTTCCGGATTTTATAAACTTGATACCGGATCGGATTTCGGATTCCGGATATTTTTGCTCAGCCCTACCTGCAGATCACTTATAGCGTCATTATTTTCACCATCAAGCATGCATGTTTGGTTCGACTGTAACTCATTCATGGTATTTCTGAAATCATTTGAAGGGAGAGACTCGTTCTGGCTTTCTTCGCTCAAGACTTCAGTATTCACCCCAGCGTCAAGGAAATTTTGTGAAAGCGAAGGGTTGCATGGTTCAAATGGCATGTTTGCCAAACATTCCATCTGCTCATCAGGTTGCTCATCATGTATAGAGTCGTTGGTAATATGATGACTGTGCATTTTATGCAATTCAACATATTTTCCGTTAGATGAAGTTGAATGCACCGATTGCATTTTGCTGACCTCATATTCAAAGTGTGCGGCAAATTGAATATTTGAGTCAATTTCATTTCCAGCCAATCGCTGCGTTTGGAGCGAACTTCGTCAATGTAGTGCTTATATTGATGTTCATTAGATTGTAGCTGTCGACTGACTATATTGCCCAAAGTAGATTCTGAATCACTTGTTCTTGTATATGATCTGCCTACATTTGTGTTTTCCAAATCAACATCGTTTGATGGCATAGAAAGCATTGAGACCCCTTTCACATGACGATGAACCTCAGAGACTGCAAAAACTTCTATTAAATCATTGCAAAATAACAGTTCGATGAATACCTTTGGAATTGGTGGAGCCATACCAATGTTTTCTTGATGACTTCTGAGATTTTCCAGTAAATTGAACTTGAGGAACAATTGGTGAGCGATAAAACATGTGGTAACTGAGAATGAAACGTATATAATGAAATAACTGTTTATAATCAAATGGAGAGAAGAAGAGCGAGTTTATTTTAAAAGTAAATTAAATTGCCTAAAAATTAATTTAAACAATTTGGGCTCTTCAAAATCACTTGATGTCGTCTACTTAAATTCAATATATTTTATTTTTAAGTCACAATTTTCACCATGCTTTAGTTAATTCCGTGATATTCCTAAAAAATGGGGTTTTGGTCGAGCATTTCCTATTTTTGCCAAACATTTTTTTATTTTATTGTTTAAATAAAATGTATTAAATTCATTATGTAAGTATAAGACATAAAATTATAGGTGCAAAACTGTAATCAATGTTGTAAGACTGTAATATAACACATTCACCTTTCAAATACTATGTAATAGTCAGATGATACTGGAATTGTATGACTGTTAGTAATGTTATAAGACCGCTCTAGGGATCGATTTTAATATTTTATAATTAATGGTAATGCAAGATTTTGTTTCAGATTCCAGATTGTTACAATAAAGTTTTTATCCTAAACCAATATTTCACACCAGTGCTTTCGTAATTTTAAAATCAAGAAGATGGATGACATCAGACATTTCCTAATTGGTGTTTATGGTTTATGGATGCAAAATAATAATAATAATAATAATAATAATGATATATAATATATAATAGATTGGTGTTTATGGTCTATGGCTGCAAAATAATAATATATAATAAATAATAGACTAAAAACTAAATATTATAAGGCATCTAAAATTAAAATTATTGAAAGCATGATATTGATATTGTAAGACTGTAATTACATCAATGTTGTACGACTGCTCATTAAATCAAATATTGCACTATAAAATAATCAGATGGATGTAATATTTTAAGGCCGCTACTAATGTTATAAGAGTACTAATAACGATAAGATTAACAACGCAAGAACACATTACATACTATTATTACAACAATGTTGCAAGACTGACATCTGATATTGTAAGACTACGATTACAACAATGTTGTAAGACTGGTTATTAGATCAACTGTTATACTACATAATATGTAATATATAATAGATTAAAAGCTAAATGTTATAAGGCATCTAAAATTAAAATTACTGAAAGTCTGATATTGTTATTGTAAGACTGTAATTACAACAATGTTGTAAGACAGCTCATTAGATCAATTCTTGCACTATTTAATAATCAGATGTGACCATATTGTTAGGCCGCTACTTATGCCATACGACTACTAATAACGATAAGATACAACACAGTCGTTTCAGATTTAATACTGTTATCACAGCCATGTTGAAAGGTTGACATCTGATATGGTAAGACTATGATTACAACAAATGTTGTAAGACTGGTCATTATATCGACCGTTATACTATATAACACAAATGTTACTGATGTTGTAACATTTCTATTAAACGAAAAACTGATAAAACACAAGATTACAGAATTTTATATTATATTTTTATTTACAAATACAATATTCCACACCAGTGCATTCAGTCATACGCAGGCACAATCATTTGAATACAGTCTTATAACACTATTATAATGCCACGACACATTTATCTCTGCATTCTTTGCCTTCCATGACCACACAATCTTGCCTTGTTAGTCTTAGCGTTAGTAAAAGTTTTATAATATTAATATCAACCTTACAATATCATCATCTTCTGATTATTATATAGCGCATTATTTGATCTAAATAGCAAGACTGACATATTATATAACGGCATGACTGATATTGTAATATTTCGCATCGAAATTCACATTGAAAGAAAATTATTACACGCATTTAAAATCTAAAGTAATTAAAATAAAAACGAAAACAACTAACCAAGAAACAATTCACAATTTTTTCTTGTTTTAATTTTTCTTCCGCTCATACGTAGCAACACACAACACGATTTTTGGGCGCAAAGCAGGCTGACGTTTACGATTAGTAGCACAATCAAGAACATCCCGGGATGGCGCTTGTAATTCTACACCCAGTGGTTGCACTAATAAAAGATCACTGTTACCCTAGTGCATCGTAACATGTGTAACAACATAACACTTTCCGCATATTAGTTGCAGACCCATACATAGCATAAGTAGTACATACTAGGACACCAATTGGGTCATTGGGGTGGTGTGCATCCTCAGGCTGACTGATGACAACTGTGTTGCTGCTTAGGGCGAATGCACAATCCTCTCCATTTTTACAAAGCTAAAGTACAAAAATACATAAGAACAAAAATATTAGCAGACAGAAGAACAAAGTTGAACAGGACAATGAATGAATAACGCAGAATACATTTGAATCACGTGAACCAGCTGAAAACACTTTATCAGAGACGGCCTCCGACATACGCGAAACTGCAAAGCTGCGTTATGTGCTCCTAAAAACAAATGGTTTTTATCTGAAACTCAAATATTTTTCCAACCAGATCCCGAATGCATCCAGGTATTTGGTCAGGCTCAGAATTTGGATCGGAATCACTGCATTTCTGTGAGGACAACAATGAGACGAAATTGGACATGCATCATGAAAATATTATGCAAAGAATGCGCAGCACCAACAAGAGCATTAACCAATTCCTCAGTTGTAGTGTTTGTAGGTTTTCTGGCAGGCCCATCAAATATGACAAAATTAGCTGTCTCGCACCCATCATCAACGACAACCTCTATTCGAAAATTATGAAATACAATGAAATTATAACAACACTTATTGCATATAAGAGCATTGGTGTAAAAGATGACTGATAAAAGTAAAGGAAAGATTCCAATATCCATGCATTTATTGCAAATAAGTGCCGCAATAGACTTGCCCAATTTACTTGAACATTTCGCGCAGGAGATGTAATTCCACCCACTCCGAGGAAAAATTTTCGTTATCCGCGCTACACAAACAAAAGAATGTTCCTGCAGAAAATCGATGGGGGACAAAATTTAAAAGTAAGGTCACAAATGATCAAGAACAAACAAACCAATGTGCCCCATATTCGGTTTCATTGCGTAGAAATTCAAAGACATCGACTATACTGCTCGAAGGGATATCGAGAGACTTAGTTATAACACCTAAATACTATCCCACTTACGTAAAATTTTCTTGGCCCAAGCCCATATAAAATTGTATTTTCTTAAGATTTATTTCCATCTTTATCCCAATTTTCCTTCCACCGTAAGTAGAGGAAGAGAGTGAAGAAATGAAAAAGAAACAGACCAAGAACTTCTTATCGTGGTCGTCACGCCAAAACTCTGGCTTCATTCAAGTTTTGTAAGGTAAGAATAGCTCTCTCTCAGTTCTCGTCCAATTTTTTAGTTAATTTTCTACCGAAAATCCACTTCACGCGGTTTCCGTTTTCAACAGTTTTTACCTAGTTACACTGCTCTGATATTTTCGAACTTACTTTCTGGATAAAGCTAACCTTCTCAGCTGTTCACATCCGTTGAAATAAGCTCGATCCGATATGTGTACGATTTTTTATGGATATTTCAACATTCAGTTGCGAAACAGGGAAAAATATGTTGCGTAATTTCCGTATTCTTCGATTTTTACATGGTTTTACTGCTGGTATTCTATTGAAAATTTCTTTGTGGAAAACCAATGTTATCAGTTTTCGAGAGCCGCTTAAATAATCTAAATCCGACACGTTTACATAAATATTTCTATTGCTGTTTTTCTGCAAACCTAGTCCTCTGCGCAACCTCAGTTTTAAACGATTTTGACCTAGTTATCATGATCTGATCTTTCTGAAATTGGTCTTAATTGAAAGCTAAGATTTTCAACTTTACACAGCCGTTGGAATCAACCCAATCCGATAATGCTCTGAAGCGTTATGGATTTTGAACTTTCAGTTGGAACCAGAAATTTTCTGTAGTTTTTGAAAGAATTTCGAATTTTACCCTAGTTTCTGCTTTTAATGAAGCCGTGACAGTTTGATGTTCGTTACGTATGTTCGGGGCAGTTTTCGATATCGGAGCATTCATTTTATATTATGCTTTTAAAAGACGTCACATATTATCGTTTTCCTCGTGTATTTTGGAAGTTAAGTCGTTATCTTCTATTTGGCGGAGGAACATCAAGCAAGGATAAGCCGACATTGGAGAAAGCTAGAACTTCATCTGGTGGTTTAATAATACGAGGACACATTCCCTTCGTGGGATGGGTAAACCTCGCTATTTGCTATGTTTACTTGTCTTTTTGTGAAAACTATTGGCTATTGATTGATGTGTTAGAAAGCCTTGCCGGCTATAGGATGGCCATTTTAGGTATTATTGACATAAAACACTGCATATTAAGTATGTTTTGGGGATTGGTCTCATGATAGTATTTGGGATAATATGACATTTTGATATGTCGTTTCTATGTGCTACTGCTGATGATTTACAGTTGTGATATTGGATTGTATATTGATATTTCATACACTCGGTACCGAGATATTAGTAGTCCGAATAGCTAGGATTCGGATGAGTGAGATTGACATTTTGATTAGTAGCCCGAATAGCCATGATTCTGGTGAGTGAGACTTGCATATATTGCGTAGTAGCCCGTGGCTTGGGAAACCCGGGTGAGCGTGGCCAAACGAGTTCACCTGTCCATTTCCCATTATTGTTGGAAGGTGATCGTTGGGAAGGTAACAAAGTCGATTGTGAGACTCGGCCAACGTCACTGGTGTGGGACATGCACTTCATACATATTTGTTATGGTTTATCACGGTCTAGTTGATACGGTTGTTCATAACATTGTGTCTAGAGTAAGGTGACGGACTCGTCTGACTTTCGACGGGAAGTTTAGTTCGAGGAGGATATGGCTACCCACGCATCGATTATGTGACAACGTGAACTGCTTTTGATGACTTATGATTTATTTTTAGTGTCGTATTTTCCTCGTACGAAGTGGTGGTAATTATTTACCTTGTAAATGTGACTAGTCTGTATATTTGGTTCACAATGGTATCATCATTGAGGACATGCCTTATGTGAGGAGAATGTGTCTCAATATTATCATCTCACTGAGCTAGTTGTTTGCTCACCCCCCCCCCCCCCCCCCACATATATATATATATATATATATATATATATATATATATATATTCATATTGCCGGCATTACTTATGGCCGGAGGTTGCCTTTTCCTTGATCATCGTTTCCGCTGCTGCTTCTTCCACTTCAATATATATATATTTGAGGATCCATTGGCGAGTTGGTCGTTTAGAAGGTCCTTTGTGTAATTCTGTCATCGCTCTATCTTTTATGTTCGTTTTTACAGTGTAAAACCTTCCTTGATTCGTCAATATACATTTCTATTTGACTTCCATGTCGTTGAGTTTCCTTATGAGTTGATATTGAGCCTTGCGTTCATTGATAAACGCGGCGGCTGTCGCTCTTTCGACACGGGCCAGGGTGTGACATTAGTGACCAATGGCATCACAGATGATCTGCAACATCACTGAACCTGCAAGGAAAAGATAGATAATGAAGGAAAAGATAGATAATGAAGGAAAACAAAGATTAACAATGCAGACAAAATCCCGTTAAAAAATACCTCTTAAAGTCCAAAACTGCACGACAATTGTAATTTACGTAGAGCTTCGGCTAGGGCGTTGTATTCAGATACAAGGCATCTAGTGTCTAGACATTCATCCATGGATCAAAAATTTAAATCACGCATAGATCATATAGCGATGATGCATTATGCGAAACCTTAAAGGAGCACTGCTAACATCAAAGTCAGATATAGAAAAAATGTTCCCTTCTACAAGCAATTTCTCGAAACGATCAACCCACAAACAGTGAATGGATGTCTGCATCAGTGTATCCTGCTTGCCAACATAACCATGGAAATGTAAGTCTTTAAACATACCTTTTCGTCCAACAATATCAGATCCACACTCATTAACTCTCCATTTTTCTTCGCATTTCTCGCCTTCCATGATCGCAAAAGATGGACGATGATCACATGACATTCTGTCCTCGGTGCCAATGCATTGAGCATGCAATAACTCAGCAAGCGGACCATAGAGAATAAGCCAAACCAATCGGAGTTGTAATTTGAACTTATTAATGGGACAAAAAAAGTATAAACAATAACTTGACATATATATAGCAAAATAAATGCTAGAAATATGACCCGAGACATTAATTGCAAGACTGCCGCTAGTGACACCGATACATTGCACAACTGCTAGGAATATGAGTGAAGCTTGGCTAAAGACACTGATACATTGCACAAATGATAGGAATATGAGCCGAGACATTAATTCCAAGACTGCTTAGCTAGTTCTAAAGGCCGAATGCTGACCAATGGCACTCCAAACAATGAAATATTAATTACACGAACCTGGTACGCTAAATCTTCTGGTAGCCAAAACTCCTAAACATTGCACAACCGCAATGAATATAAACGGACCCATTAATTGCAAGAGTGCTTCAATTAACAGGAACCTGAAATGCTAATTACACGATCCTCCGATAGTCAAGACACCGATACATTGTACAACTGCTAGGACTATGAGCGGACCCATTAATTGCAAGACTGCTTCAATTAACAGGAACCTGAAATGCTAATTACACGGTGCTCTGATAGTCAAGACACCGATACATTGTACAACTGCTAGGAATAGGAGCGCACCCATTAATTGTAAGACTGCTTGAACAATGTCATGGGTAACATAGATCTATTGTTTAATCACATTAATTACACGACGACATCCTAAACCATGAATATGAACCACATGACTGTCGAACAACGAATCTGAACAATATTTCGCTTCGAGGCTAGAAGTTTTAGGGTCCAAATCCAAATTTTATATATTATAGATTACTTCAAGGCCGATTTGCATGCTAGCATAAAGATCTGCATATCAAAACACCAAAGAATCTTACAAATTCTTCCCATAGGGCTCAACATGACAATTGTTGTTCTAAGCATTCCCACGGGACAGGGTTTGCAAAATATCTACCTGTTTGCTTATTCGGGACGCAGCAGGATTCTCATATAAGTGTTAGGGTGCGAATGAGGATTAGTCCTCCTCCTTGTCCGGCCCGCTCGTAATTGTCAAGCCTATGGTCCAGTCTAAACAGTGGCTCGCAATCAATGCAGTTTTAGTGAGAAAACAAAATCATGGTCAAATCATTATTGTCTTTACACACACATCAATAATTGTGCTCGCAACATAATAAATTGGAATATTCAGTCAGATATCACATAAAAAATGCCCTTAATCTTCACTTATATGAAAAAAATTAAGATACCGACAAACCTATAAAATCAACCAACATAAACATACTCGGTAAGATATGAAATTATATGAGAAGATGGCATAACCATTTGCGACCCTAGAAATTAATCTGGAAATAATTAAACATCACGCAAATAACAAATCGAAATATCAAGTGAAAAATATCAGGTTAAATCGGCAAAACCAAACATAATAAACCGAAACAGCCATAAATTAAAATCTGTAAAGGAAAATATTTATCCAGCCCGTTGGAGGTCCACAAATGGTCGTCCGGCTCAGATTTGAGATCGTCGGGGAGATGTAGTTTGCTCATCCATTAAGACCATCTCCAACCGAAAAAACGCATTCTTAAACTCAAACTCATTCTCAAACTCAAAATGCAATAATTATTCTCCAACCAATAAACTCATTCTCATACTCAAAAGAATATTCTCAAAATAATCTTTCATCCCAAACTTTAATAACTTTTCAATGTTACCCGTATGTTTTAAAATTTCACAAATTACATCACACAATTATTTTAAACTTGATTGGGGAAATATCTAATAAAATATAATTCATACATATAAATAAAAAAAATATTTATTAAAACCCGAAATTGTAACTGCACGAGTCAAAAAACATTAAAATGGACATAAAACATTATTCGTACATGTGAAAAATAACTTTTTTTCAATCGAAATTAGTATATACCTCCCAAAAATAAATAAATATATAACTTTTTTAAAAATAATTTAAGTATTTAGGTTACAACTATACTATTTTATAAAGATAAAAGAATAAGTAAATTTAATACAAAAGATACATTAAAATACTTACCTCCAGCATTAACAGCCGAGCCATTAAATATATGCCTAGTAATTCCTTCAGTTGGTGAGTTTGAGTCAAAAGCAAGTTAAATGAAACATCAATGAAACATTAAATAATTCTATGGACTTGTTATGTAAATTCATATCAAACGCATTTTTTTGAGTGATGGCGAAAATTTGAGTTTTAATTAGGACAGATAATCTATAAAACTCATTTTGAGTTTGGTTTTTGAATTTCCTTTAAGCTTTTTCACCCATTTTTTTTGAGTTTTGGGGCTCCATTGGAGATGTTCTACCGAATCGACGATCAAGAGACAATGGAAACCTACATTTCTATCGTGGGTTCGCGTAGTTTCTACTTTCACGTTAGTGAATTTAATGTTAATTATTATTAATCTGATCAATGGTCAGTTTTTATTTAAATTATTTGTTTTTTTTTATCAAAGTGAATCGGACACGTGGCACCATGAAGCAAACATAAATTTACATAGTAATCTAAGATTTATTTATTTATACATTGAACTCAATACATAATAGTAATAAAATCTTCCAATCACCTCTCTCTATATTTTTATAAAAAGAAAAAAGTTAGGAAAATCAAACTGTACAATAACAACATCCATACAATATTTGTCGCTTGCAAAGTTTCACTAACCGAATATTCATTCCAAATAACCATCCCTGACAAAAATTCAAAAGTTTGAATTGATGAGATCCAGCTACCCACATGCCCTGCCGACCAGATCTGCATCAACAACCCTTATTAATAATAAGATATAATAAAATAATATTATTAATATAATATTATAATATTATGTTATATATCTAATAAAATAATGAAAGGTTCATATTGATTGGCGACTCGGCGAGATCCTGGACGTTGGATTTGGACGATCCAGATGAGCTGAAGACAGCATAAATAGGTTGCAGTTCTTCAGTTATTATCATCACAGATTCATTCGAGAATTACATTTGAGAGTGAAGTAGTCCGAGTGAATAGTGAGGTTATCATCTCAGGTTGAAACTAATAATAGTTCCACATCCACAGAGAGGTGTGAGATAAAATGCGAGTGGTAAAAAACGTGAGGTAGTAAAAATTGAATGTTGTAATTTTTACTATAGTGAATATTTGCCGACTCGGCCGTGG
This sequence comes from Linderniella brevidens, assembly GCA_004919715.1. NCBI lineage: Eukaryota > Viridiplantae > Streptophyta > Magnoliopsida > Lamiales > Linderniaceae > Linderniella > Linderniella brevidens. The sequence continues at coordinate 9,597,188 of SWDC01000153.1, read as the reverse complement.
TTTTTTCCTCTTCGTTAACAGAGGTTTTTCCACGTACAAATTCTGGTGTCTTTCTTACTTTGCGGTAATGTTATTTTTACCGTGGTAGTTACTGTGCGGTCCCACCAAAGTTACCTCGTGGGTCCCACTTTTCCCAACCGTTCTACCGAGCAAATCCGGGACCGATTTTCGCTCCGGGTCCCACAAATATTCCCAACAACTGGTATTAGAGCCTAGTTGGTATTCTGATTATGCTCTGTGGTTGCAGCTGAGACTGATCTTTCACATCAGAAAAGAATATTAAATAGGTTGTTGGTAGACTGACGACCATGGAGACGACGGAGGAATGATCAAGTTGATAGTAACGAATTACTTCATATGGTAATCGAGGATGGAGGATTACCTTTATTGCAAAGGACGATGTAAATTACCTATCGACGGTGAAGGGAAGAAGCCCGAGGTACGAAGGACGACGTATGGAAGAAGTTGCAAAGAAAGACGCTAGGTGCGATCCGCCAATGGGTGGACATTAGCCTCTACAACCATGTAAGAAATGAGACGGACCCCCTGATACTTTGGAAGAAATTGGAGGGTATGTATGAGGTGACGAATGCGCTGAGCAAAGTATTCATGATGCGGAAACTCATGAATATGAAGCTGAACGAGGGACGATCAGTTACTGAACATCTGAATGACTTTGAAGGACTGACGACTCAACTTACAAGTACCGGTCTAGTCCTTGATGATGAGACACAAGCATGTCTACTACTGGGATCTCTACCTCAGAGTTGGGATACGTTGGTGGTATCGCTTACCAACTCAGCACCAAAGCGATAAAGTAACGATGGATATGGTGAAGAACAGACTGTATTATTAAGAGTTGCGATGGAGGACGCTGTCAATATCAGTACAGGAAATTGGGCCCTTGTCACGGAGAATAGGGGTCGGAGCAAGAGTAGAGGTCCGAAAGGATACGAGAAGTCAAAAGCTAGATCCAAGTCCAGAGAGATGATGAAGTGCTACCATTGTCGACAAATCGACCACTTACAAAGAAATTGTAGGCTTCTCAACGGAAAGCAGAAACAATACGATGACAAGAACACGTCTGCGATCGCCTCCAATAATGACGGAGAGGTTACGATTGTGAATGAAGCAGACTATTGTCATGTTGCATATACGAACATCGAGTGAGTAGTGAACTCTGCTGCCTCTTACCACTGTATTCCGAGGCGTGAATGCTTCTCCGTATATAAGGCGGGAAACTTTGGCACTACCAAGATGGGTAACCAAAGTGTTTGTCAAATTTTCGGAATCGGTGATATATGTATCCAGACGAACGTGGGGTGCACATTATGGCTGAAGGATGTGCGGCATATTCCAGATCTTTGTCTCAACTTGATTTCTTTAAAGGTGCTGGACAACGAATGATTCTACAACTAGATGGGGATAGCAACTGGAAACTCACCAAAGAATCATTGGTGGTAGCAAGAGGAAAGTTATGCTGCTCGTTGTACAAGACAGACGCGGTGATATGTGCTAACCAACTGAACGCAGTTGAAGATGATGCTTCTCCAAATTTGTGGCATAGACGGCTGGTGTACGTAGGCGAAAAGGGGTTGAATATCTTGGCTGGAAAGTCCCTCATACCGGTAGCCAAGGGGAAAGCGCTAAACCCATGTGATCATTGTTTATTTGGGAAGCAACATGGAGTTTCATTCGCGAAGAATTCGACCCGACGAATGAAGAAGTTGGAGTTGGTACACTCTGACGTATGCGGACCCATGGAAGTCAAATCTCTGGGAGGCAGTAAATATTTTTTGACCTTCATTGATGATGCTTCTTGTAAGACCAGGGTATATCTGTTGCGGTCAAAAGATCAGGTGTTCTATTATTTTCAGAAGTTCTACGCGATGGTGGAAAGAGAGACGGGAATGCCGCTGAAGTGTCTATGCACAGATAATGGTGGTGAATATATCTCTCGGGAGTTCAGAGATTTTTGCACCAAACAGGGCATAAGGCATGAGAAGACAGTTCCTGGTACTCCTCAGCAGAATGGTGTCGAAGAGAGGATGAATCGAACCATTATGGAGAGAGTCCGATCGATGCTCAAAATGGCCAATCTATCTAAGTCATTTTGGGTGAAGCTGTCAACTGTGCTGTCTATATTATTAACCGACTACCTTCATTGGCATTAGATTTCAATATTCCAGAGAATGTGTGGATCGGTAGAGACATCTCATATTCGAATTTGAGAGTGTTCGGATGCAGGGCGTTCATGCATATACCGAAGGAGCAAAGATCAAAGCTATATAATAAATCGAATCCTTGCATCTTTGTTGGGTACGGAAACGCGGAGTTCGGCTACAGACTTTGGGATCCAAAGAAGAAGATGATTGTTCAGAGTCACGACGTAGTATTCCATGAGCACGAGACCATGGGAGACTCAGACGTGGATTTGTCGAAATCAACGGGTGGCAGTGTTGATGATTATTCACCAGCCAACATTCCACACGACGATGCCACCGAGGAAGGAATATAAATCAGAAGCTGAACCGGTAGAGCCAGCCACCGGAGATGATGAGTCAGACGTAGATGAGCATACTGAAGGTGCTGAGCAAGTGGAGCCTTCAAGAATAGTTGAACCTCAGCTGAGAAGGTCAACTAGGGAACGCCAACCATCTACGAGGTATCCAAGTTCTGATTATATTTTGATTACTGACGAGGAGGAGCCAGAGAGCTTCCAGGAAGCACAATCTTGCAGGGACAAAGATTGTTAGATAAAGGCCATGCAAGAGGAGATGGATTCTCTGAAGAAGAATGAGACGTACGAGTTAGTTCGATTGCCGAAAGGTAAGAAGACACTCAAGAACAAGTGAGTGTACAAATTGAATAAGGATGATAGCAAGCTGGTCAGATATAAGGCTCGATTGGTAGTCAAAGGTTTTACTCAGAAGAAGGGGATCGACTTTGACGAGATTTTCTCACCGGTCGAGAAGATGAGTTTAATCAGAATCATACTGGGACTAGCTGCTACCATGGATCTTGAATTGCAGCAACTCGACGTGAAAACCGCATTCTTGCATGGTGATCTCGATGAAGAGATATACGTGGAACAACCAGAAGAATTCGAGGTTAGAGGTAAAGAGGATATGGTATGCCGGCTGAAGAAAAGCTACGGTCTGAAACAAGCTCCACGACAATGGTACAAGAAGTTCGATTCGTTCATGGTGCACCAAAGGTTTAAAAGAACGGATGCATATCCTTGTGTATATGTCCGGAGATAATCTAACGGTAAATTTATTATTCTTCTCCTATATGTTGATGATAAGCTAATTGTCGGACAAGATGCAGAGATGATTAGCAGGTTGAAGAGAGATTTGTCAAAGTCGTTTGACATGTAGGATTTGGGATCGGCAAGGCGGATTCTCGGAATGGATATTACCAGAGACAGGAAGGCTGGGAAGTTGTGGTTATCCCAGAAACGTTATATTGAACGAGTTCTAGAGATATTCAATATGAAGAGTGCTAAGCTAGTTAGCACGCCAGTTGCCGCGCACTTCAAGTTGCGAAAGAAATCCAATCCACCAACATATGAAGACGAAGAAGAGATGACAGACGTTCCATATTCATCGACGGTCGGAAGTTTGATGTACACCATAGTGTGTACGAGACCAGATATCGCTCATGCAGTTGACGTTGTGAGTCGATTTCTATCGAATCCCAAGAAGTCGCATTGGGAAGCAGTGAAGTGGATCTTGAGGTACTTGAGAGGAACTTCCAAATTATGTCTAACATTTGGAAGTGGTAAATATTTTCTTACAGGCTATACGGATGCTGATATGGTCGGAGATCTCGACAACAGAAAGTCGACGTCGGGATACTCTATTACATTCTCAGGGGGAGCTATCTCATGGCAGTCGAGGTTACAGAAATGTGTTTCTTTATCAACCATTGAAGCAGAGTACGTTGCAGCTACCGAAGCCGGGAAGGAAATGCTTTGGTTGAAGAGATTCCCTCAGGAGTTGGGCATTCAACAGGAGGAATACATAATATTTTGCGACAGTCGAAGTGCATTGGACTTGAGCAAAAATACTATGTATCCTTCGAGGACGAAACACATCGATGTTCGTTATCATTGGCTCAGGCTGGCTATCGAGGAGAAAACGTTCAAGCTGGAGAAGATCCACACAGACAAGATGTTGCGGACATTCTCACGAAGGCTATTCCAAGGAAGAAGACAGAGTTCTGTGCGGAACTCGCCGGGATGAGCTATCGCTAAGGCAGTATGAGATCTCCCGGTAAATGGTGAATGCGGCTGGATGGGGAGAATTGATGAGATCCAGCCATCGACATGCCCTGCGGACCAGATCTGCATCAACAACCCTCATTAATAATAAGATATAATAAAATAATATTATTAATATAATATTATATTATTTTATATATACTAAAATAATGGAAAGATTCATATTGATTGCCGACGCGGCGAGATCCTGGACGTTGGATTTGGAAGATCCAGATGAGCTGAAGACATCTATAAATAGGCCGCAGTTCTTCATTTATTATCATCACATATTCATTCGAGAATTACATTTGAGAGTGAAGTAGTCCGTGTGAATAGTGAGGTTATCAGCTCAGGTAGAAACTAGTAAGGGTTCCACATCCACAGAGAGGTGTGAGGTAAAATATGAGTGGTAAAAATCGCGAGGTAGTAAAAATTGAGTGTTGTAATTTTTACTATGGTGAAGATTTTGCCGACTCGGCCATGGTTTTTTCCTTTTCGTTAACAGAGATTTTTCCACGTAAAAATTCTGGTGTCTTTCTTACTTTGCGGTGATTTTATTTTTACCGTGGTAGTTACTGTGCGGGTCCTACCAAAGTTACCTCGTGAGTCTCACTTTTCCCGACCGTTCTACCAAGCAATTCCAGGACCGATTTCCGCTGCGGGGCCCACTGACCACCGTGGGGCCCACCACCATTCCCTACAACAAGTGCATATTTAGCTAAACATCTAGCCTCACGTTTTTTTATAATCCAAACAATCATCACATAATGGAAACAATGCATCTTTTAATTATGGATCTTGAAATCTAACCGCTTTAATCAACACTCTCGACAGAATTAAGTTTGCAATGGGATCTTGATTGCCACATTTTGGTATGTCCTAATTCGCTGAACCACAACTTCACTGCTGATAGAAGGGACGAGCGAGTGAGGTCAAGCGAAAGATGAAGGTCTTGGGAGGAAAGAATAAGTCTCATGTGGATGTAATGTGCTTTTGATGTATGTTCTTATGGGATCCATACATGAAACTCAGGTTCGGTTCGGTGCACGTCAAGAGTATGAAAAAACTTACATTAACAGATGCGTGCTGTGACTTTGAATGGCGATGCACATCCACCACTTGCACGTGATATTGAAGAGGGAAGAAGAGATAAATAAGATGGAGGCTTGATAGAAAATGAGGACTCTGTAATAAGAGAAGATGCACTGCTTGCTTGCTTCGTTATATATATATATATATAAATATATAGAGAGAGAGAAAGAGAGAGAGAATTCCTATGGTGTATAACCACTGTGAGCACCGTAACAATTTTCTCGTTTATTTTGCTTTCCTCCCATCTCCGGTGACGCCATCACCTCCCCTGCCCCTCTCGTAACCACCATCACCTCCACCGTCCCTCCTCGGCGCGTTAATTTCTCCGCTAGAATTTTGAAGGGAGCTGCATAAATGCCCATATATTTTTCTATTAACATGTTATTTTTTATTTAATAATATAAAATCAATTTACACATTTTAAAGTCAATTAAGATAACTTAGATAACTAAAAATTTACATATTAGATATCAATTAAATTCAAGGGACAAATACAAAATAATGTATGCATTAACATCCAATGTTCAAAATGAGAAACTTGTACTCGATACTGAATCGATTCACGTTGTGAACCAATATTCAACCATCTTCTTTGGATAGATATGTATATATCAACAAACTTGTGACTTCATTGATCAACATATGCATGCATTATTTTTATAACTACATTATTCAAATAATGTACCCTACAAACTACATTTTTATACATCATAATTATTTTTCAGTCGATGGCCAACAAAAAATGGTACTGTTACATACCCTATAAAGATTTGGCATATTAATAATAAGTATCATACTATTTTTAATAATTGGTATAATACTTAAAGTGGTACATATACAGAAAATTGATTTTACATAACAAATATATAAAAGTATATTAGGGTTTTAACTCACTAACTTCAATTGCCACAAGAAAATCAAATTGATTTTTTTCTTCGTTATACAAGTTCAAGTAAAAAAGCTATATATGAATGTATATGTATGTATATATATATATATTTATAAACAAATATTATACTTAAATAAGTACAAAGTTTTATTTATTCTTGTAAATTATAAACAACTAAATATATATGACACATTCAAAAAGGTGTATCAGAAATAATATATATTATACACGTTGATTGAAATAAACTCAGATCAATATTCATCATTACCCTCGTATAATCAGTAAGAAACAAAACAAACTAAAATGGCAAACGACGTCTTTTTTGGCTCTTAAGAAAATATCGTGATATAAACGAATTCAACGAGAAATAGGCCAATCATTCGAGACAAAGATGACGATGAAAAACACTATTCATTTACACATACGCATATATATAAGATATAATATATATATATATATATATATATATATATAAATGTATCATGCAAAGACTTATCTTGTGAGAAAGAGCGACAGATGTATAGGGATAAAAAGAGTTGGGCTACACAATCATTTTCACATTTTTTTTATTTTAGTAATAACATATCAATATGATTTGTACAAAGACAAGAGAAACATGATACATAGTACGTACTTACGTGCCAGGTAAATGGTTTGACATAATCAAACTTCACATTTTCCAGGTAAATGGTTGTGCTAAAGTCGAAAAAAGTTGTACGATTTAATGCGATAATTACGTGTGCTAGTGCTCTCCCAAAGGCTAGATTTCCGGGCCAATGTTACGATTATTTGCAGCTCCTCGTTCCCGTTATCATTTTGTTCATCTGCTAATTCTTTAGCTGAACTGACAACCGAGTCGCGACAGTCATACAATTCTATTGATTTAAGCATCTCTATATCTCCGATTTCTGAGGCTATCCACAAGCTATGCGGTCCCCGCAGAACAAGACTTTGGAGACGCGGAAAACGTTTGTTGTTTGCGGTGAAGTGTAGGAGAGAAGGACAATTAGAAAGCTCCAAGAATTTTAATTTGACAAATTGTCCCTCGTCGTCGAAACTCCACTCACGTCCCCTGCAATCATTCAGACGAAGCACTTTGAGGTGTGGTAATAAACCTATCTTAGTCGTTACATCGCCCCAGTAAAGTTCTCCAATGCACAGCTTCTTGAGTGAATGAGGGAAAGTTACATTTCGAAGCTTGTAATAACTATAATAATCAGATTTGCTATTTTCCCTCTACCTATTATGGAGCACGTAAATGACTCGAGCGATCGACGTTGTTTAAAGTCTGCAGTGCTTCATCATATCCTTTGATAGCATCAACATAATGCACCGCCAATTTCTTCATGTTCGGTATTGTTTTTAACACCTCTTCGCTGAGATTGAAATTTTCTATAATCCGAGCTGATTGTAGGTTCTCCATAATAATGTCGTTGGGCGGATGAGGGAGAGTAGGGATGACAACGGGTCCCAATTGGGTCTTTAATGGGCGTAAATTTGAGCTATGTCCATTCGAACCCATTAGGTTTAGCTTAAATCAAGGTCCGTTAAGGATCCAATTAGGACCTATTGTCATCCCTAAGGGAGAGTGAGACCTTCTATATTGGTATGCCTAAGTCGAGGCATTTTCCAAATCTCGTCTGGTGCCACGTTGACTCTAACATGCCTAATAATTAAATATATAAATTCCATAGGCGAAATATTGATGAAATAGGTAATGAAATCCATCCAACTTGCTTATGCTCCGTTTGGATTCGTGGATTTCGATTTGAAATCTGTATTTCATTCAAATCATCCGTTTGTCAATAGTTCGGATTTGGATTTCGATTTCTTCCAAATCCGAGAGGAGAATTCAAACACTTCGTTGTTTGATGAATTTGAAATTCGACCACAAGTGGTGCGATTTCGAAATCCAAAAATCCGCCGGAACGATTTTTATAAATAATAATAATAATAATAATAACTAATAATAATAATAATAATAACAATGACGAGTGAATGATGAGTCGAGCCGACTCGCGTACTCGATGAGGCGGCTCAAGCTCGACGAACGACAAGTCGAGCCAGCTCGACAAAAGCTCGGCTCGAGCTCGATGAACGATGAGTCGAGCCGGCTCGCGAGCTCAATGTAAGACGTTGAGTTGATTTGAAAATAGCTAGGCTTAAGCACGACGAACGACGAACGATGATCGGCGAGCCGACTCACGAGCTTATTTTATCTTGTTAGTTTTTTATTTTATTTTTGTACATATTAATTTTTATAAAAAGTTGGAGGTCGAGCTCGACGAGCTTCATGAGTTAGAGCTCGAGCTCAATTTTGAAATCCGGATTCCGAAATCCTATCATTTGCCAAACGATGAATTTGGATTTGAAATTAGAATTTTGAAATTTATAATTTAAAATCACGGATTTCAATTCAAATACACCGTTCCAAACGCACCCTTATAGAGAATTCGAGGTATCGTATTTTAGCAAGCCGATTTGAGACTTGTACTAACACGCTAAAACTAATTATTAGACGACCATCAAGCGGAGCCAAGCGAACAGGAGCCAACACTCTCGGCATTGGTCTCGGGTTTGGGTTTAAACACGAGCGTTATTTTGTATGGTGTAATATTCTCAATATAGTAAAACTGGTGCTCTCCGTGGAGGTAGGCGGTATTGGCCGAACCACGTAAAATCTCGTGTTTTCTCTCGGTGTCATTTCGACTTTCATAATATCCCGATAAATTGTCGCGGGGTCCAAATACAACCGCCGCAGGGCCCGAATTATTTTATTGGCGCATTTTCCCCAACAAGTGGTATCAGAGCCTTGCCCTGCTGGTATTCTGATTATGCTCTGTGGTTGCAGTTGTGCCTGATCTTCCACATCAGAAAAGATATCAAAAGGGTTTAGCGGTCCGGGGGAGCCAATATCAGAGCGAGTGTTCAACGAGGTGATGCCTTGTGCCGGCGGCGTGTTCCATTCGTGAAACGGCGGTACAAGATGGGATATCGTTGATGGGATGCTCGGTGTCGGGCAGAGCTTGTGCGGCGGTGGAAGTTTTGGCAAGTTGTGGCAATAGTACTGTGTAAGCAAGTTCGGTCTAGGTGACTGGTGCATAAGTGGGACCGATGTGACCCCACCAGATCTTCCTGGGAAATTACTTAGAAGGATAATTCTGTCTAGGAGGCAGGTCGCTAGCCTTTCCTGGGAATTATCTGATCAGTACTATTTGGGCTGGGGCTGTTGAATCTCTGCAAGGATAATATCGACGGATAACAGCACTAAAGGGCGACAATTTGATGGTACGGGAGGTTTTGCTCTGCGGCAGAGAAGGGTGGAGGATGTGCTCGTTCAACAAAGCTTGGCGAATAGCTTTGGAGGGAGACGAGGGAAAGCCGAGGAAAATGACTGGGAGGATTTGGGGTCAAGATGTGTCGGAGAGGAAGAAGTAAGGCTCTTTTACTTCTTACCTCGCTTCCTCATTCGGGTGATAATTTGGTCACAACCATCTGGTACGGAAAAGAGCCGGTGAAGGCGGTAGATGGTGGAGTCAACTCTTTTGAAGCGTGAAAAGAGAAGGCGGCCAATTTATGGTGATAGTCGGGTGTTGGCTATACACGGAGCGAATCGTAGAGGAAGGTGATACGCCAGGGGATTTGGGGACTGCAGCAGGTTCAAATCCAGGTGGCGGGAAGGGCATGTGATGCTACAAAGGTGGTGAGCCGGGACACATCAGGATAAATGGTCCGACTTGGAGGAAGAAGGACAGACGGCTAGGAAAATTCCACAACAGAGGTAGCACACGATTCATCTTGGAGACGTTCTCACAGTCTCTAATGATGGCGCTCGTTCTCATAAAGAAGGATATTATATCTGGGTTTGCTCCAAGATGATATTTTGATGCGTTCCGGGAATACGAACAGGTTTTTTCGATCTCCATGGGCCGATGGATATCGTTGTGTTGTTCATGGTGTTGGAACGGTGAAGATCAAAATGGTTGAAGGAGCGGTGCGCATTTTTTGGTGGTGTGACGTTGTCCTAAAGTTGCGTGGAATTTAATATCCTTGAGCCGAACAGATTCCAATGGCTATGGAGTTTCATAGCAGGGGGAGTCTGGAAAATCACACATGGCGGAAATGGTCCTACCAAAGGGAGAAGAGCGAGAAAGTTTGTGTCGTCTGGACGTGGGTATGGTATATAATACTCAGACTTCGATGTGTTCACGTAAAACGCGCGCGCGTGGGGCAACGATGGTGAGAAGGAAAATCCTGCTAGAGAAGGGGTCGCATCGAAGTCCCTCTTCGGTAGTCGACGGGTATAGTCGGCTGGCAGTTGCACATAGGATTGGCCGCTGAGTGAATCAAGTGAGGTGGGACCAGAATTCTTGATTCGGATTATGTGTAGCTGGTACAAGGAAGGCCAATGGACGTTCGTGGTACTTACGAGCGAGAAACTCTCATTATAGTCAGACTCGCTGGATGGATGCTTCACGGTGCTGAAGACGATGGTCAGGAAGGTGTCGAGTGAGGCTGGAGGGGGAGAATTGTTGGGTCCAGCCACATGCGGCCGCCCACAAAATAATATTATAATATAAAAAGAAAATAATATTATATTATAATATTATTTTAATGAACGGTTCGTATTGAAGGGCGACGCGGCGGATTCCTGTCCACCGGTTTTGAGCGGTCCAGAAGAGCTGAAGACATCTATAAATAGGCTGAGGATTCTTCAGTTATTATTATCCCAAATCAAGTGAAGATTTCCAGTGAGAGAGAAATAGTGAGAGGTAAAAATACTTATCCACCTTCGGGTGGATAAGGGTGAGAGCGGGTATAGTTTTACTAGGGTAATTTGAGAGGTGGTACAAAAACATTACCCGGGTGGGTAAGGGGTCTCGGGTTTGGGTTTAAACACGAGCGTTATTTTGTATGGTGTAATATTCTCAATATAGTAAAACTGGTGCTCTCCGTGGAGGTAGGCGGTATTGGCCGAACCACGTAAAATCTCGTGTTTTCTCTCGGTGTCATTTCGACTTTCATAATATCCCGATAAATTGTCGCGGGGTCCAAATACAACCGCCGCAGGGCCCGAATTATTTTATTGGCGCATTTTCCCCAACATTATTTGTGTTCATCAAATATATATGTGAATATGTTGACTTCTTCTGACCCTCCTGTTAACGTCACTGTTATTCATGTTAACGTCACTGTTATTCATATTCCTGTACAGATTTGAAGAGAAAGTCGAGCTGCAGGAGCTACTAATTTCCTAAAGAAGCTCGGGATATTTGATGTATTCACCCCAAGAAGTGCGGGGAGTGTTAAAAGAATATTTTGCATCAGTCATGGACCGAATATTTTGGGCCTTTGTATTTTACTAAAGCCCAGAGGCCCGAGCTCTACACGATATAAGCGTTTGAAACCATATCCCTTGTCAGTCTTTCATCATTGCGCATCGATTCAATTCTCAAGAAAAGAAAAACCCTACTTTGCTCGCTACTCTTCATCCACATACCCGATTCTCTGTGATTTTAGCTGAGAACTTGTTGCCTTTAGTTTTTTGTTCAAAAAATAATAATGATAATAAACACAAGATAGGGAGGGTTAGGGAAATATCACCAAAGGTCCTTAAGGTTTAAAGCGACATGTTGTTAACAGAACTCGGAACAGATGAGGGATCTAAATCTGTTCTCTTCAGCGCAGTTGGAGAACAAATCTTGAGCTCTTCACCGGGGGAATGGACCCGCGGGCTCTTGTGCCACCCGACGAGCTTCAATCGCTCGATTTCACGCTGCCACAACGAGAATATCAGCCGCTTCGGCAGGCTGTCGCGTGCATAGAAGGAGAACGAAATTGGCGATGGAGAAAGCCACCTAAAGCAGGCGCGCTAGAAATTTTATATCCTCGAGAGCCGGCGCCACACAATCTTTCGCAGAGATACTATTATCCACAACAGCTATTACTCGGAAAGAAGGATCTCAACTTATCCCATGCCTTCAAGTCCCATACATAGTCTAGTATAACGAGGTACCTTCTACCTACCATAAATTGATATAATTGTACCCTTAAGTCGTATTCGCTTTTCTTTCTTAAGCTTTCTTTGCCCTGCTCTTTCCTATCTAGACAATGAATGAGTTCTATTAGAATCTCATGTACATTGTGTTATTTTGATATGGCAGCCCAAGAAAAGAAATCAAAGTACTTCCTAATATATGAATTGTGATAAAGCTTACGAGAAAGCGTTGTCTTACCAATTCCGGGCATACCTGATATTGTGATTATCTGACGGGTGGATTTGTTTTGTGAGGATGCCAACTTATCTATAATATTCATGGTTATGTCTTCGAGACCAACCACAAAGTTATCACCAGAAGCAACCGAAGGACATAGTGATGATGCGAGTGGCGTAGGACTTTGTGAAGGCTGCTTCATTACCATAACTTTGTTGCTTGATCAGCTCCATGTCATCAATCAATCTCTGAAGTCTTTGGTAGAAGTCAATAATTCGATCTGCTATGTGAGTGTCGATAAGGTCTTCTACAGCATGTGCTGAATCAGCTATTTGAATATATCCAAATCGAGATCCATGGTGTTGTGATTTTCTTCAAGAAACCTTTGAAAGAAAGAGATGTTTGAGCTGAGGGAGTCGAACTGTTCCTCGTCAAGTTGAATCGGAGGGTATGGATGGTCATGGAGAGCCCTTGTGAAATGCATAAGAGAAGTTAAAGTTGCATAAGCTGTTGCCATTCTGCTCGAGAAATCAAGATCTTATTGTTTTGTGGAAGATGTGGAAGGCAAATATCGTGTCTGTTATGAATGAGATACCAGATCTCATCCTATTGTAGCTGACTTTGTAGTGGTGGTTGCCAGTCTTTCTTTATTAAAAGTCTTCTTTTATCGATATAATAAAACATATTATTTAAAGTATTATTATTATTTATTAAAATATGTGTTACCAGGGACCAGTGCATAGAATCCACACGCCTTCTATCCTCTTTATAGGGTTCAAGAGTGGATAAAAAACACCCATTTTGCCATGTACTTTTATATTTTAATTTTAACCGTATATTTTTATTAAATAATCATTTTATGCTTACTTTTTAATTTATTTTATAAAAAGTTTAGATCCAATTAACTAATATATATATATATATAATATATATAGCACATACATCAAATGTGCAAAAAATACTAATTGACACTTATCTCGGGGCTTCCAGGTCCACTAAATCTGTTTTCGGACAGATCACTGAATCTTTAAGGGGCACCAACATGGTTCGTCGGATCGCCGTTAAAACGGACGGAACAGCCGAGTTGGAACCGGAACGATGGCATTTGCGCCAAAGTTCCAGCATTATCATGGAATGCATTGGACTAGCCGAAAAAATCGTCGGAATGACGTTTTTACGATCGGAACGGGACTGATGGAACGGAACTGGTGTTTAAACGATTGGTGTTGCGTCGTAACGGTGAGCCGTCCATGAGCCGTTAGTCAACAGCGTCCGGTACTTTTTCACAGCAGGCTATAGAGAAGAAGACAACTAATTGATTAGCTGATTAGGGTTACTATCTGTTTAGGTCTGTTTTACAGTCTATTGGGCTTTCCCACTAATTAGGCCATTTCTCTAATAACACAGAGTAGTTAAAGTAAAAATTAATTTTACTATTAATAGAGCTCTAATTAAGATTATTAGAAAAAAAAGCCGGTTAAACAAAGATTAATAAAAATAATCTTTATAGTGAAAAAAGGGAGATAACCACTTTTGGTCCCTAAAGTATTGTATACGTGCATTATTTGGTCCCTTATGTTCTGCGGATCCACTTTTAGTCAATCGGAACATGGGAGACCAAAAATGAATGTAGTTGAAACATTGTGGGGCACGTGCATGTCACGTGCGGTTTCCGTCCAAAACTAACGAAAAAGTTAATGGGGAACCAAATCAGTTCAAAAATTAAAGAACGGGGACTAAAAGTGGATCCACGAAATATAGGGGACCGAAAACCCACGTATGACAAACTTTAGGGACCAAAAGTGCTTATTTTCCTTGAAAAAGCTATTGCGAATATAGGAAGCCCAATTTTAGTTCTAGTATATTTTGCTATAAAAATTAATGTCCACTTTTAATTAAGAAAAAAATTATGTTATTATTGCACCTTTTAAATATTATATTTCTAATTAAAAAATTAATATACTAATTGTTCAGTAAAAAAATTATAACAATTGTTATAACTTGCTATTATATTTCATTAATTATACATAAATATCTCTAAAATTATGTTAAACTCTCAATAATATTAATTGAACAGAATTGCCGACACCATCCGATGCAATAGCAGGATCATTCGTCTCTGTTCCGACGTCCGTTTCCGTTACGGCTAACCATGACACCATTATCGATTGACGTCTTTAAATGAATTGCTTTGATCATAGAGGCACTCGTTATCCTCCTAAACAATAAAACTCCCGAAGCACCTTCTGGAATATTTATAGGAAGAACGAAACAGAAAATCAAAAGGAATTGACTTGTGCATCGGAGGTTTCGGCATCTGTCCTTCGAACATCGGAGACTTCAACATCCGTCCTTCGCTGATGCAATTTCTTTCCGGTGAATGGTATAGTACGACAACTAAAAATATAACCTGAGTCATGCACAACAAAGGATGCTCAGGCTGCAAATGCTCAACGGCCACCGCCGAGAGGTACAATTCTCTATGAGGGACATGATTTTCCTCAAACTCGGCCATACATCAACATTATGGTCCTTTTCCTGATTCTGGAGTGAAATGGTCACGTAGCGTATAGAATGCACCTTCCCGATACCTCATGAATTCACTCGCTCGATCGAACATTCTCTCCCACCTTGCATGTCGATGATGCTGACCGTTGTCATGTAGCCCGAGGAAATATAAACTCCCCTTGGACGATCATTGACAAAGTTGCAGTCCGATAACTTCTCATTAAAAGGCGCACCACCTGACGGAAGATTCAAGCTGGCTCGTGGAACAGGGTTACGCCGTTCATATTAGAATTTCTACCTTGAGGCTTTTCCGAGGG